>CM072818.1:18547349-19116172 GCA_036937905.1 Salvia rosmarinus | reverse complement strand
CCATATAAGATTATGGTAATAATCTTGAGAGTATGGAAATAATCTGAGAGTATGGAAATAATCCTAAGAGTATGGAAATAATCCTAAGTGTATGGTAATATTCCATATAGGATTATGGTAATATTCCATATAGGATTATGGTAATATTCCATATAGGATTAAGGTAGTGCATTATAAATATAAGGTATGAGATAATGTCTATGGTATGCTCACATATTGAAAGCTAGAATTTTCGCCCTCTAGTATTAAGAGAATTTTCGAAAGTTGTGAGTAGAGAGCATTGGGTGATTTTCGAAGCATTCTCCATAGATCGTCCTCACTCGGCGTTGGAGATTGGGCAATCGGGATACGTCCGGAAGGTCAAAGCACGAGTCTCGACCGTTCGATCCGTTCATCCCGTTCGATCCATTCTCGACGGATCAAAGGTAAACACGAGAAAACCCCAGCGTGTTGCTATTAATTATATAGACGCATGCTAGGATTATAATCAATGTATGGTGAATTAAACACGCAAGATGGATCCTCGGGCGAGGGTTAACATCGTTTCCTACAATTGGTATGAGGCACAGGATCGAATCTTGGCTCTGTTGGATTAATTCACGTTTGATTATTACGTGCGTTATTATAATTGTGGATTTGTCGTTCATCGTGGCTCGTTTGTTTTGTTGGTTTTGTTTTACACCACGAAAATCCGTGGTTAGATTAGATTTTTTTTTATGTAAATCTTATCGTAAAAGAAGAACGAAAGCGAGCGAGCGAAGAACGAAACGACGGAAAAACAGGTTCTCATTGTTTACGGGTGGTTTCATGGCGAGTCTCGCTGATCGCTAAAGGCGATCGCGAGGCTGCGGCGATACGGTAGCGTTCTCGCGGGATCCTGGCGCTTAGCGAGCGAACTTCGCGGTCGCGAGATTGCCCATGAGCGCTGGCGGCGTCGCGCGACTAGCGGGCGGCAGGCGGCGTCGCCGCGCGAAACCCGGCGGCAGCGGCGGAACCAGCCGTCGCGAGGTTTGGCCGGGCGGCGATGTCTCGAGGCGGGCGTTGGCGCTTGGGGGCGTGGCCGTGCAGCGTGCTCGGCGGGTCGCGGTCGCGTTAGCGACAGCAGGCAGCAGCGCGAGGCGGCAGGCGCGCGGTGGTAGCCTTGCGCGGCGGGCTTAGCCTAGCGGCCGGCACTCTTATGGGCGACCACGGCCCGGACCCGTTTTCCGAAATTCCGGCGGTGCCCGCACGCGAGGCCCAATTGTTGAATCGGTCCGTGCGGGTGCTGCACGCGAGGCCCGTTTTGAAGTTTAAATCATGCTTTGTAAATCTATGTAATAGATTAGATTTAAATGTGCGGGGTTTCACGATTGGGCGCGATGAGCGTTTTTTTTTTATCGTTCATATGCATGTCGTGGATGTTTAAATTATGCAGTAGTATGCTATGTATGTTTAAATTACGTTGACAAACCTTTAAGTGTTTTACGTAATTGGATGCGCATAGTAAGCATGCTAGGTTTATCGCGTTTATCAAGCATATTTTAGAATTACTGCGAGCATGTTTTACATGTTGAGTTCTATGAAAAGCATGCTAGGATTACGTGATCTCGCATGGACAAACCTTTTGAATAAAAAACTAAGCAAAGCAACCCGACAAATTAATTTTTCAAATTAAAATGTCGAGACCTCCACTTTTTGATCTCTAAACAAAGTGAGGCATGCTGTGAGTGGCGATCCACACGCGTGGCTTGCTTGCTTTATTTATCATAAGTTTGTTAGATGAGATTTCTAAATAAAACATTTTAAATCTATTGAGAAGTGGGAGTTTCATGTGAAACACCGCACGCTGGCTTGCGTATGCAGATTTTCATAAGTTCTCTAGTGATAGATATAAAATGAGATAACAAAAAGAATTTGAATTGGAGCGGTATGGTCCGAGTGAGTATACCAATTCTAAAATTCATCTTCTGTTTGTTAAAATTGTGGTCAATGCTTGACATCACCTCAAGTACAACTTCCATGAAGTCCCTTCTTGTGATAGTGATGTGGTCTAGTAAGATCAATCATTAATTTCATTTGTCATAAGGATAAGTTGACATGGATTGAAATTAAGCGACTAAAAGGTATATTTTAGTGCAGTGAGGGGTTCATGTGTGGCGATCCACACGCGTGGCTTCGCATGTGGGATTCCTCGGGCGATTGGAGGTTTCGATTAATATTGTTTTATCAAAAGGTTACAATATTATTATTACAATTATTTGCGATCGTATGCTTATGTGTTTTACATTATCGTTTCGAGATATGTCTCTTCGCCGATTATCAATATGCTACGCACAAATCCGTTATCGGTCCAAATTTTATCGAGTGGAAGCGAAACATGGAATATGTTCTTATCATTTGAAGAACACATGTTTGTTCTCACTACTCCTAAACCCGATGCCCCATCGACGCATCGACTAATGAGCAATGAGAGTCAGCGGACTTTGGAATAAGTCGAACAATATGGCTAAATGCTATATGATGACTACGATGTCCAAAGGCTTGCAGGCTGCAACATCGTCGATGGTAGACGCCGACCGATATTTGGTCAAGTCTCGAGAGTAAGTTTGGGCGATCCGGGATCGACGATCCGCTTACACAATGAGAGAGATCTTGGCGTGTAAGATGGAAGAAGGAAGTTCGGTCCATGAACATGTCTCCCACATGACTCATCTCATGGATAGTCTTGATCGGTTGGGAGGAGGTATTGACCGGCGCAGCGGTCGATATCATCCTCAATACCCGCCCAAGTCTTTTGAGAACTTCGCGTGAATGCGATCATGAGCAAGACCGAGTTTACACTTAGTCGGGTTGCTTAATGATCTCGCTGCGGAAGGAGTTATGGGAAAGGAGCACATGCTCTTGCTAGCACATCTAAGGGCCCAAAATTTCCGTTGCAAAATGGAAATAGAAAAGGCAATGCAAAGGTGGTAAAGCGAGGAAATAGTGGGAGTAATGGGAGCAAGAACATGGTTGCCACGGAGGCTTAAAAAGCGAAGGAGAAGGCAAGTGCTTCTGAAGTCGGCAAGCCCAGGCATTGGAAGGCCAGTGCCCTATGCTCGATGCTCAGTACGCTGTTTGCTTTAAACGGAAACATGTTTAGCGACTTGTTCTACCCATTCTTGGGTAGTAGATCTGGCGCAGAATCGATCATGTTTGTTACACCTTGCGGTGTTCTCGGACAAGGGAGCTGTTTGATGGCGAGATAACGATCTCCATGGGCAACGGGCGAAGTCGGCTGCTGCGGTTGGAGATGTTCTTTATGTTTTGGGACAACAGTTTTAGTTTTGAAAGACGTTTTATATGTGCGGATTTTCATGGAACCTTGTTTCTTTGAAATTATTTACTCATGGATATTTGTTATTTTGATAGTGGTGTTTCTATCATAAGAAATGACGAAGTTATACGTGTTGGCACCTTATATAATTCGCTTTATACTATTTCGCAAAACATAATACCTATAACTATGTTGCATCTTCATCAAACCACTAAAAGAGAAAGTTTTCTTCAGAGATGACTCTACTTTTTCTCGGCATCTTAGATTAGGTCACATCAATCTAAATAGGATCAAAGACTGGCTAAGAATGGGCGTTGGGTAATCTCACGGTTACTGCGTCCCGGTCTGCGAATCTGTGATAAGGTAAGATGTTGACCGGACCCTTCAAAGCGAAGGTTATAGAGCCACAGAAATGTTGGAGTTAGTCCATTCGGACTGTGTGGACCAATGTCCACACAAGCTCGTGGAGAATGCAGTATTTTGTCACTTTCATTGACGATTACTAAAGTGCGGATACGTATACCGCTTTCACCGCAAGTCTGAATGCTTTGAGAAATTCAAAGAGTTTAAGGCGGAAGTGGAGACGAAGCTAGGTAAAAGTATCAAGTCGGCTCATGATCGATCGCGGTGGCGAATACCTCGACAACGAGTTTATGGACTATCTAGTGAGTGTGGGATTACGTCAGTGCGCTTCACCCGGCACACCACAACAAAATGGTGTGTCGAGCGAAGAAATAGGACTCTTTTGGAAATGGTTAGATCTATGATGAGTTATGCTACATTGCCTATTTAGTTCGGGGTATGCCTTGGAGGCGGCGGCATACTTGCTAAATCTAGTACCGTCCAGTCATCGAAAGACCGCTTCGAGGTTGTGGTTTGGGGCGAAGCCGGTTTAAGCCACATAAGGATATGGGCATCCAAAGAGCATGTGTCTTTGAACAAGAAGGCGACAAGTTGGAGGCTAGATCCGACGCAAGGCATTTATTGGCTATCTAGAGGAGCGAAAGGTGGTTTATTCTATAGTCTAAGGATCGGAAGGTCATTATTAGCACTAATGCTCGATTCTGAAGAGGACTACATGAAAATCATAAGTCCAAAGTTGAAATCATTCTTCAAGAATTAGAAGATGATCGTATTCCACCACCGATTAGGCGAAAGGTGCGAGATGTCGTGTCAGTGGGAGGGATCGACACGGATACTTCAAGAAATTGAAGTGGGTCGAGTTCCTTTGGAGATGCCGACCGTCTGAGTGGTACCTACACAAACAAGTTGTGCAAGTTAGAGAACCACAAGTATCTGCACCCACGTTGCCATTATGCCTATAGAACCTCGTCAGAGTGGGAGGGTTGTTCGTCAACCCGAGCGATTTATGTTCGTGGGTGAATCTTGGTTTAGTCGGTGCAGATTTAACATGCGATAATCGACCCATGGACATACTGAGGAGGCAATACAAGATATTGATGCAAGATCATGGCACACCGCTATGGACTTAGAAATGGAGTCCATGCGGCTATGGATGTATATGAAAGACACTCTACCGGATGGCAAGGAAGCCATAGGTAGTAAGTGGATATCTGAGAGAAGAGATTCCGATGGAGAGGTTGACTTTTAAAGCGGACTTGGCGAAAAGGTACACTCGGATTGAGGGCATCGATTTCGATGAGACCTTTTCACTGTAGCAATGCTCAAGTCCATCGTAATTCTTCTAGCCATAGCACCACTTGAACCCAGAGGTTTGGCAAATGGATGTTAAAACCGCTTTTCTAAGCGGTTACCTTGAGGAAGGTAGAGACATCTATATGCGACAACTGAAGGTTATGTGGTAAAGGGTGAAGAGCATCTAGTATGGAAGCTTAAAGTCCATTTATGGACTTAAGCGTGCCTCCGATCATGGAACTTACGCTTTGACGAGGTGGTAAAGTCCTATGGATTTACCAGGTTGCCTAGCGAGTTGTGTGTATCGGTTAGATGTCAGCGGTGATGTGGTATTTCTTGCACTTTATGTAGATGACATCCTTCTAGTTGGCAACAACGTGAAGCTCATATCGGGGCGTAAAGAGTTGGCTATCCGATCGGTTTCAAATGAAAGACTTAGGAGATGCGGTACATTCTTGGGATCGAGGTTCTCGAGATCGCAAGAAGAAAATATTGAGCTTATCTCAGCGCCTTACATTGATCTCGTGATTACTCGTTTTAGTATGCAGCACCGCCAAGAAAGGTTGCTACCTTTCGAGACATGGGTTCCTTTATCAGCACGATCACCTATATTATGCAAAGGAGATAGAGGAATGAGACAAGTTCCTTACGCTCCGCCGTAGGAAGTCTCATGTACGCAATGCTATGCACGAGGCCGATATACGCTATGCGGTAGGCATAGTAGCTGATATCGATCTAACCTGGACAAGCTCATTGGATTGCGAGAAGCATATACTCAAGGGCACGAAAAGGACTCGAGATTATAGTGCTAGTTTACCGTCATGAGATAGTCTAATGCCTTTGGGTTATCTGACTGGATTTCCAAGCTGACCGTGATGAAAAAGTCAACCTCGGCTATGTGTTTACCTTGGGAGGTGGAGCCATATCTCAAGTGAGTGCAAAGCAATGATGCATTGCGGACTCTACCATGGAAGTTTTAATATGTAGCCGCCGGAGGCTTCTAAGGAGGTCAGATGGTTCAAGAACTACTCATGGATCTAGATGTGGTACTGGTTTGCCCAAGAGTATCATAGTTTCTTGTGATAACTTTCGGTGCGATGGCAAACTCGAAGGAACCACGGACCCACAAAGCGACCAAACACATAGAGAAAGTACCATGTCATACGAGAAATCGTTAGACGGTGACGTCTTGATAGAAAAGATTGATCTGACGGAAAATCTAGCGGATCCATTCACGAAGAGCTCGCGCAAAAAGTCTACGATGGTCACGTTAGAGGACTTGGATTGCGCTTGATGGCACCCACTTAGAAAGGAAACTTTTGTATAAGTGGGAGAAGCAAAGTGATGGTTGTTTGTAATAGCTAGTAGAAAGACACATTGTATACTAAAAGTTTGCTTTAGTATAAGTGGGAGATTGTTGGATTTGTATCCGAAAGCGGTTTGGTTGAGCTTGTATACAATGTTTTATTACCACTATTACAATCTCCTATCGATTTGAATACTTGATTGCATAAATCGTGTCCCTTATCTCATATATAAGTTAGATCATACGATTGTGTAGAAGATCACGTGTCGTATGATTGGTCAAGCTTAATGAGATATAAAAGTTTCACGGTGAGGCGACTTAAGGACGAGTTGTCGGTTTGGGCTGCGGTATAGAGAAGTGACTTGACTTAGTTGCTTGTCTATGTTGGTGCGTCTCGACGTATTGAAGGATCACAGTGAGATGAGTTCTTCTTTTTCGACCGTCGTGAAGAACCAAGATCTCGGTGACTTACGATAATCTAAACCTCGATAAGGTATTAGGTGAGTATGAGTTCTTGACCATCACTTTGACTTGTTATGAGTGAGGGTTATATGTTCTAACAGATTCTCCGCATCTTGGGTGGTGGCGATGCTTATATGTCACGCTAGTTATCATGTCGAGTAACCGTATCCGTTTAGGATGATGGCGCCCCTAAGGAGCTCAAAGGTTTATTGTACTAAACCCCGAGGTTGAGTTAGCTCAAGTACAATAATAAGGTTGAGTGGTACTACTTGATGAAATAAGGATATTAATCGTTTAAGCGATCAGATTGCTAGAAATGATTAATGGACGTTCGATATCTTAAATACGAGGATTCGTAATGTCTAAGTGCAAGCCCGACTCAACCCGGTAATAAAGGGTAAGTCAACATTCTTTCTCTAGTGGCATGATCGAATGTTTATAAATTAATTTATGTTACTGGGTGAACATAAGATAATTAATTTATTTGAGGCCCATCTTTATTCCTTGCATTTGATCCTCAGGTGGCCCATCCAGTTCCCGTAGCTACCGGAAGAAATCGGCGCCCTGTCGCTCTCAAAGGAAAGATTTTATTCTCTTTATCCACGAGGATATAATTATATTTATGGTATATCATAGATCCTTTCCATATAAGATTATGGTAATAATCCCGAGAGTATGGAAATAATCGAGAGTATGGAAATAATCCTAAGATTATGGTAATATTCCATATAAGATTATGGTAATATTCCATATAGGATTAAGGTAGTGCATTATAAATATAAGGTATGAGATAAAGTCATGCTAATGCTTAAGTATTGAGAGCAAATTTCGCCCACAGTATTAAGAGTGAATCTCGAAAATTGTGCCTGTGGTTTAGGGTGATTTCTTGTAGTATTCTCCATAGATCGTCCTCACTCGACGTTGGAGATTGGGCATCCGGGATACAGTCCAGAAGGTCAAAGCACGAGTCTCGATCCGTTCGATCCGTTCATCTCGTTCCATCGACCTCTTCAGATCCAAAGGTAAACACGTGAAAACCCCTACGTGTTGCACTTTAATTATATAGACGCATGCTAGGTTTATAATCAATGTATGGTGAATTAAACACCCAAGATGGATCCTCGGGGCGAGGGTTAACATACGTTTTCCCTACAGTTTAGGCTAACCTACTACTATAGGCTGTCCTGATGGAAACTATAGTTATATTAGTGATCCTTCATATGAATGCGGATTAAATTGGTAAACTGATTAATAGGTTAATTGTGTGAATCTGGTTAGGTTAAGTACATCCCTAGGGTCAGTCTTGTCTATCTATTTTTATTCCTATCTTTATTTTCGAGTCTAGTTTTACAATCATCTCTCTTGATATTGTTGCCTGGATAATAATAAAGATTCTTTGTTAATTATTTGCTGTGTTCTCGAGTCGCAGTCCCTGTGGATACATATACTTGCTGTTTTACTATCATTTATTTGGTAGGAATATTAGCGATCAATAGTCCACATGTAGGGGAGCTTTCTAGAGTCAAGCCCATATTGGTTGAGTTATGTTGGCCTGAGAGTTACAAACGTTTCTGAGGAGAAAAGACAACCATTCCCTTACGTTTCTCGCGATGCCATCATGTCGGAATGTTTTCAACTATTTCAGACGTATATGGACATCATGCAAATCCAATTCAGATGTATCGGGGACAAGCATGACCGGATAGAATGCATATCCCATCGAACTTGGCCACACGAGTTGAGTCTCAAACCATCACCACTTTTGGGCTTTGCCGAAATGGTCCAAAATGTATACACGTCAGGCCCGTACCAAGCCCAAAGACCAATTGCCAAGATCCAAATACATAGACTCAGACACGATCTACAAAACACGGAACAAGGAGCCGAACGTCGGACAATGGATGTCGAGCACCGCAGGCAGCGGCGACGACGGCGATAAAGCGATATGCACCATGGGCTTCACGGCCTATCACTTGTTTATATAATTATAGTAAGTGTGAAAGACTCTACTTATATACTTAAGTAATAAAGATTAATTAATCAATGTAGGATAAGCATTAATTAATCTTATGCTTATCTATTTAATCACATAACTCAAAGTTTAAGTGACTGACTTTGATCCACTATTTCTTACTCATTAGAAAGAGGATTTAAGAATGTGAATATACCACGATTATCTACTTGAAATGTATCGATCCTATGCCATTTAATTCCATAAAATTAAATGTTATGCCACTTGAAATTTCGATCAAAGAAAGTCGTTGCTCATTTCGATCAAAGAAATTTCGATCCTATGCCATTTAATTCCATAAAATTAAATGTTACGCCACTTGACTTTCGATTAAAGAAAGTCGTTGCTCATTTTATTTATTTTTTTCTTCTTCTTCTTTCTCTCTCTCTCTCTATATATATATATATATATATATATATATAGAGAGAGAGAGAGAGAGCAGAGGATCAAATGAGAACCCAACTTTTTTAGAACTAAGAACATGTGGTCCATCCATTTTTATAATCAAACTTCATGACTAATTATAAATCATTTATTATCCTCGGATTTTAATGATAACCGCTTAATCCTATATTTAAGGGATTTTATATATTCATTTACGAATTGTTCTCACATGTACAATCACTACGATTACATGTACAACAACATGAATTATATGAACATAATAATTAAATGGAATGTGATAGCATGCACAAGAACTACGATCACATGAACAACAAATACAATTACACGAACAACGAAGAATTGAATATGAAATATTCAAATAGCTTAAAATTTAGGATTTAACTATTTTTCATTAAATAATTATAAGTCGTCCGATCTTATTCAATCTAAAAAGGTTATTGATTCTAGTTCTTATTTAAGAGGTAGTCCCCTATAACCAATATATATATATATATATATATATATATATATATATATATAGGTCGGGTTCCGTAGTACCCGATCCCCGTGATAGTATGTAGTACTCAATCTAGACCACACATTTTGAACACGTGTCAGCACCACGCACGACACATGGCAGCTCCTTTTCTTTTCTTTTCTTTTAATTTCGCATGAGGGCAAATGGGAAGAAATCAAATCAACCTTCTTCTCCTCCTTGGTGGCAGCGACGCCGAGACGACGAGGCGACTAGCAAGTATCAGCCAAACGGACGCCATGGCGCACGACTTACAAAGACCTGGGCGAACATCAATAATATAAACAAACAACAACAAACAATAGATTTTGAAAGAAAGAAAAGAAGAAAAAAATTTGAAAACAAAATTGATGGATTTTGAGAAAAATAGAAGATAAATTTGATAGATGATTGAAGAATCGAGAAATATGATGGCTATGGCGGTGGTTCACGCGAAACCACCGTAATCAGCCGAAAGAGACGGAATTCGACATAGAAGGATGAATGAGAGATTTTCCGTCGAAACCATAAAATGCATCGAACAAAAACATGAACCGCATCAACAAAACATGACAATGCATTGAATAAAACATAAACCGCATGTTGCATCAAACACAAACATGCATTGAACAAAGCACGCTCACGCATTGAACAAAGACGTCCATGCATTGATCAAAACATGTCGATGCATTGAACAAAAGTAAAATGCAGAATAACGCTATTTGGAGCGAACACGCTTGTGAGCACAAGCCAACGCCGGGTGGCGCAAAGCCAAACGCTAGGCACGCCCGCTGCTGGACGCGAAGCTTCAATCGCATGCATTATTGTGTTCAAGCTGCATGCATTTTTTTGTTCATTGAATGCATTATTGAGTTCAACTAAATGCATAGTTTGTTTTCGCAATCACATAACAAATCAAATTACTAATCTACCCTTAATGAAGCTTAAAATCAGCGAAATTAAGCTTAAAAATCCGAAAAATCTCAACCATAGGATTTATGAGATGAATGGATGAGATTAAGTATTACATACTATCCGGGGCTGGGTACTATATGATCTATCCTATATATATATATATGTGTGTGTGTGTGTGTGCGCGTGCAAGTACAAGACTGATTTCAAACATTCCCTACATAAGTAGGAATAATAAATACATGTATGCAACCACAACTCAATCCTCAAGAGACGTTAAAGTATTGGAGAGGTGGTTCATGGACTTGAACCATAGTCAATACCATGGAGTACACATGCGGATTAGTGGATATCATGTCTTGAACTATTCATCCACGGAATGTACCGAGATAATGGTATTAACACTTCAACACCTTTACCCTATCTATCTCATGTTTGAGTCTTTTTTTGCCATGGACATCCTTTTTGGATTTATAACTGCTATATTTGAAGTGGCTCAGTTCACATTTACATAGGTGATTCTTTATCGAGTATCTTTCCATAATCAACCTCCTCGAGGTATTTAGAAATCATTTGGGGTCGATGACAAACATGAATTTTCAACGGTTTATGATACATATTTGCTGCTTATTTGATTGTGAAAATCATGTTTGGAATGAGTATATGCTTAGTTTATAATATATTTTGAGAAATGGTACTCTTAGACAACTTTTGTTATTTTTCCAGGAAAATAATAGAACGGATAGGATTAAAGTACATCACAAACGGTTCAGAATTGAGTTTCGATCGAGAGAACGAGCCAAAATAAAAATCGCATACCGCCATGTATAGTATCGCGAACAAAGGCAAGAATTTTTGATTTTTTTCCTATTTACGTGACTTTTCCGAATTTTCCACTTTTTCATGGAATTTTTAGCCCAACTAGGATATATATTCATTTGAGGGTTCAATGACCCTTCTCCACTTATAAATATTCTCTCTAACATTATATCAGGCTCATTATTCATCATTTTTCATACTTTTAGAGTTAGATTTTATTTTAGAGTTCCATGTAAGGGTAGAGATTTGTTGTTTTACCATTCAGACTCCAAGTTCTTTATTGTGGAATTTCTACACTATTTTTTATTATTTATTTCAATCATGTTTCTCTTTAATTCTTCTTGTTTAATTCTTATTATGGGTAACTAAATTTTTATTGATTCTGTGGTTTGTATGATTTAATAAAATTTTATGTGATTGATCTATGAAGTTATGTTATCGATTCTAGTTGGATGTTTTAGTCAAGACTCAACCTTACCACTAGGCAAGTTTCAAACTCATTTTTTCTAGGAATAGACGGATCGAGTGTTACACACGAATCCTCATAGATAGTTCTCCCATCAATCAAGTTCGTGGGATCTCCAACCATCATGGTTAAGTTAGCATTATGATCATCCTTAAGATGTGAATTCTAAACTCATTCCTCTAGCAACTTGATCATTTGATCTCGATTCAACCATTTGATTAATGAACCGCTTAGATTATCTATCGACTTAACATAGTGAATCGAGATAATTTCACTTGAGATGAAATATCTCAAAGTATTATGTCATCAACGCATATGTCGAGACTTACCATTGTACAAGCCTGATGCAACATAGTGTTGCTCACATGTTAGGGAGCCAACTTTTTATGTTTATATGTTTTGACAAAAGAACCATCAGTATGGATAGACAATACTAAAGGAGTTCAAGACCAATATCAAGTCACCGTGTTGATAGAAGCATCAAGAGTGATCAAGTAAGAAGAATAAAGCCTCGAACACTCGCCGTTGTCAAGATAAATAAGTTTGAAAATGACTAAGTGTCATGCCACCAAGAGAAGTTAAAGTTGTTGATTATCTACATCAAGCTGAAATGTCTACTAAATATTCGGAGCCACCAAAACTGATAAAAGATGAAGTCCATCATGCCAATGAAGCATGGAGCCGACCTAACCGGTGGAACCCGAACTCAATGTAATCGATAAAACACGGAGTCAACTCAATTGGAGAAACACGAAGATATTTAAACCTCGAGTGTTTGAATTTCAACGGTCGAGCAAATCAGCAGAGAATCCGCATAAGTCGGGCTATTTTTGTAGTTGTAGAACCGTATGTAAGATGTTGCGTACATTGAAAGTTACATACGAGGATTAAAATAGGAATATTTCAAATGATAAATGGAAGTGATTGGTGCTTTTCCAACAATACTATTCATAGTCTCTTCTATAAATACCAATGTAATCCAACCTTAAGGTTAGCAAAACGTTGTGCAATCAAATATTCAACGCAACCAGAGTTCATATCCAAAGAACTTTCAATCGGCGATTTTCAAAGAAAAAAGTTTCTAAGTTCTACTAGTAAATCCATATAGCTCAAATATATTTATCACTGTGGTTTCAAGATACACCCCTTATTTTCTAAGTCATTTTCAGAATATCCTAAACGAGAAAACCTCGAGTTGTCGCCTATGACAACTCAAATCTAAGTTGGAAACACTCTCTACCAAAACCCTCAAAAGTTTAAGTAGAAGTATGGTAAGTAAGAAACGAAGTGTTAGTTACTGAAAGCTTGGTTTTCTTATACCGTAGCGCACAGTTAGGTCGAATGCACCCTAAGTCGCCGAGATTTTCTAGCACCCGCAAGCATAAGAAAAAACGCCAAGTTAGGCGGGATACATAAAATATTAAAGTCTATATCTAGGTTTACTATTGTAACGTAAATAAGACGAAATCTCAAATAGTGGATTGACTGTGTTATCAGTTCGTGGTCGTAGGAGCTGATCTCTTCGAACCATGTTAAAAACGAAGTGTGTTATTCATTTTCATTTCTTTACTTTCAACATTGTTTAAGTTACATGTTATTGAATTGAACATCATTAGCACACGCAGCACAACATACTGTTTGAAAACCTTCCATCAGTATCAATTTGATACTGACGATAAAACTAAAACTGACTAATCAATATTTGACTAAGTGTTTATAACCAGCATAGTTCTCAAAGTAAAGGCAAAACTTAACCACCGCTTCGCACCCACATTAGTTATCAATCCAACTAACCAATCGCCTCACGAGTCAAGAAGAATGTTAACCGATACACTCAAGACAAGACTTTCAAAACTTGAATCGGTCAACAATATCGATACCAATATCGATCTATAATCACACCGATGTCTACCACCACCGACGCTCATTCTTGTTTCAAGTGCAAAGTTTTAATTTACCTTAACTGGTGTATTCCCCCTTTCATACACTAGTATGGCCCCAATAGACCATCAATTGGTATCAGAGCAGGTTGTTCAGGCTCTATTCTTACTTTAAATCTTATTATGTTCAAATGATGTTTTGTAGAGAATGATAATCTCAGTAAGGGGAACCAAACCCTTCAGCTGAAATTGATTATCCTATCCTACTGGTCTTTTCTTAGTGTAATAGATAGGTTTTGGCATCATCAAAAAATAAAAAATTGTTAGATCTCAAAACCTCCTTGATGATCACCCTGGTAAGTAACATAATGATGATCACATGTTAGGGAGACAGCTTTTTCTTTACAAGTTTCAGTAAAAGAACCATCAGTTTGGACAGGCTCAATACTAAAGGAGTTCAAGAGTAATCAAGTCGGTCGTACGATAGAAGTATCGAGATCGCTACATCAAGATCAAGACCTGAATTTGAAAGAATGAGACCAAAACTCAATGACCGAAACAAAAGAAGCCCAAAAATAACTAAGTGTCATACCAACAACAAAGTAGTCAAAGTTGTTGATAACTATGTCAAGCTGAAGTGTCAACTGAAGATTTAGAGTCACTAAACTGATAGAAGACGGAGTCTAGCCTGTTGATAAAACACGGATCTTACCCAACTAGTGGAACTCAAAGTCAATGTACTGAAAAAACACGAAGTCTACTCAACTTGAAAAACTCAGAGATTTTTATCCTTGAGTGTTTAACTTTCAACGTGTCAGAGCAAATCTACAGAGAATCCCGACAAGTCAGAGCTACTTTTCAGAGTTGCAGAGCTCAGATGTAAGATGTTGTAGACATATAAAGTGACGTACGAGGATCCAAACAGACTGATTTCAAATGACAAATGGAATGGATGTGATTGGTATTTCTTCCAACGACACTATTAATCATCCCTTCTATAAATATATGCAGAATCCAACCTTTGAAGTTGATCAAAACAAGGCTTTCAAATATTCAAAAGCATTCGTGAGCTTAAATCCTAAGAACAATCATCCAACTATTTTGAAAAGAGAGTTTCAAGTGTCATGATGAAACCTCGAGCTACATATATCTATCGCCCAGATTTCAGTGATACACTATCTTATTTTCTGTGTTACATTCTTGTAATATCATAAGCTAGAACTCTCGAACCGTCGACCTATGACAACTCAAATTTAAGTTGGAAAACCATTTACCTAAAACCCCAAAAGTTTAAGTAGAAGTTGGGCAAGTAAGTTACGACGTGTTAGTTGCGTAAAGCTTTGTTATATTGTAGTTGTAAGCAAGAGGTTAGGTCGACCGCACTGTAAGCGTAGCCGAGGTTTCTAGCACCCGTAGCGATGAGGTTTTCTAGCACCAACAAGCGTAGGAAGGACGATAAGTTAGTCGGGGTACTGATAAGGTGAACTTTCGTATTTAGGTTTTCTCTTGTACCCGTAAATAAGACTTAATCTCAAGTATTGGATTGACTGTATTATCAGTCCATAGAAGTATGAGCTAATCTCTCTGAATCACGTTAAAACTCCGTGTTATTTATTTTCATTTCTTTACTTTCAAGATCACTTTAAATTGCATTTTATTGAACTAAACATTATCGACACAAAGCACAACATATTGGTTTGAAACCATCTATTAGTATCGTTTGATGTTGATGAAAACCAAACCGACTAATTAATAGTTGACTAAGTGTTTTATACCAGCATCAGTTTTCAGTAAAGGCAAAACGTAACCACCATATTTCGTAAGCACATTAGTTATTAGTCCAACTGACCAGCTGTCTCAGCAGTCAATATGATTGCTAACTGATACACTCAGTACAAGACTCATCGAACTCGAAGGCGATTAGCGTATTGATACCGATATTGGATCGACCTCGATTATCCGACTCACGACCACTAAAGCTATCAAGTCTTGTTAAAAAAAAAAGTTTTAAATTTGCATGAACTGACATATTCCCTCCTCCTCAGAATCAAGATGACCCTAATGGACCATCAATCTAGAAAGTTCATATAAAATAGCCCAAGAAATTAATATGAAAATAATAATCCACAAAAAGCTGGAGATTTTTTTTGAAGAAAAGCATTCACAAAAATTTAGTAATAGAAACTTAAAAAACTTACAAAAATCAATAATAAAAACTTTTAAAAAAATATATGAATCATAAAAAAATTTACAATGATTCACTAAAACACATTTTTGTACTGATTTATGTGGGTAAAAATATGAAATTTGGCTTTGGAAGTCATAAAATACTTTGACTATAAGTATCAAACAGTATCTGGTAAGCAAAGTGTAAGATTAATTAATTAGCAAAATGAGACTTTCTAAACAAATACTGGAACTGAGAGTACACGCTTGCATGCGTTTGAAAATTCCCAAGTATACCTTCTTATCAAACTAATGTCCATGACATAAAATGACAGCCCCAACCATTAATTTCTCTTATCTTTTTCAAAAGAATAAAAATCAGTTACAAACTCATTTCACATGCAATAACTTGTAGCCAAGAAATATTATATTCAAACTTGCACTCAAGAAATAAAAATCAGTTACAAACACATTTCACATCTGCTAAAAGATGCCCCTACAACCCCAAATTCAACTTGTTAAGCATTTGTTTTATTGGATTATGTTTAGTTTAAGTGGTTTTGTTGGTTTATTTTAAGCTCTTGTTTTATTAATTAAATTAGATTCATACAATTAAAGAACCGAAGATTTTATGTAAAAGTATTTCAATATTACTAAAGTAAGAAACTTATCGAAAGTTTTCATATAGTAATCATAAAATATATACATTAATTGACTTACCCAATCAAATAAACACATTCATGAAACTTATATTGCATATGTTGTGATTTCACTAATTTAATTAAAGTACAAATAGATAAATGTCTCTATTTACAACCAAGATTAGCCCCCAAAACCTTGAGGGAACTGTTCACAATCTAATACTCCCTATGTCCCATTTAAAATGTCTCACTTTTCTTTTTGAGTTGTCCCATTATAAATGTCTCATTCCATTTTAGGAAGTAATTATCCATTCAAAAAGTGTGGACCCTATCAACTTTTTAACACTTTAACTACTTTATACCTATCTCCTAAATACCCGTGCCCAAAAGAAAGAGGACAGATTAAATGGGACGGAGAGTAATTGTTTGTCGAAAATGCATGTAATTAACACCAAAATTATTATGAATCATTACTTTTACCTTTTTATATCTATCTGTGGGTTTTATACAATATGCATAAAAAAAGTAAAGATTACGATTTTTTCATGACCATAACAAACAAAACATGCATGGTCGGTCACAATATATTTTGTCATTTTTTCTTGGTAAATCCGTTATTATACGTCGACGGATTTGTTTTCTGTAACTAAATTGCGGGTTTTCCGTAGTATACATAAACAAACGGCAGAGTTCAAAATTAAACATCAAATTTACCCACATTTTAAAAGAAAACAAGTATACCAATTTACTTTTTCTTTTTTCAGTAAATCCCCAAAGCGAGTTTTAAATTTGAATGAAGAATCTACCGGGAGCAGCAATTTCTAGAGATCTCCTTATACTTCATCCTTTCTCTTTTCTCTTTGTCATTTTCGATACTTTTTGTGGGTGTTTATTTTGCATGATTAGATTGAATAGATACAATTAATCCAATATAATCAAGTGTTTAATTTTAAGGATTAATATTTGAGGATATCCTAAAGTCCGAGATTATTTTAATCCATTGAATTATTTTCTATTAATTTTAATCTAATCAATATAGGTAGGATTGAAATAATCCTCCAACTAAAGGGATAATTATTTATCTCAATTATATCATTCACTAATCATTTATAGTAAACAAATGATTGATAGATAAAAATTATCTTATCACATATTTAATCCATCAAATAGTCAATCCTTCAAAATGCTAATAATGAAAAATAAGCACTCCCTTGGAGCATTATCTTAGTTTTTATATGGAAAAAAAAAATACATTTATTTAGACTACCAATTAAAAAGTAGAAGATATGCTATTCTTGTTGCTAAAAGATAATATGCTATTCTTGTTGCATCTAAAAGATAATATGCTATTCTTGTTGCTAAAAGATAATATGCTATTCTTGTTGCATCTATAATATATAAGCTTAATATTGAGCTTACATTAATGATGCACTTGTCACGCAGTTTTAGGATGGCGATTGGGTACAACTATACTATTTGAATTATACGAATATATAATTAACGAGATAGTCTCTATGTAAAGAATGATATTTTTCTCCAATAAAAATAATATTTTCAATTAAAGTGTAAAAATAAATGATATTTTTCTTCAATGTAAAGATACTTTGTTAAGAATAAACGATACTTTTGTCATCCATATACGCGGATGGATATCAGGATATTTTTGATAATTAACATTAATAATGTTGGAAGATTAACAATTTATACTGTATGATTGTTATTTATTATGCAATAATAATATCATTTACGATTTCAAGTTAAGATGATTGCGAGCAAGTGACCACAATGGGGTGTGAATCGTGATATTCAATTAACCTTATTTCAGTTTAAGACAATGACTATTTTTGTCCGTTCAATAAACTTTTGGATGGTTAGAGGCAAGGGCGGAGCTATATAGAGTGCCAGTAGTGGATTTCAACTTTTCGAAAAAAGCTTATATATTTGATATGTAAAATAATATTTAAAAGGTTTGTTATAAACGATGATTAGATTCTCTACCATTCTCGGAGAACATTGTTCAAACCTCCCAGTGGCATCTTCTTCTTCTTCTTTTTTTTTTTTTTTTTCATTCTTTCATTCTTTTCTCTCTCTCTCTTCCTTCTTTTTCTCATGTTTCTCGCTTTTTTTTTCTCTTTTTTTCTTTTTTTTCCTTTCTTTCTTTCTTTCTTTCCTTCTTTTTTTTCTCATTTTTTTCTTTCTTTTTGGTTTGTGCTTTTTTTCCCTCTCTCTCTATTCTATTTATTCTCTTTATTTTGGGATCCTTTTTTCTTTCTTATATAAATTGTTTAATATTGATAAAATAAAATATGTATGTAAACAATAACGCTATGTGAATTAATTCTTAACTAAATATGTGTGCTCTCTATAAATATTTAACTCCCTCCATCTAGGAGTGAGCAAAATGTCCAATAACCGAATAACCGAACCCAACCAAACCGAAATATCTAATTTGGTTCGGGTAAATCGATTATTTCGGACAATTCGTTATAACGAAATATATTTGAGAGTATGATTTTCAATGAGTATGAATTTTTTACCGAATATCCGATAATCCAAATTTATATTTATTTACAATATTAATATTATAATTATATACATAGTTTGCCCTAAAAACCTACCTAAATGATTCTACATTCTTCATCGAGTCGTTCACCATAACAACTCCACAATACATTTTCTCAACTCACAACTCTCAATTCTCATCACGTCGTCACGACTCGTCACGCATTAACGCTCGCTTTGGTAATATTTTTGAACTTTGAACTTATGAAGATTGTTGAAATGAGTTGTTTAGTATTTGACAATGTTATTTATGAATATTGCAAACTAGTTATTTGTGGATTATTAGAATGTTTTTGTATGTTTTGTTTAGAATTCGTAATCGTAAGCAAAATTCGGTTTTAACCGAAATTATTTCGGTTTGGTTCGGATATCATTTTTAAAATTTTGGTTATTTAATTCGGATATTTTTTTGACCATACCCGACCAAATACCCGAATACTCACCCCTACCTCCATCCCATGAATCATGGCTCCTTTCTTTTGTACATAGATTAAGGAGAGCTATATTTTGTGTGTAAAGTAGTGTGTGGCACGAAATTTGAGGCACTTTTTAATGTAAAATTATTTCCTTCTTTGGAAACGAGTCAACTTAATGGGACAACCTAAAAAGGAAAACGAGCCAACAATAATAGGACAGAGGGAGTATTTAATAACTAAATCTATTGTAGTCTAATGGGTTAGGATTTTTATCTCTCATTTAAGAGATCTTGGTTCGATTCATTTTAGTTACATATTTTCTTTTATTTCCTTTTTCTTTCTTTTTCTTTCCTTTATCTTTTTCCTATAATTTATTTTATGTTGATAAAATACTATTTTTCTTTTTCTATAATTTATTTTTATATTGATAAAATAAAATATATATGCAAATAATAAAGTTTTATATGTGAATTAATATTACCAATCAAATTTCTAAAACGAATATAATAAACTCATTATATTATTAAATTGTTATTATTTTATAATTTTATTTTATTATATTTTAAAATTATAATTAATTGGGCCCCCAGAAAAAATTTCATGGCTTCGTCACTGGTTAGAGGTCATAACTAATAATGCCTTAATTTTCTAAAAATAAGAGTAAAATATACTCTATTTAAAGCAATTTCTCTTGACGACTAATAGGAACATTAATATATCACAATCTAATAATATAATGGCAAATATTAGATGCTAAATAATATAAGTGAAATATATGGCTATTTAATCGTAAAATAAACCCAAGTATGGCGTACATATTTTGATTACGGGCATCGATGAGAATCTGCATTCATTATGCGCATGTGCACAAATCTCCTTTTGTAAAAATCAAAATCTTAATGCTCGAGTACTGGGATTTTGATTTATTTAAAACTACGTAATTTACCCATGCGTTATTTATCCTTCAAATTTTTTCTAATATTTATTATTGGTAATAAATTAATAAATTATTTGGTATTCATGAAATAAAAATTAATTTGATATTCATTTAGAACATATGATGATATTTTTATTTAAGAAATGAGGTTAGAAGATTTTTTATTGTGCCACATTTATTAACGAAATATGACGGTTATATATGTAAATAAGTTACGGTCCAATTTAACATAACTTGTCATATATTTATATAAATAAAATGTAAACTAATAAATAATGAATGAAATTATTAATCTAAATAAAATTTAAACATGAATACGAATACCTAATCTATAAATTTTGAAGTACATCGATAGATACTACCAACTACTGCGCCCAAGATCGCCCAATACAATTAAACTCGACATCAAGCTCGGCTGGACAAGTTCGCCTATGAAGAATCTGAAGCCGGTGGAACGCAGAAGCTCACCATATCTAAAGAATCCTAATCCAAGAGGATAGGATCTCGAATCCTAGTTAGAAAAGACCTGATTCGAGATCTAGGTCAATACATTGTGTATAAATAGAGGCTAGATGAGACGACATAGATTCATTCACTCTTTTGTAATCACTTTATACTCTCAATACATATACTCTCTCTCGCCCGTGGACGAGATCTTATTCACGATCGAACCACGAAATCTTTGGTGTTCTACAAGCATTTATTTCCTTACAATTTAGGATCGATCATCGGCGCCGCGTGGAAACGAAATTTTGTGTTTTCGATCAACCACCGTTTATGTGGAAGTAATCATGACCTGGCACACGGAAGCCATGCCTCTGGGACCGTCGCCAGCAACAACAACGCCGACGGCGAAGGGAACGCCGAGCTCAACTCGGGAAGAGCCCAATCGAGAAGAAACCCCGAGGGCATATCCAAAGTCTCGACGAGCACGGACACCCCCGCCCGCAGGAGGAAGGTTACCATAGCGAAGACAATCGTAGCAATAATCCGTGGAAACTCGGCTCCGCAAGTAAACCTCGACGACGTCGTCGAGGATTTCGAGAAAAAAAGAGAGCTTTCTCGGCCTCGGTCAAGCATTGTGGTCGGCCACGCCCTGAAGAACGGTATATCAAGCCTCGCCTAGATACGAGGCATCACAACGAGAGGTCGGGGCCCAAACCGACCGCGCGAGGAACGAGCAACGCGGAGAGGACGTCGAGATCGTCGCTGGCCGCCTCGATCGCCGTAAATCCATCCAATGAACTCCGCCCGATCTCCGTGGGATGAGCAGCGGAAGAGGCATCATGGCCGCCACGAAGTCGGTCCGAGTCACCTAAACGAGTTCGATCGTCAACTCCGCCCCGCCTCGAGGACGGCTTCGATGGGTACGGAAGATAGCCACCCGTTCTCAAATAGAATACTCAACACTTCTCCCGGATAAATACCGGGTACCAAGCATCGCCCTATGACGGGTCGAGGACCCACGTAACTTCCTCTCGCAGCTCCAATACAACATGATCAACCAAAAGCTCACCGGTTCACATGTGTAAACTCTTCCGAGTTACCGTCGACAACGCCCGCAGTGGTTCGGACAGTTTACCCACGGAAGCATCGGCCCTATCGCGACCGATGGTCGCCTTCCACCAAGGTTCTTCCAAAAGGCGTAATCAAAACGCCATCGCACACCTCCTCACCATAAGGCAAAGCCGAATGAGTCCATCACGACTTCATGACAAGGTTTAACAAGGAGTGCTCAAGGTCAAGACGTGAACGACTGTTAGTCATCTCGCCTTCCAAACGGCATATTGTCGGGCCTTATACCGAGAGATCGCTGGCACGAACCTCGATCGCAATGTAGCAGTGGCGATAGCCAACCGGTTCGCCAAAGTGACGAGGCCGACAAAAGAAAGCGCCGGCGACAAGGCAGACCTTCTGAAAGAGGAAGAGACGAAGGAAGGAAGATCGAACCAAGGTCAAGAGCGCCGATGATTACATCGTCCGATAAAGTCCAGCTCGGTCCGCGACGCCTCGAACCACCCCAAGACACCCCGCTGACGGCCGAGAGCGTAAATCACGCACTCCACATGAACCTGCTCGAGAAGCCTCGACCGATGACAAGGAGGAAGAGGTGCCGACCCACCGATAAATATTGCTCATTCCATAATGATTACGGCACGACATCAAGAGTGCAACGAGCTCATGGGTGAAATAGAGATGCTAGTTCAGACGGATCCTCAAGAAATACTGAGGACAGAGTCGCCAAGCCGACCAAAGTCAAAAGAAGAAAAGAGGAAGAGGGAAATTGTGCCCCTACAAAAACAAAGCGCAAAGACCGACGAAGGAGATGATGAGCCCCAATATGACGGGTGGTCTCCACTATTACGGGCTCCCCTGTGGAGTCACGAAGTCCTCCTCAAGGCCGATGCCAAGTCCTAGAACCAAGTGAACCCACCAATAAGAGGTTCGAAGGACGAGGCGATCACCTTCTCAGAAGACGACCCGCTCTCGCGACAAGACTACACCAGATGCATTGGCGATCGGTAGTGGTCGCAAATAAGTTGGTGAAACGCGTTTACATCGACAATGGCGCATCGGTGAGCATCCTTTAAGGAATGCTTTGACAAGCTAGGAGTGGAAGACGGCGCCCGCACAAGCCCCGCCGCCACTCCAAGCTTCGCCCGAGAAGAGACGCCCGGAAGGAATAATCGAGCTACCGTCACGGTGGGAAAGCACCAACGACCTCGACCAAGGTGGTGCAGTTCAGTAGGAAGGCCAACTCGCCAGATAACATCATACTAGGCGAGATTGGCTGAGCATTTGTGGCGGTATGCTCAACGCACCACCCGACGATAAAAATACCCACCACGAGGGGCAGCCGTGATCCGAGGCGATCAAGCAAGCGAGGTGTGTGCAAGTTGCCTTACGAGGTGCGGGACCTCGGTCCAACACCCACAAGCATAGCAATTAAAGAAACCCAAGAGTTGAGTCCGAAGTACATCGCCACTCCCCGACAATCGTGTGGAAGAGGTCGATTGTACAAAGACGAGCCATTGAAGGTCGCCCCAGTTGGTTTCACCACGACACCAAGTGAAGGATCGATCATCCAACTCCTAAGGGAATTCCGAGACGTGTTTGCTTGGTCTCCCTCGACATGACCGAGTCTCGCCGAGTATCATCACCACCGCTCAATATCGACCCGAACACAAAGCCGTTGGCGAAGCAAAGAATCTTCGCAATTTAACGGAACCAAGTCATTCATGACGAGGTGAACCAATATTAAAAGCACGCATACTTGCTCGAGGTCAAATATCCCACCGGATAGCCAACCGGTGATGGTGAAGAAAGGAGGAGGATGGCGAATGTGTATCGACTACACCGACCTCAACAAGCATTGCCCAAAGGATTGCTATCCCTTCCCAACATTGACAAGAAGGTCGACGCGTTGGTCGGGTACTAAGTCTTCGGTTTCTTGGACTTATACAGCGGTATCACCAAGTCCCGATGGATGATGAAGACGCGCCAAGACAGCCTTCATTACCGACTTGGTCTTCGGATATAAAAAGATGCCATTCGGCCTTAAAATGCGGGGCTACCTATCAAAGGATGGTGGACAAAATATTTCAGCCCTACATAGGTCGGAATGTGGAGGTATCGTGAGACGACATCGTCGTCAAAAGCAAGGAAGAAGCGCGATGTGGCGACCTCGGATCGATCCTCGGCCTTCTTCGGAAAATCAACCTAAAGTCAATCCCGTAAATGCACATTTGCGGTCCGTCAGGAAAGTTCTTGGGTGTTGGGTTTCACAAGAAGGCTAAAAGCAAACCCGACCAAGGTCCAAACCATTTTGGAAATGAAGATGTCAAGACCATCCATGACGCATACAGTCGACAGTCATAGCCGCACTAAGCCGCTTTCTTTCAAAAGTCATGGATAAGCAGCCTACCCTTCTTCAAGATACTCAAAAGCCCCAAATTCTCATGGGATGAGGTGCATGTCAGTCCGTCAAGACCTCAAGAGCTACCTGCCAAGCTCCCCACTCTATCCGTCCCAAAAGAGGAGAGGTCCTTTTCCTCTACTCGCCGCCCGGACGAATCCATAAGTGCGGTCACAGTGCGAGAAGAGGACGCCGACTCCCGGTGTATTTCATCACCGAGCACTAAAAGGCCGGAAACTAGGTATCACCGGAGAAGCTTGCCTTAGCATTGGTAAATGCCGCGAGGAGGCTACGTCCGCATTTCCATGCACATCGCATACAAGTCCTCATCGACTACCCACTTCGCAAGTATTGACGAAGCCAAGCATCGGGAGAATCGCGAAATGGGCAATCGAATCGACGAGCACGATATAACCTTCGCCTCGCCAGCCATCAAAGGTCAAGCCTCAGCGGATTTCCTTGCCGAGTCTAACTTCGCCGAAAACCGAAGCCCACCGAGTCCCAGACGACGATGCCGCCGAACCCATGGTTGAAACACCGAGAGTCTGGCAACTCTACGCTGACGGGCCGGAAAAAATATGGAGCGGGTATCTTACTCCCAGGCCCGACGACCAAGAGATCGCCTACTCACTTCGGTTCACATTCAAAAATACGAATAACGAAGTGGAGTATGAGGCACTGATCGCAGGACTTCGCCTCGCTCAAAGTCTCGAGATACGAGCCGTGCAAGTTCACAGCGACTCTCAAGTCGTCGTAAGCCAAATGTTGGGAAAATACGAGGCAAAAAGCGACAGAATGAAGAAGTATCTCGAAAAAGCAAAAAGCCTGCAACGGACTTTCTCACACTTCCAGATAGTTCGCATCCCGAGGAGCAAAATAGCCGGCCGACATCTTAGTAAATTGGCCTCGACATCAACGAGCCCGCCAAGAGAGGAAGTCCAAAGCGAGGAGCATAAACGATGTCAAGACGGAGCCGAGGTCAACATAGTCTCGGATGAAGAACCCAATTGGATGACTCCCATTCGAGAGTACACGAGAAGGCGAATCGCCCCACGACAAGTCGGAGGCTAGGAGGATCTGAACAAGTCTCTGCGATATACAATTGAGCGTGAAGCACTGTCATGAAGTCATATCTCCAACCTCTTAAGGTGCTTGGGTCCGAACCGAGCCAATTACGTTCACGAGAAATACGAAGGTTCGTGCGAAGCCACATCGGACCCCGAGCCTTGTCAAAGAAAGTCATGCGATGGGGATACTATCACAACAATGTTCCAAGACTCAATGGACCTCGTAAAAAGTGTCCAAAGTGTCAAATCCATGGGAACGCAAGGCTACCCTGCACCGACCTCACCTCCGTGCTGAGCCCTCGCCGCTTATGCAATGGGGATTGACATTGTGGGCCCTTTGTAAAGCACCGTGACAGCTCCATTCTTAATTGTTGCGATCGACTACTTCACAAGTGGGTAGAAGTCGAGCCCTCGCGAAAATCACAAGCAAGAACGCCTCAACTTCGTATGGAAGAACATAGTGTGTCGCCGGCATCCCCATATCCTCCTTTCGGATAACGGAACACAATTCACGGATAAGACATTCAAAGATTGGTGTCAAGAGCTTGGATCCAACAAAGTTCACCTCGGTGGCCCATCCTCAAGCAAATGGTCGACCAGAAGTTACCAATGGGACCATCGTAAGCGGTCTAAAAACTCGCCTCGACCGAGCTAAAGGCCTGGTGGAAAATTTACCGCAGTCCTATGGTCGCATCAACAACGCCTCGGACTCGAACGGAGAAACACCATACAGTTTGGTGTATGGAACAAAGCGATGATCCCTGCGAGATCGGAGTATCGAGTCCGCACCATTGACTTCTCTGCCAAGCAATGGGGAAAATCTACGAGCTGATCTAGACCTACTGAAGAAAGAGAGACCTCGCCTACATCAAGGAAGCTCATAAGCAACAAGTAGCTCGGTATTACAACCAGTAGCGTTAAAACCGACAATTCAGTGGCGACCTCGTACTCGGCATAATGAAGTCAGCAAAGCCGCAAGCTCGGCAAGTGGAAGCCACATGGGAAGGACCTTACCGGTCGACGAAGTCCCTCGCAAAGGGCCTATAAGCTCGCTCAATTGTCTGGTGAGCAATTACCCAACGCATGGCACATCATCCATCTGAAGAAATATTATGCATAAGTGTCAAGGGTCGGGTCTTGTTCGGTCATATTTTTAAAGTCCTGTTTAGAGTCTGTCTTATTTGGTGGTCGCGTCATCTTTTATCAATAAAATCTTTATTTTTACGAGTTCTACTTGTCACTAATGCATAATTAATCTTAGATTATTTACCCTCTACGGAGGACAAATTCCTCGACGGAGGTCGATTACATTCGCTTAATACACATGTAAATCTAAACGCGCATGCCTACATACGAGATCGACTACCTTCGCTTATTTGACGTTCTCTCTATGTAGACGAACGGGACCACCCTCCCGACGACCTCGCAAAAACAGTGAACCATTCCTACATACGAGATCGGACCTTCGCTTATTTCAAGCGTTCTCTATGTGACGAAGGGACCACCCTCCCGACGACCTCGGCAAAAACAGGAACCATTCCTACATACGAGATCGACTACCTTCGTTTATTTTGAGCGTTCTCTATGTGAGCGAAGGGGACCACCCTCCCGATGACCTCGCAAAAAGCGAGAACCATTCCTACATACGAGATCGACTACCTTCGTTTATTTTGAGCGTTCTCTATGTAGACGAAGGGACCACCTCCCGATGACCTCGGCAAAAAGAACCATTCCTACGTGACGAGATCGACTACCTTCGCTTATTTCAAGCGTTCTCTATGTGAGCGAGGGGACCACCCTCCCGACGACCTCGGCAAAAAACAGAACCATTCCTACGTGCGAGCGATTTCTTTCGAGCGGAATTCTCACGAGACGAACTACTTTGGCATATTACTCTTGTTCAAGTACAAAGTCAACAAAACCATTCTTATTAAATAGAAGATATAAAGGTTACATTTTACATTTCACGAGGACGGAGCGGATCGGGAAAAGTCGAGCCAATCCTCAGAAAAATCGGAATTCAGAGCCTCATCTATGCTAATCCTACCTCCACCTCGTCCTCGGTCTATACTACGGGCCCGCCTGCAGCGACCTCGGTCACTGACGATGCAGCTCATGAGCTCGGTCTCGGCCACTTGATGACGCCCCGGTCTCGACGCATGGAGGGTCCACGACGCTCAAGAGCAATAGCACGCCTCTCTTGCGCCGCCACTCCGGATCGTCATAATGTGGTTCGTTTATTCTAGACTGAGAAGCTCCGGCAGAAGAAGAGGCCTCTGCATCCCGTCGAAGTATGTCATCGAGCTGTGGTTGTCGAGCGATAACAGTTTTGTATATGCTCCCGAGCCTTTTTAATTCAGCGTACTGCTCCGTGAATTGCCAGGAGGTCCGGCCATATTCGCGCCTATACCTCGAACAACGGGCAGCAGCCTCGACAACCTCGCTTCTACTTGGGATCGCTATCCCACCATTCCGTGGATAACCTCCTCGTACTCGGATGCTCCCGGCTTATCACCTGGCCTTCTCCTGGCGACCTCGAACGCCTCTAAATTCAAAAGGCGAGCACGGAGCTCGTCACGCCTCTCGAGCGGCTCATGTGACGCCGATTCGCTGCATGACGTGACCGAGCTGCCTTTATATGGAGGAGTTCGACCTCTTTCAACTCAAGAGCTCATGACAGTCTTTGATTTGATTCAACCAAGGAGAAGCATCAAACATTTCGTGAGACAATGAATAAAAAAAGAAGAGATAAGTTTCTTGACATAAACTTGTAATTTTATTAACATGCCCTTAGCGAAAAATTGTTGTACATTTACATTCAAAAAAAAAAAAAAAAAAAAATCGTGGATCAACCGACCCTCCGGAAGCTTCGCCATGTCCACGTTCGCCGCCCAAGCTCGGACGACCTCGACCGGCCTCTTGAACAACCGAGTCTCGGCGCCGCCAGTAGCATCGGTACCGTCTCCCGACCCTTTGCATGATCAGCCAATAAAGCCCGGTCGGGGATCCCGATCCACGGACAAAGCGCGCATGCACTCCGCGGAAAAGAACGGAGGAGGAGGAGCTCGCAAAGACGGAAGCTCCTTCGTGCCGCGGACGAGCACATCAGCAGTCGTCTCAGACAAGATCCTCGGTCTCCTCGCACTCCATACTGCTTTGTCAGATCTGGGTAGTCCTCGGCGACTCTCTCGATTGTGTCCGAGACGGCGCGCTTGTTACACATCGCCCGTCCGAGACCGCGTCGAGAAGCCCAGAAGCCGCCAGCGAACAGCCTCTCGCGGCGCGGCGTTCTCACGAGCTCGCCATGTCCGCCTCCCGACGGCGAACTCGTTTCCACCTCGGCCTTCATCGAGGCAACCTCGCCCTCGCCGGCTTTGCTCGCCTCGCCCACAAATGCCTCCGCCGACCGCCCTAGCCGCTTGTGCCTCAATGGCCGTCGATCCGCCGCTCTGTTTGACGAGGTCCGGATCTTAGCCGCCTCGGACATTTCTTGAGCAAGGAGGTATTCGACCTCCACCTCCCGAGCATACCGGGCCACCTCATCAACCGCGACACGGCGCTTCAAGTAATCCGATATAAGATCGGATACTTGACACTCGGCCGCCACGTCCGCGACCCTATACAAAATATACATCGGTCGGAAGAACACAATTTGGTTACTACCGCACAAAGTATAAGGACAGTACAAACCTCGTGAAAGAGACGAGGCGGCTTGGAACCGACGATCTCAGACTCACCGGCAAAGAACCGAGGACTCAGGACCTCATCCTTCCGCCTCTTCAAGCGCTTGAGCGGCTGCGAAGGGATCTCGAAGGCCCCATAGTCATTTCTGCATGTCCTCGAAATCCTTAAAGGTCGGAGACCTCGGCCGCCACCAAATCGGTTCGCCACCGGAGATCGGCTCCTTCCTTTCTTCTTCCTTTCCTTCAAGCGGGTTCACTACAAGGAAACACACGGGTCAAGATCAATACGTAACTCATGAAATAAAAAAAAAAAAAGATAAAGAAGAAGAGGCCTCACCTTCACCGACTCCACCGTGGAGGTAGGATCATAATGGCCGAGCCCCGCCCGCAAGCTCGGCCTCGAGAAGACCTCGTCAACAAGGCCAATTTTGTTCGCCTCCTCCAAGTCACCAAGCCCTTGTCGACATACATCGGCGATCTTATCGATCGCCATGGAACTCCATATGTCTCAAACCGATGTAAGAAGAACCTTACGCGGTTGGAGATCTTTGATTTAATCTTGGCTTTGAATTTCCTACGGGTGATAGATAATACCACCCCGAGCCGCCCTTCGCTTTAAAAAAGCGAAGGACGAGCCCCAAAGTAAGAGGAAAATTATGCTATAGGCATAGACACCTAGGGCGCTCATATGCCGGAATGAGTTCGGCGAGTTGGGCAAGAGATGGCCGAACATCTCTTGGAACTCAACATGTACATGAGGGTAAGGAAGACGAAGACCGCCTTGAGGCCGTCCTCGACACGACAATAAAACCATCAGGAGGGGCACAAGCCCTATCCTCCGGACGGGGGGCAACTAGCTCAATACTAGAGGGAATACTATATTGAAAACATATATCCCTAATGTCAGAAATACTTAGGATTGAAGAAAAAGAAGACACTTTGCCGCAATCCCCCACTGAGGGGAAACGCAGACTACACTCAGCAAGAGGCATATGGACACGAGTAAAGACAGGAAGAGACACTAAATCAGACGGGAAGCAGACACGATTTGGCCTTTCGGACGACTCGTTAGGAGAAGAGGTAGCCATTACTTACTTTTGTTTATCGATGAACAAGGCAGAAGCTTCAAATCGTCAATGGCGCGGAATAAGGTGTTTCTCGCAGAAGGCAGAGGGTTTTTGAAAATCAGAGAAATGAAGAAAGCAAGTGATAAGAGATATTGCGTATCAAGGAAGACATTCCCCTAATATGCACTTTATCGGGAATCCAACCGTTGCCAATTTAATGCGCATTAAATGCGTATCCCGTCGCCCAAGATTTAGCGGCGATAAATCCGTCTCGGCCTCGGCTTAACGCCTCGTCAGGTGAAGCCAGTCAGAAGACCTCGGCCTAACGCCTCGTCAGGTGAAGCCAGTCATAACCTCGGCCTAACGCCTCGTCAGGAGAAGCCGGTCATAACCTCGGCCCAACGCCCGTCGAGAAGCGGTCCAAGACCTCGCCTAACGCCCGCCGTGAAAAGCGGTCGAAGACCTCGGCTAACGCCGTCGGTGAAGCGATCGAAGACCTCGGCCTAACGCCGTCGGTGAAGCCGGCCAAGACCTCGCCCAACGCCCGTCCGGTGAAGCGGTCGCCAAGACTCGACTAACGCCTCGTCGAGAACAGCCCGATCGAAGACCTCGGCCTAACGCCTCGTCGGTGAAGCGGTCGAAGACCTCGCCCAACGCCTCGTCGGTGAAGCCGAAGAAGACCCTTGGCTGAACCCTCCTTAGGTGAAGCCCGCCAGAAGACCTCGGCAGACACATCCGCGCACACAGCATTCGATATACGACGTCAAAAGCATTGACACACACAAAGTCGACAATGAAAAGAATGTGTAAGATCGCCCAAACCCCGCTGTCACAACAACCCCAATCCAAGATGACCTCGTCTGCGTCTTTTTGGGGTTGTGATAGGATACGCCCAACTACTGTGCCCAAGCATCGGGCCCAATACAATTAAACTCGACATCAAGCTCGGCCCGACAAGTTCGCCTATGAAGAATCCTCGAAGCGGTGGGAGCGCGAAAGCTCGGTCATATCTAAAAGAATCCTAATCCAAGGGATAGGATCTCGAATCCTAGTTAGAAAAGACTCGGATTCGAGATCTGGGTCAATACATTGTGTATAAATAGAGGCTAGATGAGACGACATAGATTCATTCACTCTTTTGTAATCACTTCTTATACTCTCAATACATATACTCTCTCTCGCCTGTGGACGTAGATCTTATTCACGATCGAACCACGTAAATCTTTGGTGTTCTTAAGATTTATTTCTTTACTTAATTTAGGATCGATCAACATCCTTATACACAACGCCCGATCGTCCATAGTATGCAATCGTTGTTATCATTTTATCGATATCAAAACTTTGAAACCACTACGGCTTTGTATTCTTGAAACATCAATGTAAATTTAAATATGAGAGAATACCGATTTCTTAAGAAAAATCCAACTTATGACAATGATTGTCTTTGGCTTTCGTTGATTGTCATGCATACTAAGCAATAAGAGGAATTATCGCTGCTCAAACTTGAAAAGAAGGCACATATATGATGGATCTAGTGACAATTCGTAATCAATACATTTTAAACAAAATTATTTCTAATCAAAGTCTTAGCCTCCAACACATGGTTTTCAAGTATTGTGACAATAAATGACCCAAGATAATGGTCAATATTTCTTAGCATCATAACCAGGATGCCAACCCTTAAATTTAGCTCGTGGTTTGGTAATCCAAAATATTTGAAATCATTCAAAAATCCAGGTGTGTGGACATTGTTCATAACATCGAGCATCCTACTGAAATACATATTTTATCCGAGCTTAGGTATTTCTTGCTCTCAGATATATTCATGAAAATCATGTACTGATTAATCGAATTGACTACTTCAAGTATCAGGGCCAATATTACTTTATCTTGAAGATAAGATAAATCATTCGGAACGACCATCAACGATGGATAGGTTCCCTTAATTATTGCCGCAATTAGATCCCAGAGAATTTCAAATGAATGTCATCCAACACATCAATGTTTGCATGTCCATCATTAGCACCACCAAGCATACCGTCTCCTACTGATGCACCCAATCAGAGAATTTATGTAATTCAGTTGCTCTAAATTTAGAATTCCTATTGTGCAATCTCATATTTTTCATCAGTTTCAAAAATTTGCTCATCCGTCCAAATATAAGAAGAATTTATACTTGCATTCACCACTTCTTATCTGCTTCATTTGTGTATAATAGGCAATATCTTTTTTAAATCAGCTCCAAAAATAATCATTTTACATCTAAATACCTAAAATATTTTTGAATCTTATTATATCTCTCAAGGTTCTGTCTAAAGTTTCAAAGCAATATTTTTTGTCAATATGTAAAGTGAGTGTAGATAATAAATGAATAGATTAATTATGGGTAATGAGATTAAAAGTGGATCATAAAAATAATAAATAAATATATTAATAGATAGTAGAAGTACAAGGGATGAGTCATGAGTAGTTTTTCTACACATAACGGGTAAACCACACTTGAAAAATCAGGTGTGATAGGCTTAAACCTATAGAGACGTTGGTGGAGTTCAAACTATAACTTTTTTGCCACAAGAGCTCACTTTACCACTGGATCATCTTAGAGACAATTGACAAATCATTTTGATTAGTAGAAAAGTAATTTTTATGGACTATGACTTTCAAGAGTGTGATTTTAAAAAAATGAGGATCGACATAGTTCTGATTTCATGTTTGATATATAATCAGGAAATCATGATTTCAATATCAGTGTTGGGTTAAAGATGACGAATATGAATTATCAGCACGAAATATTTTTGGTCACTTTTGTACAACCAACAATTAACGTGGGTGGTCCTTAGCTAGCTAATTGTCGACAGAAACAGATGACGTTTAGTTGTTGATTTCACAGTTTTCTGATAGTGTAATATACAAATAATATATTTCATGACCACGCTAATCTTTTCTTGCTGAGATAAATTACTAAAATGATGGAGCAACTTTTCTTACCCCAAATAGAAATCTCTCCCAGAAGTCCTTATACCTCAATTTTATAAGAGTGTGTGGTAAGAAATCGATTAAGCAACTCTAGTAATAAATTTAAAATCCTCCCATAGCTTTAACGGTTGAAAGCCAAGCATGGTTAAAAAGTGAGAAGGTGGAAAAGGTAGAATTTACATTTTCCATTATTAAAAACACATACCTCTTCTCTTAATTTAATATATTGAGTTTTATATAGTACATATTTTTAGATAATAACATATAATATTCCAATTTTTGAACATTTTTCTTCACTTAATGTCCCAATATTAGTATATTATTAATAAAATCTCAGACTTTTCATAATTTTTCACTTAATGTCTTCCGATGAGTTTCCGATGTCCATATGCTTACGTGGCTCGTCGGAGAGTCCACATCCACAATCCACGTAGATAAGGGTAGTAATGATTATATCACAATGTTTAGACCTTTTCACCTAGTGTCCCAACGTTAGCATATTGTTACTAAAATCCCTAACGTTTCATAATTTTTCTCTTAATGTCATTTGGTGAAGCGCTATATGCTTACATGACTTGCCGAAAGTCCACGTCGTAATCCATATAAATAATTAAAAAAGGAAAACATAGATAACGATGTTATTTCAGATGCGCTTCAAGATCTCCCATGCCCTAGCCTTTGTCTTCACCAAGACTCGACTGCAAAGACCAAGCACAACTTTATCACCACTTTGATATGCACCATCTCCCGCAACACCGCACCATAGTCGAGAACCTCGAGACCGAGTTCGAACCTCACCACCCTCTCACCCATCGTGTGTGACCATAAGTATCTTCTTGAGACCATGACCGATCAGCATCGTCTGTCGCAACATCCTTGTCCTCTCCTACGCGCACCGTGAGCAAATAGAACACCTCATACCATCTCCGACGATCTTTTATCGATCGATTCGAGGAGGAGATCTTTAGAACTTTGACCGATCTTGAAGCGCATGCGAAGTAAGGTTGTTTCCTATAATTGTTTTTAAATATTTAAATGGATTGCGAGACATGGATTCTCGGCAAGTCGTGTAAGCATATGAGAGCCGAAAACTCACCAAAAGATATTAAGTTAAAAATTATGAAACGTAAGAGATTTTAATAACAATATGCTAACGTTGGGATACTATCCCTTATCTACGTGGATTTGTAGATGTGGACTCTCCAACGAGCCACATAAGTATATGGGCGCCAAAACTCACATGAGGACATTAAGTGAAAATTATGGAACTTTGGGATTTTAGTAACAATATGCTAATATAGAGACATTAAGTAAAAATGTCTAAACGTTTGGAATATTATATGTTATTATCCCTATTTTCAATTTTAAAACTCATTGCTGATTATTATTGAAAATATATCACTTGTTAATTACATGATTTCCTATGTGCACAGCATGCACCAGGCGCATAGGAGAGCAATTGTTTTATATTTATATATTTTGAATTGAGGAGGGCATTGGAATTTGTTAGGATTTTCCCAAAATAATTAAAGGGAAAAAGCCAGCTGTAATAACCGGCAGTATCCCTCTTTAATTCTACCGCCAACCCAACAAACAAACGATATCTTCTCTTGATTGCAGTGCACGAGTCAACTCCTTCGCATGGACTCACAACCTCCAAATCCAATGCCGTTCCTCCTCCCTTATATAAAATCCCATCACCCCAAAACATACGCTGCCCTCAAGGATCTCCGCTCATTCATATTGACACTTCCAATGGCAGACAGTTCCTCCGCCAATCCCCCGCCGCCTTTTGATCCTCTGAAGCCTGCGATTCCTATCTCCTACCCGCTGCAGACGCTCGAGGAATTGGAGTCCCGAGCTTACTTCAAGTCGTTCCATTACCCGTTCAACAAGGCCAGCGTGAAGCTGCCGGCCGCCGCCGGTTTGCCGAAGCGGCCGCGGAATCTGGTCTGCCATGACATGGCGGGAGGGTACACGGATGACAAGCTCGTGCAGGGCGGGGCAAACGCCGAGGCGTTTGCGATATGGCATTGGTATTTGATCGATGTCTTTGTTTACTTCTCGCATAACTTGGTGACGCTTCCGCCACCGTGCTGGACCAATACTGCTCACAGACACGGTGTTAAGGTGTGATTGCATAATCACTTGTTTGCTTTGCGAGTTTGTATGTTTCTTCCCATTTCTATTTTTATCTGTTGGTAATAGGTTTTCATTTTTGGGAAAGTTCATTAAATATAAGTATATATGGTGCATAAAGTTTGCTTTTACTGATTTTAGACCTTTTGTTTTGGTAATTTCCTTTCAATTAAAGTTCTCGTTTGCTTTTGATATGTGGTCCATTATGTTGCTCTATCTGCTGGTGTTCATTTGGCTGAGATTGGGTTTGTGATCATGGGAAAGGATATTATTGTCTTCTACGACAAAAATCATAATAAACTAAATCATTTTTGCTAGTCTAACTTTTATGTAGCTAATTATGTCTAAAAGGTGTGGGTTTTCATTTGAAAAATCACAATGTAGAGTTTCTCCATGCAAATCTTTGAGTAAATGTGTCTTTCTCTCGTCAGAATTCTCTGTTACGTTGATATATTTGTCTTAGCATTTCTGGATATGCTTATAAGGCTACTGATTGTATTCATGCAACTCTTAAGGTATTAGGGACTTTTATCATGGAATGGGATGAAGGGAAAATAAGTGCTGATAAACTGTTAGCATCAAAGGATTCTCTTCGAATGTATGCTGACCGATTGACGGAGCTTGCTGTTGCTTTAGGTTTTGATGGTTGGCTGGTGAGCTTGCATATTCCCTATGTCTTATCTCAATATGCAGTTTCATGCTTCATATTGGTATCTGTGTAATATTTATTTTAGTGGGTTTATTCCTCATTGGCATTTGAATCTTTTCATTTCTCGTGATGAGGCCCTTTCTTGCTGTTATTGAGTTTGATGTGTGCAATGTATAGGCTCAGTCATGCTTCAGAAAATATAGTTTCTGGAATTTTGAATATGTACTCTATACTTGCTTGAAGGAATTGTACTGAAAATTTCGAGATCAGCATTTCCGAGTTCATAAACATACTAAAAATCAGTTATCTGATCAATAAGTTCATTAAACATAGCTCAAGATAACAAAGATAAGATAATTTTCTTAAGTTCATTAACTGAAAGTTGGGATTCTGAACCATCAAAGCGAACATGGGATATAATTTCTTAGAATTTTTAATTTTTTGATTGGTGAAAGAACTGGCACAGACTTAATTGGTATGTTTCCCATACTGAAAATGATGTCCATAAGTATTAAATTTTGTTGCCTGTTTGTATTGGCAGCTCAATATGGAAGTCACTTTGGATCCCGGACAAATCCCTAACCTGAAAGAATTTGTCATCTATTTAAGCCAGACCATGCACTCCTCACTACCTGGGTCTTTGGTTATATGGTAATGATCGTACTTACCATCTTTCAGTTTTGAGAATTTCTGGAGAACACAATTGAAAGATTAATGTGCAATCATGATGGTGCAGGTATGATAGTGTAACTGTTGATGGTGATCTTATCTGGCAGAATCAATTAAATGACAAAAACAAGCCATTCTTTGACTTATGTGATGGTATATTTGTGAACTATTCATGGGAGGTAGTATTTTCCTTCTATTATTGTGTGTGTATTTATATATATAGATGTATTTTTTTTAGAACATATTGGAACTTTCTTGTTTTGTCTTTGAAAATTTCTTTTATATGATACAGGAAGATTATCCTAAGCTGTCAGCTAAAGTTGCCGCTGACAGAAATTTTGATGTTTACATGGGCATTGATGTCTTCGGAAGGGGCACATATGGTGGCGGACAGTGGACTGTAGGTTTTAATTTATTTGCCTTGCCTTAGATGAATGAAAATGTATTTTTTTTGGTTTGGTCAAACATTTTACTGATATAATTTCTTAGTTCTTCAAGTTTCATCTAACCTCCTTTATATGTCCTATATATCATTGCATGTCTTACCTGAAATAAGCGAGTTTCTTTTCTTGTGCTACAAAAATTATAAAGACCATAAGATGAATCATAAAAGATGAGAGACTTGTTTATGGATTTAATCAGGAAAGGATGGACTGAGATCTTTGTCCTGAACCTGAATAAGGCACGTGCAAGACCTATTAGGAAGCACCTATGTTGAGGTTATCATTTAGTGAATCTTTCAGGCAGTTTTGTAATTTTGGGGTATAATTTTTCACTGAAATGCAAAATCATATTCTTCAGTGTTTGGAGCTTTTACACACCGGCAATTCAGTTGTTTAAGCCTCTTTCTGTATTAGAATAGTTGGATGGTCAAAAGTGGGAAAAAGATACCGTGGAAGAGAAGTCAACAATCCCATGAAGGATCTGGCATTTCTGTTTCCTGCTTACTTAAAGGGGACATATTGCCTATCCTTGGCTTTGTTTGTATAACATGGAGTCCTCACATAAGTAGAAGTGATACTGAGATTGAAGGCTCATAAGTATTTTTCTCTGTCTGCACTTATTTTAATGTGAATTAAGGCTTTAGGATGTCAGTTAATATATAGATCGTGACTCAGATGACTGATCAAACTTTTCCTGCCAGTCTTTGGACCTAGCAGTTTTTAGAATCTTGGCTTGAAGTTATGCGAGTGAAGTGCAGCATATTCAGAGTCTTTATAAGATATTATATCCTTTTTGCAGACGAATGTTGCCCTTGATGTGATAAAGAAGGATGATGTTTCAGCAGCTATATTCGCACCTGGATGGGTTTATGAGACTCAACAACCACCCGACTTTCAAACTGCTCAAAATCGGTAATGGCCATTACTGATGTATGTAGCCTATGGATCCATATTTGATCTTATTATGCTTATGCTTGATACATCCTGCTTGCTTATGGTAGAAGAGTTAATGTGTTTTACCAGGAGTACTGTTTTCTTTAGATTAAAATTAAGATCACTGGGATTTTCAGTGTAACCTGCACCTCACTAGTTGATGCTGGCCTTCTTTTGGCTTCAGTGATTCTTTCGATCCTTTATCTGTCTTAGTTCTTGGATTCTGCAATGGCAGTTGGCTGGTTATTTATTGGTTACTCCTAAAATTACTTACTTCTCCAGGCCATCTAAATGTCTCATCCGTCGATCTTAACGTAACCTTAATAGACCGTGGTTACCTCTACCATTGAACTTTCCTAGCTTTTAATCTATTTCAGTTTTGCTCGTGAGCTTCACTCTGTAGTGACTTATTTTACATTCATTTCCATGGAATAAATTAACAGATGGTGGGGACTTGTTGAACAATCATGGGGAATTGTACAGAACTACCCAAAAGTGCTTCCATTCTACTCAGATTTCGATCAGGTACTTTATTCTAAATGATATCTGACTGTATTCCTCTTTCCATTTGTTTTTCTTTTTCTAAATTATATACACCGGTTCTTTTCTTCGAAGTTTGTCATGTAGAATCGATAGGGCAACAAAATAACTAATGTTTGGTTTCTTTTTCGAAAAAATGCAATCCTGATTTCCATGATAAATAGAGAACAAATAGAAGCTTCATTCCAATATCTCAGCACTCAGGGATTCCTTGGCAATAAAAATTTATGTGGTCTGCTTCCCTTCAGTCGCCTGCAAAAATGGAAATATAGACTGCTTGGAAAAATATAGATGCTTAAAGTCGAATCAATACTTCAATGCACCACATCCGTTTTGGGTTCTCAGATATTGAGGAGCACCAAGAATTGGCTACTAGTTTCCTCAAAAATCTCATTGCTATATAACAAAATGCTACTGTCTCAGGGTCATGGTTACCACATATATAGTGATGGGAAGCAAATTTCTAGCAATCAATGGAACGACCTTTCATCTCAAAGCTTTCAGGTAGGCCTCCGGATGTGTTCTGCTCTTTTATTTTCACAACTTATGAAAATAATGCATTCCCTTAGTAGAGGATGAAATTACTGTCATACTGAATTATATGACTAATCAAATGATCTAGCTCAAACCACTGCTTCTGCTTGTAAAAAGTTTGTTCTCTATGGTAACTGATGAGTCCATTTACAGTTACGGTGGATGATCAGGTAATTGAGAGGTTAAAAATGTCATATTGCAAACATTAAGTTGTGCTAGTTAAGTCAGACTTTTTCACTTTTCAAGGAGAGTAATAATCAGTGTCTAGAGCAATTGATTTCTGCATGTTTTAGATTGTTGAAACGTAAAGGTCTTTATAATGCTAGGGATGAAACTAAAGAGATGAAACAAGTTTAAAATGTTTTGACACTTGGAAGCTCTTTTTTATTCCATGGATGAGAACAACAAATGTTTTTCCCCTCCAAGTTAGAGAGAGAGACTTTTTTGTTTTTGTTAGTTACCAAGCAGCAGTTGGCTCAGCTAAGTACCTTAGATTGAGCAGCAAAAGGATATAACTGTTCATTTAGATTCAAAATACTGTTTTGCTGGATTTAAAAAAAAGATCAGCCGATGATGGTCATCATATATGATAACATGTTTCAGTATATTCCCTTCTACTAATTCAAGTGGCAGTTTATAGCTGGTGTTTACTGATTGCTTTTATTGACTGTGTATTAGTTGAGCTAACTACTTTGGCTTATCATTTCCATCATCCTGACCTGTGGACTTCTTTACAGCCTTTCATTAAGTACTCTGGAGAATCTAACACTGAGCCGATCCAAGTTTCCATTGAGTAAGTTGACTTCTCTTTATTGTCAAGTACTGTTGGGTTCCTTTAGCTGTTTCTAGTTCTTATCATTTGATAACATTATTTGAGTTGCAAACCAAGAAAATCATCTTTTAATTTTGTTATTTTTCATCCAAGCTGCTGCTTAGAATGTTATCAAGTTTAAACGAGCCCTCAAAAAGTAAACTACAAAGTGTGAACTCTTCGTTGTAGCCCTCTAAATTTCAAATAACAAATTAGAAATAGAACTTTTATTGTCAACGTAATACTTGGGGCTGAACTCATTCTTCCAGTCCCTATACTCAAAAATATGACAGTTATATGTTAATTGCAGTTTCAAAGGAGCATCTTACAGCGGAGGAGGAAGCATCACATTTGTAGGAACTCTCGGTGATAAAGCTGAATTTACAACACGTCTCTTTCATGGAGAGCTACCTCTGGGAAACTCGCCAGTACACTTCACATCTTCTGTAAGACTCTAACTCGGGAATTCAATATGCTGTAGAATTTTCTATTTGTTAAAATTATCCTGGCTGCAGTGTAAACCCATTCTTACTTTCCTGAAAACTTAAGTGATGAACAAATAAATTATGAACTTGAACCACAAGAAACTCTTAGCTTTGCTGCCACTTTTCAGTTTTCACAATCAGAAGCCGATACAATCTCTCGCTTGTACTATGAGTTATGATTTTCTTGCTGACTTAACTCATTTTCTGATTATATGATTCGTGAAGGTTAAATTAAGTGGGAACTCTCTCTTAGGTCTTGCTCTTGGTTTCTCTTCTGCCACTGACGAGAATAAGTCAGTACTTCTTGCTGCATCAGGAAATACCTTGCTAACCATGGAACAGTTCTCAAGCCGTTTCACTAGTGTTGTAATGCCACGACGAGTTACCAAGCTGGAGCAAGAACCCGGATGGATCATCCAAGAAAGCAGCATCAACATGGCTGGACACATATTAACAGAAATTCGGGTCCTATGCTACAGACCAAAGCCCGAGAGATCTGCTCCTGTCACTGCTGATGACACATTGTCTCATGCTCCATCAGACTACTATGCAGTACTCGGAGACCTTAAGATCACTGCAGGTGGAGAGAATGCGAAGTTCCTCCATCTGATTCGTGGCATGTTTTTAGCGAATTCGTCAGCTGGACTTCGAGTTCACAAGGGTCCAAGAATCTCAGTGTCAAAATCATTTGGCAACTCAAAGCTGGTTATGCTGATCTTTTCCTAAAGTACAACTTATTCGTTGAAAAGCTCAATAGCTCATCTGGGAACCCGAGTCGACTATCTGAAGTATCTCACGAGTATCTTGGTGAGGCGGTCGTGAAATCGTTTTACATTTCTGACCTAGAAATTCCTTCGAGCACCTCAAGTCTGAAGTTCGTAATTCAGGTGTGTGGTGTCGATGGCACTTCTCAAAAGCTTGAAGATGCCCCGTTTCTACAACTGAAAGTTGAGGGTTGATAGATTTAAATTATTGTCACGTGCTTATTGCTTACCATTTTTGCAATAAGAGATTAATATCAATTTTACAATAAGAGATTAATATACATAAAATATTTATACGTTGTTGTATCATTATAATTTATAACTGTTGATTAAGAACCTTATTGGTTGTCACTATTCAGTTACACCGCGTTGTAACATTATAGTTAAAGCAAGTATGATGGACTCGAGCAACTGTTTATTTGCATTGTGCCACTTTTAGTTTTTCATTCTAGGAATAAAATATTATCGTTGAGGAAGTAATAATATGTACTTCTAGAAAGTTCGCAAGGGTAGAATATATTAACTAGGAAAAGAATTCAGTTTATATCATACGAATAATGTTGCATAAGTTCATTTATATTTTTCCTAAAGTTTTTGAAATTATTATAAGAGAAACAGAGAAAAGGAGGGAAGTGGAATGAGGTAGGAAAACAAAGATTTTGGAAGCATATTGGCCTCGAGCCCTCAAAAGGCAAAACAGAAACAGGTTACATTCATCTATTCTTCAGTTTTTCAAAAGGGAAGATGCAAAATTCGAGGCTGCTGTATTAAACACAAATGTTTTCTTGTCTTGTATCAAAAATTTCCTTTAATCTTTTGCTATTAACTCACTTTGACCCATTAATTATTGCCTTTTTTATCATGCACTTTCACCAACTAAAGTCCCATTTCCCCTAAATTCTTCATAAAAGTCGAAGCCTTATAAAACATACTAAAATAGTTCCTCTAGTTAAAAAAGGAGATGCATGGACACAAATATTGGATTCGTTGTATTACAAAGAATGCCCGATTATTTTTCTTACTTTTAATAATAAATAAAATACGAGCCTAAAAGTCCGCCCAAAAAAAACTGGACCGACCGGACTTCGGGCCAAAAAAGTTCAGGATTTTCGGGCTAAATAATCCGCCTGATAAATATATATTTTTGTGTCCTACTAATTTTTGTTTCTCTCATTACAAGAAAACAACAAAATAAAGACGAAAATTACAACAGAAAGTAGTCCGTTGCGATTTACGTAATAACAATGTAATGTAGTAATCGTGGTTAACTACGACGTTACAATGGGCTCAGCGAATTGTCCGTCGATCAACGACGGTTCAATTCGTTCGCGATCGTCGACACGACAATTCCGTTGCCCGCCGTTAATCAACGATGGAGACAACACCCTTTTTGGCAACGGAATCGTCCGTCTTTGTTCCGTCGCTAATTTAGCAACGAATCGAGTCCGTGCTGATCTTGTTTAGCGACCACGATTCTTGATTCGGAATGGTTCCGTTGCAATTCCGTCGTTAAGAGGATTTAACAACGGATTTTTAAGATTTAACAACGGAATTTTCCGTCGCTATTCAACTGTTTTCTTGTAGTGTCTTTAATTCTTTGTCTTTCTTCTTATCTTTCTCTTTAAATTCTCTTTTGTAAGTTGTTTATTGTTTTATTTTGGATTATTTACTATTTTAGATTATGACTCCATTTCTTTAATTTATTTTCATTGTATTAGCATATAATTTTAAACTTTTAATTTTGTTAGTGTTGATTTTAAATTACTAGTTTCTAAACTTAAATTGTTTACATATTATTTATCTTTTTTAATTAAATATGAAATTTATAGGTTAAAAATTGGAAAAATTGAGCGAAATTGGCCCACCCGCTCGATAGCCCGCCAGAGGCTGTGCTTCATATTTAACAGCCCGAATTTTTTTTTGGCCCGGCTTTACCCAAAAAGTGTATAAACCTGATGGGTCAGCTCTAAGTGTAATATCTTGGTTTAGGGCTTCTAAAGATTCCTCGAGTTGGAGAAGATATTAATCCACACTTTTCTATCTATAATTGCTTTCATAATATTGTACTTTAGCTGCACCACTAGTAGAGAGTTCAAGTTTTCCAATAATGAGACAAATTTAAGGAAGTGAGTGGAAGGTAGCAGATTGCTAAAAGAAAGCATTATTATCTCAATTGACTACTGAGATTAGGACTGGAAGAGGGCATGCATGTGAATGTTTTTTCTTCTTCTTAAATTCCATAACGAAATTTACATTTGCTTGACATGATATGTATATGAGACAAAGCCGAATAATATAATTTTATTTACTGATTTTGTTGCATGCTTATGTTTCTCTCTCTCAACAATTTGCAGCTGATTAGACGTGTAATTGGAGAAGAAAATGAATGCTTGAATAAATAAACATATGTAGGAATCCATGAACTGAGCACCTTCTTGAACCCCACGTGAACAAACTATTTACAAATTACTTGTAATCACGTAGCACAACACACACACACACACACAAAATAGTCTTGTTATTTTCGTATTACATAAAACTCAAACTCCTGTACACCCGTCCGTATGATGCGGATGGACAAAAGTATCATTTATTTTTTACATTGTAATTCGAAAGTATCATTTATATTGAAGAAAAATATCATTTATACTTAAGAAAAATCATTGTTCGTACATACGAACGTTCGCATGAGAGACCGTCTCTTCAGATTAATAGACTTCTCAAGTCATATTACGATTCATTAAGTAGTTTCATTAAAAAAGTCTAAAATGTGTCTGCGTTTCCTAAAAATTCAATTATGTCCGAATATTTAGAGGGTTATATTTTATATCAAATATTTACCTGATTAAAATTGTAAAATATCAAAATCTGATTTTGTCGAATCAGAAAAATGAACATGGAGAGCTTGAGTTTGACGTGGATTATTCCAGTTGACACTTAATTAAATTATATTGTGCAGTCCCTAGATGCGCCGATGATAAAGTGAGTTCGCGTGGTAGGAGGTCGCGGGTTGAACCCCACCAAACGCCTATGAGTTTGAGCGCACACCGATTTTCCAAGTGTGGTTTACTGCATCTTGTGTGGTTTGCGCTATTGCGAACGTGAGGTTTACAGTCTTGTGCTAAGGTAATGGCTACGGGTTCCCATGATACAAAAAAAAATTATATTGTGCATATTTATGAGTATGAAAGATTGGATTTGACTCTTATGAAAATATTATGTTTAATTCCTTATATATATGTTATACAAATGAATTACTAATTAAAAGGTTAAACATAATAACATCAATGAAAATCTCTGGTGACCATGAAGATCTTCACAAAGAAATTGAGGTTAAAGTTTTGTGTAAATGCTAGCAACTTGGCAATGACATAATAGATAAATTATAATTATTCCACAATTAAGGGTATATTTTCATATGCAAGTGAACTGTAATTTAATGTATTCTGTAAAATGTATTTCCTTCTCTTTAGTGATTCCATAAATATATATGATCATAAATACATATACAACTAGCATCCCAAACCTAATTCTATAATTATACATCACGAGTCATGAATACTGACTTATATTTATGAACCATAATGTTTTCTTAGTGCTAAAGAAATAATGAGAAAGGAAAACTTTGGCTCATAGTATTGGAACAGAATTTATGTCTGCCATAACTGTTTTAAAATGGCACCGCCCTTTACCATTCAATCATATATATAATGGGCATGTTTCAAAAGATATAATACCTATTTTAACTTAAATTAATTTGTTTATTGAGTTCCACATGCTAGGGTTGACTTTTCAACTTAACCTTGTTTTATACTTGTTACTCCTAGCTATTCTTTATTGCTATCCATATTTTATGTTCATATTTGTCCCTCTCTCTCTCTCTCTCACACACACACACACATACACACACATTTACTTAATTTCCCCTGCCTATGTAACTCGTAAAAAGCAGAGGGAATTTAAATTACTCTATCCGTCTATAATAAGTGTATTATTTGTGGACAACATAAGTATTAATAAAATTGTTGGTAGTTGTGTAGTTTGTGTGGAGAAAGAGTCAATATATATTAGATTATGAGTGATAGAAATTGTTTTTAGATAAATAATAAGTGATTGTGAGGTTGAATAAAATGATATAATTTTGTGGATATGGAATAGGACAATTATGATATATTTATTATGTGGATGGAGTACTTATTATTGGACCCAAGACAAGTGAATTTTGTAAAATCAGATTATGTATAAAATCAAACGGATCATGTGACACACTGATAGACAAAATTCATAAAATAAGAACAAATTTGTTGCAGATTTTGGAAGCCATTTTTACAAAACAAAATTTCACACATTATATTCTCAATATGCAAGACATGTATGACCGAGAAAAAACATGGGTATTATAGTCGGTGATGAGTGCAAAATGTCGTAAACTATAAAGAATTGAAATAGAAAAATATGAATTAAACGAACATTGAAACTCCATTTATTTTTAATAGAACTAACTAGCTAGGAGACCATGTCATGTCCATAGAGGGATTCTTTCTTGAAAGAGTCGTAAGTTACATTAGCGTTGGGAGCAGTAGAAAAATTGAGCAAGTTGTTTTGAAGGAAATACGATTTGTCATCCGCGGCGAGCATCAGCTGATCACGATCATGATCATGATCTTGCTGCATCTGGATGCAGAGGATCTCCGCCTGCGCCACTGCCAGCTGCATTTGGAGCTGCGACACCTGGTTTTGGAGGTAGGATATGGCGCCCACGCAGCCGTACACCGGATCTCTCGCCCGAGCATTCGCCTCATAGACTAAGCTGCTCACTGCATCCCCTCTTTGATGCACTGGGAGCTCCTATATGCATAATGCTACTTATTAGAAAACGAGATAAAATAGAAAAAAAAAATGAAATATTTAAAGTTAGAAACCAAAAAAGAATGTTGGGGTGTGCTTGATTTTCTATTTTGACACAAAGAAAGTCTATCGTTTGGATATTGACGAAGAGATCGACTGGTCTTACCTGCAACATTTTGCTGATGTTGGAGGCGCCGAAGACTTTGTGGACAATGGCGAACTTGTGGGGGTCGTCGGAGGGGAAATAGGGGGCGAAGATGCAGTCTTTGGCGCAGCGGCGGCGCAGGAGCTTGCATGAAGCGCACGGCGAGCTCCCACTACCCATTTTTTAGCTTGTGTGAAACAGAGATGCGAAAAGAAGTAGTTGGGAAAAGTGTTGTGGGCTGTAGGGAGAGAGAGGTGTATTTATAATGGAAAGAGGGTGTGTGAACTTACGACATGGATCATTTAGGATATTAATATAGAAAGTGGAGTGGTCAAATTAGTAAATTAATTGGGAGGCAACTTCATTTTGGCTTAATACTCTAAATTGTTGTGATTCTTTTTTCTTTTCTTTTTTTAATTATTGATGTGGAATAAGTTACAAAAGATTATTTGGCGGAAACGGATCCTGCGAATGGTGGTCGTCGGCAGAAATCGAAACGGACGTAACTTTTGGAGTTGGACTCAGAATCGCTATTATATTTAATTTTCGAAAGCTAAATGATATTTCGAGTTGAACTCATTGCGCAATGATGTAAGTGCTCACAGGCCCAAATTCCAAAGTTTTCAAACCCGTTTTGCCTTTTTAAGGCTTTCGTAGATTTTATTTTATTTTCATATTTTGTTTCTTTTTAGGATTATAATTTCTTGCAGTTTTCTGTTAGGATTAGGACTAGTTTTAGACCTTTAAATACATCTTAAAGTTGTTTTCAAGGTACTTGAATTATTATTATTAATGATTCGAGAAAATTGTTTCTAACTATACAAAAAAATCTTTTTATGTTTTTGTTTCTTTTGCTCATGTGTATCTATATCCATAAACTCGTGATTGCGTGTGTATCTATAATAAACATGTGATTGTACATATAGCTACAATATAAACTACATAGTTTTAAAGTATTCTAGTTCATGAATAACCTTTGGCACTAGAGAAAATTTTCTTTATAAAAAGCTCTTGGTTGCTCCTGTAAAAATGAAGTATATATTTAGCAAAGTGAACGTTGACTGCCGCCAAAATCTCTGATTGGTTGACAATTTGCTAAAACACTTCTTGTCTCATGTCCTCTTTAATTGTGTAATAGTTTTAAAATATACAAATATGTGCTAAACTCCCTATTAATTATTGTTGTCATTAAACACTTTTCAAAAATCTATAGAAAACCCTAGTCCGAAAGAGAAGAGGAGCTCAACGTGAATGTTTGTTAGGGCAAAACATTCACGTGAATACAAACGCATTCATGCATTTTAATGGTTTCTGGGGCCCAGGATTTATGCAAACAACGGTCACAATTTGCTTAACACTTTTTGCTTATTTATTTGTTTATTTATTGTAAGTGATATGAACCAACAATATTTCACAAACAATATTTATAATTGATAATTTATTCGACACATACAATCAAAGAGAGCCAGCCGACCTAATTCTACTTTAATTTGATATGTTTTTTAATTTTCTAATGCTGACTTGCCCATTTTCACCTGGGTATATAATTAGCTGTGTTACAGTTTTTGGGTTTAAAAATTCAAATTGATGAATGGGATCTAATTAAATTAGTAGTAATTAAGCTAGCCACTTAATTCTCGGATCAGATTCTTGTTCTTTGTCCCTTTCTTTTGTATGTTACAATTTGGAATTTCATTATTTAACAATTATCTGATGTAATATTACATAATTTACAAGATATATTTGGGACATATTAATAAAATGAAGAATATATATATATATATATATATATATATATATGTGTGTGTGTGTATTGGGGTGTAAGATAAATGAAAATGTATATATATAAAATGAATTTTAAATCAAATATATAAAATTAATCACAGTACTTTAAAAATTGCAATATCTTTTTTTAAGAGAAAAATTGAAATTTTATTATTATTGTTGTTGTTGTTGTTGTTGCTATATTTATTTTTTTCTTTTTCAATCTGAGTAACTAAGTATATTCTAATGACAGTGCCCAAAAACGTTGCATATCGCCGTCACTTGATACTTTGGAAATTAAAAAGGGTGCACATTATTTGCTTTACAATTGCTGAACTGTATTAGATTCATAAATTCATTATGCTGATTGGATTGATTCAAACTAATTGTAACATATTCCTAATAGACAAAAATTGTATTATTTTATGAGCATGTGTTGGTTTAGTGATGGAGTAATTAATACTTGAAGTCAAAAGGTATTAGATTCAAGTCCATCGTGATGTGACTTTTAAATTTTTATATTAAATTGATAAAAAAAATTGTATCAATATACTGGATTTCATGTTTACGAGATGCATATTAACTTTGATTCCAACCAGAAATTACCAAATGCACTACTCAACTAAAAAAAATTAGAAAATTATTTAAACTTGCTCATTATCTGAATTCATATGAAATTGAGCAAAAAATATTAGGTGTCACATTATGGAATTATACCAATTACAAGTAAGTGATTCAATATTCTTCCGGGAACAGAAAAATATCATATCATACTGTCATTATACACAAGTTTCCACCATCATCGTCACAAAGAAATGAAAAAGATCAAGGGAACTCTTAATTGGATTATTGACATATAAATATATGATTTTTTTTATATGTTATTGTTTTATGCACGAATTTTAAAATAAATATATAAATATACAAATTTATATATCGTAGTAACTTTATCATGCTTTCTGTTTTTTTTTTCTCAAATTAAAAGAAATATGGCAAGCTTAAATGTTATTTACAAAAATGATGTTGTAAATATAATCTTAAAACGCCGTTGTTTTATGTCATCTCACATCTTAAAAAGGTTGAAAAATAGTTAAATGAGACACTATATTTGAAACTAGCATCACATATTCGAATGCAGTGTATCACACAATTAACATTTTCTCAATGATTTCAATAGTTCTAATTTTTAATTGTAAACAAACTGAATGAAAACGACGACGCTTTAAGATGATATGTACGATATCATTTTTTTAAACATCCGATTTGGACACCAACATCTCGTTTTGCCACGTCTCATTCAATTTGAAGAAAACAGAAATCATGGTCACATTACTATAATATATAAATTCGTGTGTTTATATATTCTTTTTAAAGTTCGTGTAAAAAACCGAAATTTATGCAAAGTCTTTATATTTATATGCAAGTAACCCCTTTTAATTTGATATTTTTATTTAAAAAAAATGATAGCTATTTTCTCTAAGACTCTAATTTACACAAAATGTCATTTAAACATTATGAATCAATCTAAATTTGTAAATGAGACAATTTAGAGCCATGATTTAGTTTGATGGGTATCGCTTCACGAGGAAGAAGCAGTGGTTACTGATATGACAGACAAATTAATTAATCATTCCTAGAAATTCCGTGGATTCTTCTAATTTCAGAACTAGCTAGAATCTTAGTCAAACTTGGATTTTTGCACTTCTCTTAACTGTTTTAACTTTATATATCGAGATTTTATTTCATCTTCCATTTTATTTTAGATCCAAGAGTTCCCACAGCTAAAATGTTTTTGTTTGGCCTTCGATATTTATTGTTTTTCTTTTATTTGTTTTATATATAAGTGTCTATTAATGATGAAAAATGGACCTTCTAAGTTGGGACGAGATGATGAAACTAAATATCCAATTCTTACAATTTCCAAATGAGAAGATTTCCAATTCTTACACTGTATATTCGCACTGTTCCCCCAATTTATATAATTTCAATATATTACCAAAATTATTTGCACATGAAAAAGTCTTAATCGTGACCAGATAACAAGACGTGAACATAGCGAAGTGCCAGTTTTCTCTGATAACAATAATTAATGTGTTCTCTTATGTTCCACTATGTGTCATGTGAAATATACAAGACCTTATTCTTTACTAATATCTCAATCATTTACTTGAATATTCTTTTATGTGCCAACGTCATATTTTAAACAAAGTATAATATTTATTGCGAAAACTCTCTTTAAATAATGCTCATATATATCGATCAACTTCTCGATATGCATGTCCACAAATAATAAAATTTATTTTGAAACACAAAAGCTTACAACTTCGGAAGCAAGATTTTTTAATTTTAGATTCCACCATTAATTAGTTCATATTCGTGTTTTATCAGGATTTTGGTTTTCAATATTAAATACATTTTCGACGAGACTTATCTCTTTATATATATATATATATATATATATATATATATATATATAGGAATTTGCTCCAATAGCTTGTTTTTAGACCTTAGAGTGAAGGCTAAGAAATAAGATTTAGGTAGGAGACAATTACTTGAAATTTAATTCTCATTGTAGTATGGATAGTTAACGTAAATAATTATCAAGAACTTATTGTTTCAAACGTCGACTATTCTAATTTCACTCAAATGCTTGAGAAAAAGTTAAAATATTTGTAAAAGTTAGTAAAGCATGTCCTCATTCTCAAAGAGAAAGCTGGATGAATATTAATTTCATCTTTTCGAGGATCTATCTTGAATCTTTAATTTACCATATATTATTTATATTTCTAGCATTCCTATATAATAAGTTGCATCTCGTAGGTGTTTGTAAAACATATCTGCAAATTTATGATACAATTGATCAAACGGTATACTCGAGTTTTGATCTTATGAACTATGTCCCAGCATCTGATATTCAATGCTGATGGACAACGAACTATGAAGAACACCAAAAATTATGTCTCTCTTCTCTATGATTTTTGAATTCTAATATTGTGCAATACATTATTGGATTCTTTTCTCTAGTATTTTTTAAAGAGTTTAATCAAGACCATAACTCTCTAGAGATAAGAAGATACATTAAAACAGAGTCTAGTCAAATCAGGACTTCTCATCATAGGAGGTGAATCCAGAGTCCATTGTGAGTGTGACTTTGAATCCTAGGTGCGAACATTACATGGTTTTTGGGAGATTTTATTGGACTAGTCTAGAGATCAAATACAAATAATAAAGATGAATCTCAAATCAAATAATTTGTTATGTTGAGCCCCATAACAACATTTTAATTCACAAATATATATTTGTTCCACTAGAGAATAAATATTGGCTTACTCTTACCCCTTTATTATCGAAGTTAAGTTAGACGTGTACTTAGACTTACGAATCCTTATATTTAAGATATTGAACATCCCTTAATTATTTATAGCACTATAACTATTTAAAATAATTAACCTCTTAATTAATCAATTAAGTATTACCAAACCTTATTATCGTACCTGAGTTAAGTCAATATGTAGGGTTTAGTACGATAAATCTTTTAAACTCCTTAAGAGATGTCATCATCCTAGATTCGGTTACTCGTCTGATAACCAAAGATGACATACAATCTCGCCACCACTTAAGATGCCGAGTATATTGGGTTACCCGATATAACCCTCATCCATAATAAGTCAAAATAATGGTCAGACACTCGTATTCATCTGAAATTATATCGAGCTTCACATTAACATTAAATCAAGGAAACCGAAGTTCTTCAAGACATCATATAGAAGAACACATCTCACTATAATCCATCAATATGTAAAGACGCACCAACATTGACAAGCAATCAAGACAAGTTACTTCTTATCTATACTGCAGCTTATACCAACAACTCGTTCTCAAATTATTTTAGTTATGGTAAATTGTTTTTTTTCAATAAACTTAACCAATCATAAAGTCTTATGTAATCTTCTATAAACGGTATGATCCAACTTTTGTATGAGATAAAAGGATATCATATTCAATCATAAATAATTCAAATATGATATCATAAATCTTTAACCAAAAACTGCTTTTAGTTTATAAATCCGACAAAAATAAAATCGATGCATGATCAATATTAGAAGGCTCATAAAACAAGTACACATAGTAATAGATTATTGTACCTGCAATTTTATCAACAGTATTCTTTTTGTCATTTTTATTTATTTATATCTTACTAAAAATTTATAATTGTTAATTAATGAGAACTCTCACCTATTTTTGCACTGATAACACGATATCTTTATTGTGCAATAATATTTCACCATCTTTCAATTAATTGTTGAATGAACACCCCTACTTTTATTTTATTTTTATTGGGGACTTGACTTGGTGTGTCTTACGAGAGCCAATGTTGTCAAAAAATACGATTGCAGTATCTTCGATTTGATTAGTGTTACAATCATAATGTCAACTTTCTATTTACCAAAATATGATGGAAAGTATTAATTTGCAATAAATTGATAGATGACATTATTATAATATTTTAAATATTGAAACAAATCACAAATGATTGAATTTAAAACCTCGACAAAATATCTCACAAACTATAACTTCGAATATTAGCTCTAGGAGATTGAGAAGTGTTGAAAAAAAATGGAATTTTGGTAGCTCCTAAACAAGACACATTAAATGCAGGTCCACTACATTGGAATAAGAAATTAGCAAGATTCCAAAATTTGAAGCTTATTACATGGACCAAAACTTTTGTACAATGAGCAGACCAAAGTAATTAATGAGATACTGACATCAAAATTAAGGGATAAGAAAATGAAGCCCAATTCCAAGAGAGATTAATATAGAAATTGATGGTTTCTACAAACCTAAGCTCCTTGCATTAATTGTTCTTCACATGATTCCAAGTTTCTTTCCTTGTCTCTTCTTGATTATGACAATTTCTAGATGCCCATTTTGTTAACTTCCATGCATGGAACCTTGATTACTAAAAGTATTTAAAAATTAAAAAGAAGAAAAAGAGAAGAAGATGAATGTCTGGTTTAATATTTTATTTTATCGATTGAATATAGAAATTTAGAATAGGTAGGTATCGCGGTGGATTTGAAATCGAGCACATGGCACGGACATCCACTTTATCACCTGAACCAACAAATACACACATTTCTTTTTATGTTCGCAATTCATTGTGTTTATCAATTAATTTCATTTGAAACGATACATGATAAATATTTTGAATATATATTTTTCTTTTTTTTGTTTTCTTCAAATTATTAAGTCATACTGTACCACAACACCACCAAGAAAGAAAAGAAGATGAAAATAAAAGAAAGAAACTCGTACGCATCATTTTCAAAAAATAATTCAGCTCTCATAAGCTTGTAGGAATCAAATTAGAGTCCAATATTCCAGTTACGAGCTATGATTATCACTACATTAAATTTGAAGTAAAATATTTATGTACAACAAGTCTCTACTTAATCCTAATTAATAGGAATTCCTCGTTGTCCATTTAAATTTACGAGTAAACCATAGTTTGGAGATGTTCTTGCAACCAAAGATCAATTGTGTATTGGAAGAAGAGATAATGAGTTTAAAGTAATAGCGTTGAAAATTTTTAAGGCTAGAAATTTTTACGAAGAAAAAAACAGACATCTTCCACATAATTGTCTTGAGGAGAGAATCCATGCGAGAGCATTAAATGACCCTCGTGCCCCTCACACAAGCACATATATTTTTTTCAATCGATATATATATATATATATATGGAGATGGTTAGTAGAAATTGTGAAATGAGCCTGACCCAAAAGCCCGCCTGCAGTGCACAGGGTTTGGGTTTCAAAATTAAGGCAGAAAAACGGGCCTAAAAAGCCCATGAAAAAAACCCAGCCTCTAGGGCTTGGGCCAAAAATCCAGGGTTTTGGACTAAAATTGTCCCTTGATTTCTATTAAATATATATATTTATAATATTATTTAATATATATATCTATAATTTTTAATAATATTAATTATATTTTATATAATTATTTATTTTTTATAGTAACAATTTTCTTACTAATTCACATACTGGTGAGGAAAATAAATTCTAGAAAAATAATAATATCATAAATCATTCAAAAATAATTCATAAGAGAAATGATCTCCAAAAATATATAAATTGATGATTAATTAATGACCTTATAGTATGTAAAATCTATTTTGAATCCTTGATCTTAAATATATATTGTATAATTAATTTATTTTCTTCTATTATTTTATGCGTATAAGTGGGATTGACGTTTAATAATATCATTTATCTTTGATTTGTAATTACTAATTTTTTCTCCTTAAATTAAAGAATTAAAATTATACTGCATTACAACATCATCGCATGAATACATAAATATGTCAAGATATACAAGAAGCATTATCATAAGAATAAGTAAGCTCAAAATATTTTCATCACTGATTCTTTATTTAATTTAAGGAGTTATGAGATCTTAATTAAGTAATTAATTTTTTTAATTTAAAATATTAATTTTATACATTAAAAAAATAAAAAAATTATCTAAAAACCGCCCAAAAGCCCGCCCGAGGTTGGTTTGGGCTTCATATTTTTAGGCCAGAAAAATTTCGGACCCGACCCGATCTGGCCCGAAAAATTTAAAAGCCCGACAAGCCCGGGGCCGGCCCGACCCGCTACTTTGCCAACTCTAATGGTTAGATAGAAAATGATAATTTGGTAGGAAATGAAATGAATCTGGGACTTTGATTTGTTGTATCATGGTTGAGATTTAATTTCGGTTGTGTTACAGTTTTGTGTTTTGTGTGCTACGTGGATTACTGTGCAGCACTAGAGCCCTCCTTGTGCTACGCAAATGAAAGATGTGTTAAACTAATATATTTAGCATATGTGCTACGAATGAATGAATATGTGCTAAATTAACATATGCAACATAATAATTCTGATTGTGCTATACAAATATAAAAGATGTGCTACTATTCCTATTTCCTACAATAAGGAGATTTCTGACTATAACCCACCCCTAGTATATATAGTATACGTTGTGTAATGTTCAATGTAGATTCTTTTCAACTTGTGCCTAATGTATTTTTATAATGATCTCAGTATCAAACGTAGTGAAATTAATGGTGAATATATTTATTTGGCTTTGTGTATTTTATTGATTGAAGCTGAGTTTCTTATACTTTCAATAATGATAACATAGGGACCTTGCTTTGGTTTTTCACTTGTGTATATGTGTAATACCCCAAACTTTTTAATTAGTAATTAATCGATGATTAAAGACTAAACAGGGTATTGCATCCTTAATAAAAATGAAATTATATATGCTTAAGATCCAAATTATTTAATTTCATCTAGTAAAATGAAATGTGATCGACAATTGAATTCTAAAATTTTGAATAAAAGATTTTGTTTAGAAATTTCAAATATTATGTAGATTGATTATTTGATCCTAATGATCAAATAAAATCCTATAACTATTAGGAAGTTTAAATTTTGCTATTATATGTATTATATTTTTCATGTTATATTGTAAACATTATTTCATAAATGTAAGATTATAATATGAGTATTTTATTTCATAGAAGTCATAAAAATAAGAAAGTAAGTTATAGTATAAAGTTAGTAGCATTAAATTTAATATTTATACATAGTATATTATTAAAATTAAAATGGAAGTATATGGATTAATGAGCATTAAAGTAAGAATGCTCTAGAAAATGACTAAGCATGTATATTTATCATCCTTGGTGACCAAGCAATAGCATTTAATAAAATTTGATGAATAATCATGCATTTAAATAAAGTAAAAATAAAATAATATTTAATACATATTCAAATCATCTTTTAATTATAGGAAGACTTTCAAAACTCATCCTTTTCTCTTCCAAACTCACGCTTACACACACAAACACACACTAAGATAAAAATTTCCCTAAGCTATTTTCTTCCATAATTTCACTTCAAGTTTGATTTCAAGCTTGAACAAGGTATGCCTCTAACCTTTCTTTAATCTTTAAGTTTAATTATTGATATATATATATATATATATATATATATATATATATATATATATGTGTGTGTGTGTGTGTGTGTGTGTGTGTGTGTGTGTGTGTGTGTGTGTGTGAAATTAGTGAAGATGTTGGTTGAAGGATTTTATGTATTATGTGATGATTATGGATGAATATTGATATTATAGTATGAAATTGATGGATTAATGTAGAATTAATGAATTATTGATGGTTTAGTTGTAGGATTTGTGTTGAAATTGAAAACCCTAGTTTATATGCTTTAGGTAAAAGTGATAAATTATTGATGTTATGTTAGAAATAAGTTATGATTATGTGCTTAAAGCATGTTTAGGTTAGAAAATTGAAAGAAAAGATAACAAAATAAATTTAGAATATGTATATATATTTTGAAATTTTGAAAATATTGGGAAAGTAAAGTATTGATTTTATTTTCTTTAATTAACTTGATATATGAGTTTAATATTATATGAATTTATTAGAATTTTCTAAGTTTATATGTTGAAAATGAAAATTTTTAGCTTATGTGTTTAGTTGCTATATATATGCTAAAGTTAATATATGGTATTAATATTGATGATTTAAGCTAACATAGGATACTTAATAAGAAATTGAAAAGAAGTTGAAGGAAATTATAATTTATGTATGATAATGGTGAATTTTCGAAAATATTAAGAAAAGGGGAAGTTTAAATTTTAAGGTTATTCTTTATAAATCTTATGAATTGTGAACATATAATGTAAATAAGGACTAATGAAGTCTAATTGGGGAGTTTAGAACTAAGAATGTAAGAATGTGAAAAGTTGAAGTTTATGTACATATTGTGTTGAAATGAAATTTTGGTGACAAATAGGTTATGTATATGATATTAGTTGATTAGTAATGGTTTGTATACCTAAAATATACTAATGGTAAGAGAAATATTATTGAAGAAAGTTGATTGCTTATGATTTAGTTGTGTGAAAAGTTTAAAGTAGGCGATTAATTAAAAACGTTATGCTTAAATAAAGAAAAGAAAGTGAATTGAAGTTACTAATGAACAATAAGGATTAATCGTTCATTGAATATTAAATAGATTCGAGAAAGTCGAATAAGATAAGATGTAAAGGAAGTTTAAGGAATAAAGGATCGAATGACCGAAAAGATTTAAAAATTTTATAGGTAAAAGTTAGACAAAAATGTCCAAACAAAACATAAGAAATGAAAAAGAAGGAATAAGAGGAATTTATAGATGTTGATGGACAAGAAATGTTGTTTATATGAATACCAATATTATCAAATAATTAAAGGTACATCGAGAAAATGGAAGGCGATTAAGGAAGAAGAGGAAGAAGAAAAAGGGAAGTTTATTAAGCTTACAGAGTAAAAGCAACAGGTGGGCTTTCAAACTAAATAATAGCACGTGATAATTTATATTGTTTCATTATATATATTGCATGACATTTAAAATCATTGACTTGCCAAATGTTTGAGCATGAGCATAATGCATTACTTATCCACGGAAAAGAAAAAAAGAAAGAAAGAAAGAATGTTACCGACGTCGGGTATGGACCTTTGGGTCAAGGGTGTATGAGAAGGAGGCCTACTTCTCAACACAAAGAAAGTACATGGATATGGGAAGGAAATTATGTCTGCAGACAAAGATCAAGCATGTGCAATTGTTTTAATATTATGAAAATGAAAGTGAATACATGCTTATTATGAAAAGCATGCACAGGTTTTTCACTAAAACCCCTGTGTATGACAAAGTTATGGCAAGTCAATCTTATAGCTCTAAGAGCAAAGTTTTAAATGTTTTCGGCACATGTCCACTGAGTGCTTATGTACTCACGCCCTGCATGTATTTCTAAACATGCAGGTTGAGCTGAGATCGTGGAGATGGGATTGGAAGAACAATGTGGTTGTTATAGTCTATGTTTTCCGTCGTATATGTTAGAAATGTTTATCATAACTTCGTTGTTGCTTATGTTTGGTTGTGATTTTTGGGATTTAACTCCTTGAAATCATCTGATATTGGAAGTTATTTTGGATATTGGTTTGAAATTGTGATTTGGAGTCTAACTTGTTGTAATATTATGTTGTTGGGAGTTTATTGTAAACTTATGTTAATGCCTACCTAGTTTCTTGTTGATTGAAAATGTTATGTTTGTTGTTGTAAGTGATTGCCCAGAGTCATATGTCCTCATACATATAACTTAACTACCCTTTCTGTGGCTACACTCTGACCCGAATTATTGTTATGAAACTATTGTAATTATGATAGGAAAACTCCTTTTTCGGACAAAAACCTATTGATATTGTTTATCCTATCTCCGTTATTCCATTTATTCATTTGACTCCATGGAAACGAATTTTGTTGTGTTGCCAAAATTTATATCTCAATTGATGTCATACATTAATTAGTGCCTATAGTTGTGATTGTCACAACTTTGTTGACTTTAATATCATCATTAGTCTAATCTTCATGATAAGTCATTAGTCACGACTAATCTCTTGATTAAGAAGTTGGGTACATGACATGATTAATATCCTTGTTGGATTTGTATCTTGAAAGCGTTTGGTTGAGCTTGTATACAATGTTTCTGTTACCACTATACAATCTCCTATCGATTTGAATAGTTGATTGCATATATCTGTGTCCCTTATCTCATATATAAGTTAGATCATACGATGTGTAGAAGATCACGAAGTGCGTATGATTGGTCAAGCTTAATGAGATATAAAAGTTTCACGGTGAGAAAACTTGAGGACGAGTTGTCGGTATAAGCGCGGTATAGATAAGAAGTGACTTGGCTTGGTTACTTGTCTATCTTTGATGCGTCTCGATGTATTGAAGGATCACAGTGAGATGTGTTCTTCTATCTGACCGTCGTGAAGAACATAGATCTCGGTGACTTACGATGATCTAAACCTCGATAAGGTATTAGGTGAGTATGAGTTCTTGACCATCACTTTGACTTGTTATGGGTGAGGTTATATGTTCTAATCCAAGATTCTCCGCATCTTGGGTGGTGGCGGTCTTGTATGTCACGCTAGTTATCATGTCAGTCACCGTATCCGTTTAGGATGATGGCGCCCCTTAAGGAGTTCAAAGGTTCATTGTACTAAACCCTGCAGTTGAGTTAGCTCAAGTACAATAATAAGGTTGAGTGGTACTACTTAAGGAATTAAAGATATTAATTATTTTAAGCGGTGATTGCTATAAATAATTAATGGACGTTCGATATCTTAAATACGGGATTCGTAATGTCTAAGTACAAGCCCGACTCAACTTTGGTAATAAAGGGTAAGTCGACATTTATTCTCTAGTGGCATGAATAAATGTTTATAAATTAATTTATGTTCGGGTGAACATAAGATAATTAATTTATTTGAGGCCCATCTTTATTCCTTGCATTTGATCCCCTGGTGGCCCATCCAGCCCTTTAGCTTTGAGGAAATCGCGCCCTAAGCTCTCAAAAGAAAAGATTTTATTCTCTTTATCCTATAAGGATATTATTATATTTATGGGATATGCATAAATCCTTTCCTTGTGGGATTATGGTAATGCATTATAAATATAAGGTAAGAGATAAAGTCTAGGTTAATGCTAATTAATCCACACACTATTTTCGAGAATCACAAGTGAGTTTGTGAGGATTTTCGAGAGTTTTGTCTTGAGAGCATTGGGTGATTTTCCGAAGCATTCTCCATAGATCGTCCTCACTCGACGTTGGAGATTGGGCAACCGGGATACAGTCCAGAAGGTCAAAGCACGAGTCCGATCCGTTCGATCCATTCATCTCGTTCCATCGACCTCTTCAGATCCAAAGGTAAACACGAGAAAACCCCTACGTGTTGCAATTAATTAAATAGACGCATGCTAGGTTTATAATCAATGTATGGTGAATTAAATATCCAAGATAGATCCTCGGGCGAGGGCTAGACATATGTCATCCCTACATTGGTATCGAGCCAAGTATCGAATCTTGGCTCTGTTGGATTAATTACGTTTGATTATTACGTGCGTTTAATTATTTGTGGATCCGCTGTTCATCGTGGCTCGTTTTTGTTTTGTTGGTTTTGTTTTTCACCACGAGAAAATCCGTGGTTAGATTAGATTTATTTTACGTAAATCACATCCGTAAAAGAAGAACGAGGCGAAAGCACGAAAGAGCGAGACGACGGGAAAACAGTCTCATGGTGACCACGGGCGGTTTTCGTGTGCGAGCATCGCGGTCGCGAAAGTGCGATCGCGGCGCACTGGCGGAGCGAGGCGGCGGCGGCATGCTCGGCCGGGCGTGGGCGGCGACCGGCGGCGCCAGACGCGTCGCGGCGGGTAGCGCGGCGGCGACGCGGCGCGCGCGTTTATCGTGCGGGAAACCTCGGCGGCTCTGTCCGCGCTCGGCGGGCTCAACGCGAATCGCACACGGAAACCTCGAGCGCGCGATTTTCTTGGCGGCGACGACGCGAGGCGCGAATCTTCGCGAGCCTCGGCGGCGCTCGGCGGCTCAGCGAGACGCACGCGGAAACCTCAACGTCTTGCGAGGCGTGGGCGGCGGCGCCGGGCAACGCGGGCGTGCGATTTTCGTGTGGATGCCGGCGGCGCTCGGCGGCGCGGCTCGGCGACGTTCGGCGAGCGCGGGTGAGCTCGGCGGGTCATGGTCGTCCACGCGACCGCGAGGCACCGCCAGCGAGCACGCCAGCGCTTGCGTGAGGAAGGGTGGCGGCGGTCTTTGGCGCGCGCATGGGTACGTGCCCTAGAGCGGCCCGGCCCATTTAGGCCAACCGGCCCAAACCCGCCAGAACCGATTTTCGGGCCCGGACCCGTTTTCGGCCCGATTCAGTTTTAGCCCGATCCGCCCGTTCCACCGATCCGCCCAAATCCAGTTTTGACGAATCCGGTCCGTGCCCGTGCACGCGAGGCCCGTTTTCGAAGTTTTATTCTGTACTTTGCTTTTCTATGTAATAGATTAGGCAAGATAGTGCAGGTTCCACGAGTGGGCCACGATGAACGTTTTATTTTTTTATCGTTCATTGCATGTCGTGGATGTTTAAATTATGCAGTAGCATGCTATGTATGTTTAATTTACGTTGACAAACCTTTAAGTGTTTTACGTATTTAAGTGCGCATAGTAAGCATGCTAGGTTTATCGCGTTTTCAAGCATATTTTAGAATTCTGCGAGCATGTTTTACATGTTGAGTTCTATAGACAAGCATGCTAGGATTACGTGATCTGCATGGACAAACCTTTTGAATAAAATGACTAAGCAAGCAACCCGACAAATTAATTTTTTTTCAAATTAAAATGTCAAGACCTCCACTTTTGATCTCTAAACAAAGTGAGACGCACTGTGAGTAAACGTCCACCCGCGTGGCTTGCTTGCACTGTTTATCATAAGTTTGTTAGATGAGATTTCTAAATAAAACATTTTAAATCTATTGAGAAGTGGGAGTTTCATGTGTGGCGCCCACACGCGTGGCTTGCATGTGCGATTTTCATAAGTTCTCTAGAGATAGATATAAAATGAGATAACAAAAGAATTTGAATTGGAAGCGGTATGGTCCGAGTGAGTATGCCAATTCTAAGAATTCATTTCTATTGTTAAAATTGTGGTCATTGCTTAGACATCACCTCAAGTACAACTTCCGTGAAGTCCTTCTGCGATAGTGATGTGGTTCAGTGAGGTCCAATCTTTAATTTCATTTGTCGTAAGGATAAGTTGACATGGATTGAAATTAAGCGACTAAAAGGTATATTTTAGTCCGGTCGGGGGTTCATGTATGGCGCCCACACGCATGGCTTGCATGTGGGATTCCTTGGGCGATTGGAGGTTTCAATCATATTGTTTTATCAAAAGGTTACAATATTATTGTTACGAATTATATGTGATCGTATGCTTATGTGTTTACATTATCTTTTCGATATGTCTCTTACTCCGATTATCAATATGCTCGCACAAAATCCGTTATCGGTCCAAATTTTATCGAGTGGAAGCGAAACATGGAATATGTTCTTATCATTTGAAGAACACATGTTTGTTCTCACTACTCCTAAACCCGATGCCCTTCTCGACGATCGACTAATGAGCGGCGAGTCGGCGGACTTTGGAATAAGTCAAACAATATGGCTAAATGCTATATGATGACTACTATGTATAAAGGCTTGCATTGCGACATCGATCGATGGTAGACGCGACGATATTTGGTCAAGTCTCGAGAGTAAGTTTGGGCGATCGGATCGGACGATCGCTTCCACACAATGAGAGAATTCTTGGCGTGTAAGATGGAAGAAGGAAGTTCGGTCCTTGAACATGTGTCCCACATGACTCATCTCATGGATAGTCTTGATCGGTTGGGAGGAGGTATTGACGGTGAAGCCAAGGTCGATATCATCCTCAATACACGCCCAAGTCTTTTGAGAACTTTCGCGTGAATGCGATCATGAGCAAGACCGAGTTTACACTTAGTCGGTTGCTTAATGATCTCGTTCTTTGTGGAAGGAGTTATGGGAAAGGAGCACATGCTCTTGCTACCACATCTAAGGGCCCAAAATTTTCGTTGCAAAATGGAAAAGAAAAAGGGTACCAAAGGTGGAAGAGCGAGGCAAATAGTGGGAGTAATGGGAACAAGAGCGTGGTTGCCACGGGAGGCAGAAGAAGCGAAGGAGAAGGGCAAGTGCTTGAGTGCGGTAAGGCGGGCATGGAAGGCCAAGTGCCCTATGCTCGAGGCTCAGTGCACGCCGTTTGCTTTAATAACGAAACATGTTTAGCGACTTGTTCTACCCGTTCTTGGGTAGTAGATCTGGCGCAATCGATCATGTTTGTTACACCTGCGCGGGTTCCTGCGGACAAGGAGCTGTTTGATGGCGAGATAACGATCTCCATGGGCAACGCGCGAAAGTCGAGGTAGTTGCGGTTGGAGATGTTTCTTTATGTTTTGGGACAAAAGTTTTAGTTTTGAAAGACGTTTATATGTGCGGATTTTCGGCGGAACCTTGTTTCGCTTTCAAATTATTTACTCATGGATATTCATTATTTTTGATAGTGGTGTTTCTATCATAAGAAATGACGAAGTTATCGTGTTGGCACCTTATATAATTCGCTTTATACTATTTCGCAAAACATAATACCTATAACTATGTTGCATATTCATCAAACCCCAAAAAGAAAGTTTTCTTCAGAAGATGAAACTACTTTTCTCGGCATCTTAGATTAGGTCACATCAATCTAAATAGGATCCAAAGGCGGCTAAGAATGGGCGTTGGGTAATCTCACGGTTACTCGGTCCCGATCGTGAATCTGTATAGAAGGTAAGATGTCGACCGGACCCTTCAAAGCGAAGGGTTATAGAGCCAAAGAAATGTTAGAGCTAGTCCATTCGACTGTGTGGACCAATGTCACACAAGCTCGTGGAGGTGCAGTATTTTGTCACTTTCATTGACGATTACTCGAGGTGCGGATACGTATATACCGCTTCACCGAAGTCCGAATGCTTTGAGAAATTCAAAGAGTTTAAGGCGGAAGTGGAGCGAAGCTAGGTAAAAGTATCAAGTCATCTGGTCCGATCGCGGTGGCGAATACCTCGATAACGAGTTTATGGACTATCTAGTGAAGTGTGGGATTACGTCCCGGCAAGCCTTCACCAAACACACACCACAAAATGGTGTGTCGGGCGAAGAAATAGGACTCTTTTGGAAATGGTTAGATCTATGATGAGTTATGCTACATTGCCTATTTCGTTACGGGGTATGCCTTAGAGGCGGCATACTTGCTAAATCTAGTACCGCCCAAGTCGGTCGAAAAGACCCTTTCGAGTTGTGGTTTGGGCGCAAGCCTGGTTTAAGCCACATAAAGATATGGGGCGATCCGGCACGTGTCTTTGAACAAGAAGGCCGACAAGTTGGAGGCTAGATCGGCCGCAAAAGGCATTTATTGGCTATCTAGAGGGCGAAGGTGGTTTATTCTATAGTCTAAGGATCGGAAGGTCATTATTAGCACTAATGCCCGATTCTTGAAGATGATTATATGAAAATCATAAGTCCAAAGTTGAAATCATTCTTCAAGAATTAGAAGATGATTGTATTCCACCACCGATTAGGCGAAGGTGCGAGATGTCGAGTCTAGTGGGAGAGATCGACACGGATACTTCAAGAAATTGAAGTGGGTCGAATTCCTTTGGAGATACCGACCGTGCAAGTGGTACCTACCCGACAAGTTGTGCAAGATAGAGAACCACAAGTATCTGCACCCACCGCGTTGCCATTGTGTGCGTAGAACCTCGTCGTAGTGGGAGGTTGTTCGTCGACCCGGCGATTTATGTTCGTGGATGAATCTTTGGATTTAGTCGGAGGCGAGCAGTGCAATAATCGACCCATGGACATACAAGGAGGCAATACAAGATATTGATGCAAGATGGCACACCGCTATGGACTTAGAAATGGAGTCCATGCGGCTATGGATGATATGAAAGACACCTCTACCGGATGGCAAGGAAGCCATAGGTAGTAAGTGGATATCAAGAGGAAGAGATTCCGATGGAGAGGTTTGACTTTTAAAGCCGGGCTTGTGGCGAAGGGTACTCTCAGTTGAGGAATCGATTTCGATGAGACTTTTCGCTGTAGCAATGCTCAAGTCCATCGAATTCTTACGGCCATAGCAGCCCACTTGAACCTAGAGGTTTGGCAAATGGATGTTAAAACCGCTTTTCTAAGCGGTTACCTTGAGGAAGGTAGAGACATCTATATGCAGCAACACGAAGGTTATGTGGTAAGGGTGAAGAGCATCTAGTATGGAAGCTTAAGAAGTCCATTTATGGACTTAAGTAGCCTCCGATCATGGAACTTACGCTTTGACGAGGTGGTAAAGTCCTATGGATTTACCAGGTTGCCTAGCGAGTTGTGTGTATCGGTTAGATGTCAACGGTGATGTGGTATTTCTTGCACTTTATGTAGATGACATTCTTCTAGTTGGCAACAACGTGAAGTCGTTATCGGGCGTAAAGAGTTGGTTATCCGATCGGTTTCAAATGAAAGACTTAGGAGATCAGCGTACATTCTTGGGATCAAGGTTTACCGAGATCGCAAGAAGAAAATATTGAGCTTATCTCGGGCGTCTTACATTGATCTTGTGATTACTCGTTTTAGTATGCGGACCGCCAAGAAAGGATTGCTACCTTCGGACATGGCGTTCGCTTTATCTAAAGACGCATCACCCTATGACGCAAAGGAGATAGAAAAATGAGACAAGTTCCTTACGCTTCGCCGTAGGAAGTCTCATGTACGCAATGCTATGCACGAGGCCGATATCGCTATCACGGTGGCATAGTAGCTGATATCGATCTAACCTGGACAAGCTTATTCGGCTGCGATAAAGCATATACTCAAGTACCGAAAAGGACTCGAGATTATAGGCTAGTTACCATGCGGATAGTCTAATGCCTTTGGGTTATCTGAGACTCGATTTCCAAGTCGACCGTGATGAGAAAAAGTCGACCTCGGGCTATGTGTTTACCTTGGGAGGTGGGCCGTATCTGGCGGTCTGCAAAGCGGCGATGCATTGCGGACTCTACCATGGAAGCGAATATGTAGCCGCGGAGGCTTCTAAGGAGGCTGTATGGTTCAAGAACTACCATGGATCTAGATGTGGTACTGGTTTGCCCAAGAGTATCATAGTTTCTTGTGATAACTTTCGGTGCGATGTGGCAAACTCGAAGGAACCACGGACCCTGGCGACCAAACACATAGAGAGAAAGTACCATGTCATACGAGAAATCGTTAGGCGAGGTGGCGTCTTGATTGAAAAGATTGATCGACGGAAAATCTAGCGGATCCATTCACGAAGAGCCCGCGCAAAAGTCTACGATGGACACGTTAGAGGACTTGGATTGCGCTTGATGGCACCAACTTAGAAAGGAAACTTTTGTATAAGTGGGAGAAGCAAAGTGATGGTTGTTTGTAATAGCTAGTAGAGACACATTGTATACTAAAAGTTTGCTTTAGTATAAGTGGGAGATTGTTGGTTGTATCTTGAAAGCGGTTTGGTTGAGCTTGTATACAATGTTTCCTATTACCACTATTACAATCTCCTATCGATTTGAATACTTGATTGCATATATCGTGTCCCTTATCTCATATATAAGTTAGATCATACGATTGTGTAGAAGATCACGAAGTGCGTATGATTGGTCAAGCTTAATGAGATATAAAAGTTTCTGGTGAGACAACTTGAGGACGAGTTGTCGGTATAAGGCTGGTATAGATAAGAAGTGACTTGGCTTGGTTACTTGTCTATCTTTGATGCGTCTACGGCGTATTGAAGGATCACGGTGAGATGTGTTCTTTATCGACCATCGTGAAGAACCAAGATCTCGGTGACTTACGATGATCTAAACCTCGATAAGGTATTAGGTGAGTATGAGTTCTTGACCATCACTTTGACTTGTTATGGGTGAGGTTATATGTTCTAACCCAGATTCTCCGCATCTTGGGTGGTGGCGATCTTGTATGTCACGCTAGTTATCTCAGACGAGTCACCGTATCCGTTTAGGATGATGGCGTCCCTTAAGGAGCTCAAAGGTTTATTGTACTAAACCCCGCAGTTAAGTTAGCTCAAGTACAATAATAAGGTTGAGTGGTACTACTTAAGGAATTAAAGATATTAATTATTTTAAGCAATGATTGCTATAAATAATTAATGGACGTTATATATCTTAAATACGGGATTCGTAATGTCTAAGTGCAAGCCGACTCAACTTGGTAATAAAGGGTAAGTCGACATTTATTCTCTAGTGGCATGAATAAATGTTTATAAATTAATTTATGTTCGAAATTTGAACATAAGATAATTAATTTATTTGAGGCCCATCTTTATTCCTTGCATTTGATCCACAATTTGGCCCGTCCAGCCCTTTAGCCCGAGGAAATCGGGCCCTAAGCTCTCAAAAGAAAAGATTTTATTCTCTTTATCCTATAAGGATATTATTATATTTATGGGATATGCATAAATCCTTTCCTTGTGGGATTATGGTAATGCATTATAAATATAAGGTAAGAGATAAAGTCTAGGTTAATGCTAATTAATCCACACACTATTTTCGAGAATCACAAGTGAGTTTGTGAGGATTTTCGAGAGTTTTGTCTTGAGAGCATTGGGTGATTTTCGAAGCATTCTCCATAGATCGTCCTCGCTCGGCGTTGGAGATTGGGCAACAGGGATACGATCGGAAGGTCGATGCACGAGTCCGATCCGTTCGATCCATTCATCTCGTTCCATCGACCTCTTGAGATCCAAAGGTAAACACGAGAAAACCCCTACGTGTTGCAATTAATTAAATAGGCGCATGCTAGGTTTATAATCAATGTATGGTGAATTAAATATCAAGATAGATCCTCGGGCGAAATTTGACATATGTCATCCCTACAATCGAGCTTGGTTCTCTTGGGTTAGTTAATATTTGAAGTTTGTTTCAATTCCTAAAGTAATTAGAGTCAGTAAAGCACAGTGTTCCAAATCCATCTCCGCCAGCTCAACCAGGTAAGCAAGATAAAATTTTTATGAGTATTGAAAAATGTTTTCATTTTAGAAAGATAATTGATAAAGTTATGTTGTTGATAAAAGCATGCATTTGACAAAGTCATGCATATTATGAAATTATGCATTTGATAAGTTCTCCATATGATTGACAAGTTATGTATATGATATATGATGTGAAGTATATATTAAAATGTGTTAAGTGTAAAATTGTTAAGTTTTGAACATTTAAGCACATTAAGATGAAGACATTTTAGTTAGTATTTATGTTTTATTCTAGGATGGCAAGGACTAGATCTACACCCGTGAAAAGTACTGACACCAAGACCCTTACGATTGAATGACAGATCTATTTTATGAGTATCGAATGGAAGAAGCTCGAGCTAGTAGAATTTACGGATAGATTCGTTGAGCTATGGATGCAAGTTAGGAATTTCTGGTGACAAACGGGATGGTATTCTACAACTAGTGCGTGTCTTCCTTAGGATGGCGAGGAATGGGCAGTTGTTGTTGCCCTAGATTATATTCTTGAATATCATAGTTTTGCGAGCTTAGGGATTCGTGGATATTATTCGAAGACAGTATCACGCTACTCAGAGTCCACCTCCTGGTAACTACCCTCCGGTGGAAGGTTTTGTTTTTGCCGTCTATAATATCTTAACATCAGACATTTCTATTGAAAGTAATGAACCTCAGTTTGAAATGGACGAATCTAGTACTACTGCGGTAGTAGATTGGTGTTTCAATCTTTGATGGAAACTTCGATGCTTCTCTTTATGAAGATCGGGTTGTACCAAGCGATACTACCGCTTATACGGTCACCACATCCGTTGATGTTACTACTTCTTTTGAGCCTAGTCCTATTGTTCCTGACAATTACCTAACTCTTCTTGAAGAAGAGTTTCCCCTGAAGAACTTGTTGAAGAGGAACTTCCTATTGAAGAACTTGATTATGTTGACTTTGACTATGATATGGATGACATTGACTCGACATGGTAAGACTACCTTATAGTCGTAAATGTTTCTCCACTTCATCCGTACCATATGAATCTCACATGAAACCCCACCCACATCCCTTTTCGAAGAAAGCGAGTTTGGCGAGGTGGATCATCGGACCAAGCTGGAACTACCGATCTTTCAAATATGAACACGGATTTTACAACTAGTGGTACTAGTCAATTGAAGCCTCTTGGTGAGTGATATGTCATTTATCACAGATCCTTCTCTTTAGACACCGAGATCGATTTTCTCATCCTACCTCTTTGGCTAACCGTGCTTGACCTTCCACGGAGGATGAATGTATTGAGGAGGTATCGGACGAAGAAAATATGGAGGATATACCAGATGTGAGTGTAGGAGTAGAAGATATGGATGAAGAAAATGATATGTCGACCACAGCAATGGAGACGATGCAGCATCAAGAATGGACTAGAAGTATGAGGAAATAGATCAGTAATATAGTGTAGTGTTGTACATTTGTAAATAGATGGTTAAGTAGGACTAATGTAGATAGTGATGGATGCATAATATAGACTAACTGGAATAGTTTCCGATGCCTACTCTGCCAGGGCAAAATTTTCCTCTATGCAAAAAGTCCTCTATGAGGTAATTTTCCCATGCTATAAAAGTAACTTTAAAAATATTTATGTTATGTTGATTGTTGTTTCTCTTGCTTACTTTTGAACCTATTGTTTATGCAATTGTATGAGTTTATTTACATGTAACCCTATTTGTTAAACCATGACACTTTACTTGCTTTCTTGCTTACATACTGCATATATATTGTTCTTATTAATTTGAAATGCAGTATGCCGCCAAGACGTCGAAATCGAATTCCTGTGGTAGATGAACAAGAAAGTGAAAATATACCTCAACCTACCCCTCCTCCAAATACCGGAAAAATTTACAATTATTCCTTGACAAAATCCACCATCTTTCGATGGGCGGTAATCTGCCGAAGCGAGAGGAATGGATCGGGCAATGGAAAGAATTTTCAAATTTTGGAATGCTCGAAAAGGAATGCCTTTGTGCATTTCCTTTCAATTAAAAGGACCGGTGACTTGGTGGGAATCACGTCGAAGACTCTCACTCTGAGAGATTGGAAAATTTTACACAGGAACAATTTAAAGAGAGTTGTTTGCAGTATATTCTAGGAGCTACAAGAAACAAAAGGAAATCGAGTTTATGAATCTAAAACAAGGAAAGAAAGCGGTGGTAGAGTACGATAGAGAATTTTGTAACTATCTCGTTATGCTCCATACAAGATAGAAACAGACGAGAAGATGGCTGAATTGTTCCGCTCGGGTTTACGTCAAGAAATAAGAATCATTTTGGCAAGCCAACCTACCCTATCATATGCTGAGACGTTGAATAAGGCGTTAGACATGGAATTAGAAATGCAAACGGAAAAGATGGCATCCGAGTCAAATCGATTTCATCCCAAATTGAACCCCACAAAGATAATGCCTCAAAATCAAAGGTTCAAAAGAAAACAAATATGGGAACAAGAGATTTTCCAAATAAGAAACCTTGGCAAAGATCAAATCAACTTGTTTCAAGTTCTTTCGACCACCTTTTCAAAATCAACCACAAACACTTCCAAATCCTCCTAGAATGCCTTTGTGCCCAAGATGTAATAAAGCTCGTTACGGGTTTGTAGACGGGTACTATTAGTTGTTACCATTGTGGCCAAATAGGTCATTATGCTAATAAGCATCAACCGAGACAAAGACCATTGGAAAGTGGAAGAAAGTCGACTTCCGCTAAACAAATGCCACAAATGAAGGCTATAGGTGGTAGCTCGCAACAGCAAGCCTGGTTGACATCGGTGCCACAACATCAATTGATTTTACCACCTCAACCTCAACAAACTCAATCCCAATATCAGAGGGCGTTTGCCTTAAACCCAAAGCGACAAAACGAATCTTGAGAATCTTGCAGGTATGGGAACTTTAAATGGCTTACCTATAGTAATTCTCTTTGATACCGGAGCTTCACATTCTTTTATTTCTACGACATGTGTAGATGTTTTAAAGCGAACTTAGGCGAAGTGATCGAGGATTTGAAAGTGATGACTCCTTTAGGTAAATCACAATAGTTTCCACGTATGTTCCAACTTAGAATTTGAGTTAGGAACCCTTAAGTTGAAAGCAAAATTTTGAGAGTAATACCAATGTGGGAAGTGGATATTATCTTAGGAATGGGTGGTTAATGAGAGAATTTTGCGATAATTCAATGTGAGCGACGGAAATTTCATTCCATCCTCGGAAAAAAGAACCCACTTGTTTTTATGGTGTTGAGATGAAAGAAAAAGGGTTCCCATAATCTCGACATTATGTCTTTGAAAAGGCGATGAGAATAAGGAAAATTGTGCCTATTTGGTATATTTGAACCTTGATGTTAAAAAGAAAGAAAGAAGATTAGAGGATGTGCCGATAGTTCAGGAATATCCAGATGTTTTTCCTGAAATGTTACCGGGATACCTCAAGATAGACAATTAGAATTTACGATTGATCTAGAACCCGGATCGGCACCTATTTCAAAAGCACCCTACCGTATGGCACCCAAAGAGTTACAAGAGTTGAAAATCCAACTTCAAGAACTCTTGGACTTAGGGTTTATTCGACCCAGTGTATCTCCATGGGGAGCACCCGTCTTGTTCGTGAAAAAGAAGGATGGTACCCTAAGGATGTGTATAGATTATAGAGAATTGAATAAGCTCACCTTGAAAAACAAATATCCATTGCCTCGGATAGATGATATATTTGATCAATTGAATGGAGCTAGTATTTTCTCTAAGATTGATTTAAGATCAGGGTATCATCAGTTGAAAATTCGTTCAGAAGATATTCCTAAGACTGCTTTTCGAACACGACATGGTCACTATGAGTTTATAGTGATGCCTTTTGGACTAACAAATGCTCCTGCCATGTTCATGGATTTAATGAATCGTGTTTTTCACGATTATCTCGATAAATTTGTCTTGGTATTTATCGATGATATCCTTGTATACTCGAGAGACGAACAAGAATATGAGAGGCACCTAAGAGTTGTATTAGATACTTTAAGAGCTGAAAAGTTGTATGCCAAATTTAGCAAGTGTGAATTTTGGCTGAGAGAGGTAAATTTCCTTGGACATATCATATCAGCCGAAGGAATAAAGGTAGATCCTGCTAAGGTGCACGCTGTAAAAGAATGCAAATCACCTACGAAGTCGAATGAAATCCGGAGTTTCTTAGGGCTAGCAGGCTACTATCGTCGATTCATCGAAGGATTCTCCAAAATCGCAAAGCCAATGACTCAATTACTCCGGAAGGGAGTAAAATTTCAATGGACCAAGGAATGTGAAGAAAGTTTTCAAGAACTTAAGAAGCGATTAACTACAGCACCCGTATTGACGGTACCGGAACCCGATCAAGAATTTACCCTTTATACCGATGCGTCAAAGAATGGACTGGGATGCGTACTCATGCAGAAAGGAAAAGTCATCGCTTATGCTTCACGGCAACTGAGACCGCATGAACTTAACTATCCAAAGCATGATTTGGAATTAGCTGTGGTAGTCCATGCGCTAAAGATTTGGAGACATTATTTGTACGGCTCGAGATGCGAAATTTTCACCGATCATAAGAGTTTAAAGTACTTCTTTGAGCAAAAAGATTTGAACATGCGTCAAAGAAGGTGGCTTGAACTCGTAAAGGATTATGACTGTGAAATCAAATACCACCCTGGAAAAGCGAATGTGGTAGCAGATGCTTTGAGTCGAAAAAGTCAAGGACAATTGGGAATGATTCTCACCCAAGAGCAAGAATTGATCAAAGATTTTGAGAAATTGAAGATAGAAGTAGTACTTCCACCCGACACCACGGTAAGTATAATATTAACATTAGTGGTTTTACCAGACTTAAGGGCGAGAATCATAAATGCTCAACGACAAGATGAACAACTAGAAAAGTTGCGAGCTAAAATCAAAACGGAGGGATTTCAAGATTATTGTGAAGCCCGGGACAATGCAATCATGTTCCGAAATAGGATTTTAGTACCCAACAACCATGAGCTGAAAGATAAAATCATGAGTGAAGCTCACAACTCGCTTTATACATCGCATCCGAGGAAGCACGAAGATGTATCAAGATCTCAAACGACGATTCGTGTGGGCGGAATGAAGCGGAGATAGCATTTTTAGGTGGGCGGTGTCTAGCATGTCAACAAGTCAAAGCTCTACATCAGCGACCATATGGGAAGTTGCAACCCTAGAATTCTGAATGGAAATGGGACCACATAGCTATGGATTTTGTAAGGACTACCCGGATCGAGCGTGGAAACACCGCTATATGGGTAATTGTGGATCGTCTTACCAAATGCGTACATTTTATTCAAATTCCCATTACTTATGGAGCTAACAAATTAGCCCGGATATATGTTCGCAAAATAGTACGACTACATGGAGTACCTATATCCATTACTTCTGATCGAGACTCCAAATTCACCTCGCGATTTTGGTCGAGTTTCCAAGAAGAATTAGGGACACGATTAAATTTTAGTACAGCTTTCCATCCTCAAACGGACGATCAAACTGAAAGAACTATTCAAACTCTTGAGGATATACTCCGAACTGTAGTACTAGATCGAGGCGAACAATGGGAACAAGCCTTACCGTTAGTAGAATTTGCTTATAATAATAGTTATCAAGCTACAATCAATATGGCGCCATACGAAGCTCTCTACGGTAAGAAATGTCGATTGCCTCTCTATTGGGACGAAGTCGGAGAAAGAAAAGTACTGGGACCGAAAGCAATCGAAGAAATGATTGAAATCGTACGACAAATAAAGCAAAGAATCAAGAAGCTCAAGATCGCCAAAATCGTGCGTAGATGTTCGCCAATCGAACTCGACTTGAAATTGGAGACAAAGTTTTTCTAAAGGTTTCTCCAACCAAAGGCGTACATCGATTTGGCCTAAAAGGAAAACTGAAACCGAGATTTATAGGACCATATGAAGTGTTGGAAAGAATCGGACCTGTGGCATACAGGCTTGCATTGCCACCAATTTTGGCAATGTACATAACGTGTTTCATGTGTCGCAATTACGAAAATATGTGTTTGATCCAAAACACATCAATAATCAAGAAGAAATAGTTCATGAGCCAAATCTAAGCTACAAAGAAAAGCCGAGTGTATTTTAAAAGAAAGAACAACAACTAAGGAATAAATCTATTCCTTTAGTTAAAGTGCAGTGGAAGCATCATGGCTCAGAGGAAGCGACCTGGGAACTAGAAGAACAAATGAAACAGAAATATCCCTAACTATTTATCTAAGGTACTAAATTTCGGGATGAAATTTCTTTAATGGGGATGGAATGTAATACACCAAACTTTTTAATTAGTAATTAATCGATGATTAAAGACTAAACAGGGCATTGCATCCTTAATAAAAATGAAATTATATATGCTTAAGATCCAAATTATTTAATTTCATATAGTAAAATGAAATGTGATCGACAATTGAATTCTAAAATTTTGAATAAAAGATTTTGTTTAGAAATTTCAAATATTATGTAGATTGATTATTTGATCCTAATGATCAAATAAAATCCTATAACTATAGAAAAGTTTAATTTTGCTATTATATGTATTATATTTTCATGTTATATGGTAAACATTATTTCATAAATGTAAGATTATAATGTGAGTATTTTATTTCATAGAAGTCATAAAAATAAGAAAGTAAGTTATAGTATAAAGTTAGTAGCATTAAATTTAATATTTACACATAGTATATTATTAAAATTAAAATGGAAGTATATGGATTAATGAGCATTAAAGTAAGAATGCTCTAGAAAAATGACTAAGCATGTATATTTATTATCCTTGGTGACCAAGCAATAGCATTTAATAAAATTTGATGAATAATCATGCATTTAAATAAAGTAAAAATAAAATAATATTTAATACATATTCAAATCATCTTTTAATTATAGGAAGACTTTCAAAACTCATCATTTTCTCTTCCAAACTCACGCCTACACACACAAACACACATTAAGATAAAAAAATTCCCTAAGCTATTTTCCTCCATAATTTCACTTCTAAGTTTGATTTCAAGCTTGAACAAGGTATGCTTCTAACCTTTCTTTAATCTTTAAGTTTATATATATATATATATATATGTGTGTGTGTGTGTGTGTGTGTGTGTGAAATTAGTGAAGATGTTGGTTGAAGGATTTTATGTATTATGTGATGATTATGGATGAATATTGATATTATAGTATGAAATTGATGGATTAATGTAGAATTAATGTATTATTGATGGTTTAGTTGTAGGATTTGTGTTGAAATTGAAAAACCCTAGTTTATATGCTTTAGGTTAAAGTGATAAATTATTGATGTTATGTTATAAATAAGTTATGATTATGTGTTTAAAGCATGTTTAGGTTAGAAAATTGAAAGAAAATATAACAAAAATAAATTTAGAATATGTATATATATTTTCAAAATTTTCGAAAATATTGGGAAATTGAAGTATTGATTTTATTTTCTTTAATTAACTTGATATATGAGTTTAATATGATGATTTAAGCATTATATGAATTTATTAGAATTTTCTAAGTTTATATGTTGAAAATGAAAAAATTTAGTTTATGTGTTTAGTTGCTATATATATGCTAAAGTTAATATATGGTATTAATATTGATGATTTAAGCTAACATAGGTGATCGATCTTAATTTCGTAAGGGAAATAAATGCTTAAGAACACCAAAGATTTACGTGGTTCGATCGTGAATAAGATCTCGTCCACAGGCGAGAGAGAGCGTATGTATATTGAGAGTGTAAGAAGTGATTACAAAGAGAGTGAATGAATCTATGTCGTCTAATCTAGCCTCTATTTATACACAATGTATTGACCTAGATCTCGAATCCGAAGTCTTCTCTAACTAGGATTCGAGATCCTATCCCTTCTTGAATTAGGATTCTTTTAGATAAGGCTCGGGAGCATATACAAAACTGTCATTGCTCGACAACCACAGCTCGACGAAATGCTTCGACGGGATGCAGAGGCCTCTTCTTGCCGGAGCTTCTCGATCTAGAATAAATGAACCAAATTATGACGATCGGAGTGGCGCGCAAAGAGGCGTGCTATTGCCATGAGCGTCGTGGACCCTCAGGCGTCGAGACCGGGCGTCATCAAGTGGCCGAGGCCGAGCTCATGAGCTGCATCGTCAGTGACCGAGGTCATTGTGGCGGGCCCGTAATATAGACCGGGGACGAGGTAGAGGTAGGATTAGTATAGATGAGCTCTGAATTCGATTTTCTAGGGATTGGCTCGACTTTTCGATCCGCTCGTCCCTCGTAAAATGTAACTGTCATCTTTTATTTAATAAGAATGATTTCTTATTGACTTTGTATTGAACAAGAGTAATATCAGTAGTTAGTCCTCGTAGAAATTCCGCCGAAATAGGCGAAAGAAATCGTTCTCGTCACGAAGGTTGGGGTTCCCTTTTTGCGAGGTCGTCGGGAGGGTGGTCCTTCATCTACACATAGAAACGGCTTGAAATGAGCGAAGGTCGATCTCGTATGTAGGAATGGTTCTATTTTTTTCGAGGTTATCGGGAGGGTGGTCCCTTCATCTACATAGAACGGCTTGAAATAAGCGAAGGTGTCGATCTCGTATGTAGGAATGGTTCTGTTTTTGCCGAGGTTATCGGGAGGGTGGTCCCTTCGTCTACATAGAGAGAACGGCTTGAAATAAGCGAAGGTGTCGATCTCGTATGTAGGCATGGTTCTTTTTTTGCGAGGTTATCGGGAGGGTGGTCCTTCATCTACATAGAAGCGGCGAAATAGCGAAGGTGTCGATCTCGTATGTAGGCATCTGTGCGTTTAAATTTACATTCGTATGAAACGAATGTAATCGACCTCCGTCGAGGGAATTTGTCCTCCGTAGAGGGTAAATAATAATCTGAAGATTAATTATGCATTAGTGGCGAGTAGAACTTGCAAAAATAATATTTTATTGATAAAGATGGCGCGACCACCAAATAAGACTCAAACTCTAAGCAGGACTTTAAAGACACGACCGAACAAGACCCGACCCTCGACAACTTATGCATAATATCTCTTGGATGAATGATGTGCCATCGTTGGGTAATTGCTCACCGGATAATTGAAGCGAGCTTATAGGCCCCTTTGCGAGGACTTCGTCGACCGGTAAGGTCCTTCCCATGTGGCTTCCGACTTGCCGAGCTGCGCGGCTTTTGACTTCATTATTTAGATACAGGTCGCCTACTTGGAATTGTCGGGTTTTAACACGCTGGTTGTAATACCGAGCTACTTGTTGCTTGTCAGAGCTTCCTTGATGTGGCGAGGTCTCTCTTTCTTCGAGTAGGTCTAGATCAGCTCGTAGATTTTCCCCATTAAACTTGGGCGGAGAAGTCGATGGTCAGGAACTCGGCACTCCGATCTCTGCGGGGATCATCGCCGGTTCCATACACCAAGCGTAGGGTGTTTCTCCGTTCGAGGTCAGGGTGTTGTTCGAATGCGACCATAAGACTGTGGTAAATTTTCCACCGAGGCCCTTAGCTCGGTCGAGGGCAGTTTTAGACCACTTACGATGGTCTGTTGGTAACCCGATCGACCATTTGCTTGAGGATGGGCCACCGAGGTGAACTTTTGTTGGATCCAAGCTCTTGACACCAATCTTTGAATGTCTTATCCGTGAATTGTGTTAGTTATCCAGAAAGGAGGATATGGGGATCTTGAAGCGACACACTATATTCTTCGAGACGAAGTTGAGGCGTTCTTGCTTGTGATTTTCGCCAAGGCTCCGCTTCCACCCACTTCGTGAAGTAGTCGATCGCAACAATTAAGAATTGGGCTGTCACGGTGCTTTACAAAAGGGCCCACAATGTCGATCCCCATTGCATAAGCGGCCAAGGGCTCTGTATGGAGGTGAGGTCGGTGCGGTAGCCTTGGTATGTTCCCATGGATTTGACACATCGGGCACTTTTTACGAGGTCTATTGAGTCTTGGAACATTGTTGTGATAGTATCCCCATCGCATGACTTTCTTTGACAAGGCTCGGGGTCGATGTGACTTCGCACGAACCCGTGTATTTCTCATGAGCGTAATTAGCTCGGTTCGACCCAAGCACCTTAAGAGGTTGGAGATATGACTTTACGTATAGGACCCCCTGCTCAATTGTATATCATGAGACTTGTTCGGGATCCTCCTAGCCTCAAACTTGTCGTGGGGCGATTCGCCCTTCTCGGTACTCTCGAATGGGAGTCGTCCAATTGGGTTCTTCATCCGAGACTACGTTGACCTCGGCTCCGTCTTGGCATCGTCTATGCTTACGCTTTGGACTTCACTCTACTAGCGGGCTCGTTGATGGCGAGGCCAATTTATAAGATGTCATTTCGGCTATTTTGCTCCCTTGGGATGCGAACTATCGGAAGTGTGAGAAAGTCCGTTGCAGGCTTTTGCTTTTCAAGATACTTCTTCATTCATCGCTTTTGCCTCGTATTTTCCCAACATTTGGCTTCTGACGACTTGAGTCATTGTGAACTTGCACGACTCGTATCGGAGACTTTGAGCGAGGCGAAGTCCTGCGATCGGTGCCTCGTACTCCACCGTTGTTCATATTTTTGAATGTGAACCGGGTGAGTAGGCGATCTCTTGGTTGTCCGGGCCTAGGAGTAAGATACCTGCGCCGCTACCTTTTTTTCCCGAAGCCCCGTCAACGTAGAGTTGCCAGCACTCCCTCGGTGTTTCAACCATGGGTTCGGCTTCGACATCGTCTGATACGGACTCAGTGGGCTTCGGTTTTTCGACGAAGTTAGCCTCGGCAAGGAAATCCGCTAGGGCTTGACCTTTGATGGCCTGGCGGGGGCAGAAGGATATATCGTGCTCGCCCAGTTCGATTGCCCATTTCGCGATTCTCCCTGACGCTTCGGGCTTCGTCAATACTTGCCGAAGTGGGTAGTCAGTGAGGACTTGTATGGGATGTGCATGGAAGTATGGACGTAGTCTCACCATGGCGTTTATTAATGCTAAGGCAAGCTTCTCTCAGGGCGATACCTCGTTTAGGGCCTTTGAGTGCTCGGTGATGAAATATACGGGGCCGGCGTCCTTCTTCTCGTACCAGGACTGCACTTATGGATTCGTCCGAGGCGGCGAGGTAGAGGAAAAGGACCTCTCCCTCTTTCGGGACGGATAGAGTGGGGAGCTTGGCGAGGTAGCTCTTGAGGTCTTCAAAGGCGGACTGTGTACCTCGTCCATGAGAATTTGGGGCCTTTTGAGTATCTTGAAGAAGGTAGGCGCTTATCATGACTTTCGAGAAAGCGGCTCGATCTTGACTATCTGACTGTTAGCTTGTAATACGTCATGGATGGTCTTTGGCATCTTCATTTCCAAAATGGTTTGGACCTTGGGCGGGTTTGCCTTTAGCCCTTCTTGTGAAACCCAACACCTAAGAACTTTCGGACGGACCGCAAACGTACATTTAAGGGATTGACTTTAGGTTGATTTTCGAAGAAGACCGAGGACGATCGGAGGTCGGCCACACATGACTTCTTCCTTGCTCTTGACGACGATGTCGTCTCGTACCTCCACATTCCGACCTATGTAGGGTGAAATATTTTGTCCACCATCCTTTGATAGGTAGCCCTGCATTTTAAGGCGAATGACATCTTTTTATATCAAAGACTCGAAGTCGGTAATGAAGGCTGTCTTGGCAGCGTCTTCGTCGTCCATCGGGACTTGGTGATACCCTTTGTATAAGTCCAGCGAAGACTTCAGTATCCGACCAACGCGTCGACCTTCTTGTCAATGTTGGGAAGGGATAACAATCCTTTGGGCGATGTTTATTGAGGTCGGTGTAGTCGATACACATTCGCCATCCCTCCTCCTTTCTTCACCATCACCGGGTTGGCTATCGGTCGGATATTTGACCTCGAGCAGTATGCGTGCTTTTAATAGTTGGTTCACCTCGTCATGAATGACTTGGTTCCGTTAAATTGCGAAGATTCTTTGCTTACATCGAGGCGGCTTTATGTTCGGGTCGATGTTGAGCGGTGGTGATGATACTCGGCGAGACTCGGTCGTGTCGGGGAGACCAAGCAAACCGTCCGGAATTCCCTTAGGAGTTGGATGATCGATCCTTCACTTGGTGCCGTGGTGAAACCAACTGGACGACCTTCAATGGCTCGTCTTTGTGCAATCGACCTCTTCCACACTTTGTCGGGGTGGCAATGTACTTCGACTCAACTCCTCGGGTTTCCTTAATTGCTATGCTGTGGGTCTTTGGACCGAGGTCCGGCACCTCGTAAGGCAACTTGCATACATTCCTTGGCTTGCTTCGATCACCTCGGATCACATTTGTTCCCTCGTGGTGGGTATTTTTATCGTCGGGTGGTACGTTGAGCATACCGCCCTTACGTTCACCAATCTCGCCCTAGTATGATGTTATCGGCGAGTGGGCCTTCTACTGACTGCACCACCTTGGTCGAGGTGGTTGGTGCTTTCCCACCGTGACGGGTAGCTCGATTATTCCTTCGGGCGCGTCTCTTCGGACGAAGCTTGGAGTGGCGGTGAGGGCTTCTTGGAGGCCTTCTTCTCTCCTAGCTTGTCGAGGCATTCCTTGAAAAGGATGCTCACCGACGCCGCCATTGTCGATGTAAACGCTTCACCAACTTATTTGCGACCCTTGCACGGATCACCAACGCATCACGGTGGGGTACTATCGCGAGTGCGGGGTCGTCTTGGAGAAGGTGATCGCCTCGTCCTTCTGAACCTCTTATTGGTAGGTTCGCGGTTCTAGGACTTGGGCATCGGCCTTGGGGAGGACTTCGTGACTCCGGGAAGCCCGTAATAGTGGAGATCACCCGTCATATTGGGGCTCGTCATCTCCTTCCTCGTCGGTCTTTGTGCTTACGTTTTTTGTAGGGCACAATTTCCCTCTTCTACGCTTTTCTTCTTTTGACTTTGGTCGGCTTGGCGACTCGTCTCGTATTTCTTCGGGATCCGTCACGAACTAGCATCTCTATTTCACCCATGAGCTCTTTGCACTCTTGATGTCGTGCCGTAGTCCTCATGGAATGGCGATGTTATCCATAGGTCGGCACCTCTTCCCTCCTGTCATCGGTCGAGGCTTCTCGAGCAGGTTCATATGGAGTCGTGAATTTACGCCCTCGGCCGTCGATGGGGTGTATTGAGGTCGCTCAGGCGTCACGCGGACCGAGCACTGGACCTTATCAGGCGATGTAATCTTTCCAAGCGCCGTCGGCCTTGGTTCGATCTTCCTTCCTTCGTCTCTTCTTCCTTTTCCAGGGTCCTGCCTTATGCGCCCGCGCTTTCTCTTGTTAGCCTCGTCCGCTTTGGCGAACCGGTTGGCTATCGCGCCACTACTGTTGCGATCTGGGGTTCGATTGAGCGATCTCTCGGTATAAGGCCCCGAAGATACCGTTTTGGAAGGCCGAGATGACTAAGAGGTCGTTCACGTCTTCGACCTTCAAACACTCCTTGTTAAACCTTGTCATGAAGTCACCGATGGACTCATTCTGGCTTTGCCTTATGGTGAGGAGGTGTCAGGGATGGCGTTTTGACTCGACCTTTTGGAAGAACCTTCGATGGAAGGGCGCCATCGAGTCGCGATAGGGCGATGCTTCCGTGGGTAGGCGTCGAACCACTGCGGGCGTTGTCGACAGTAACTCGGGAAGAGTTTACACATATGAGCTGGTGAGGCGTTGGTTGATCATGTTGTATTGGGCTGCGAGAGGAAGTTACGTGGATCCTCGGCCCGTCATAGGGGCGATGCTTGGTACCGGTATTTATCAGGGAGAAGTGTTAGTATTCTATTTGAGAGCGGGTGACTATCTTCCGTATCCATCGAAGCCGTCCTCCGGAGGCGGGGACGGAGTTCGACGATCGAACTCATTTAGGTGACTCGGACCGACTTGGCGGCCACGATACCTTTTTCTGCGCTGCTCGTCCCACGGAGATCGGGCGGAGTTCGCTGGATGGATTTATTACAGCGATCAAGGTCGGCTTCAGCGGCGATCACGACGTCCTCTCCGCGTTGCTCGTTCCTTGCGCGGTCGGTTTGGGCCCCGACCTCTCGTTGTGATGCCTCGTATCTAGATGAGGCTTCGTGTTCCGTTCTTGGGGCGTGGTCGACCACAATGCTTGAGGTCTTGGAGAAAGATCTCCTTATTTTTCTCGAAATCCTTGACGGCGTCGTCGAGGTTTACTTACGGAGCGGATGTTCCCGGATTATTGCTACGATTTCTTCGCTATGGTAACCCGCCTCCGTAGGGCGGGGTGTCCGTGCTTCGTCGAGACTTTGGATATGTCCTTGGGGTTTCTTCTACGATTGGGCTCTTCCGAGTGAGCTCGGCGTTCCCTTTCGCCGTCGGCGTTGTTGTTGCCGTGACGGTCTGGATGCATGGCTTCGGTGTACTGGTCATGATTATTTCCACATAGCGGTGGTTGATCGAAAACACAAAATTTCATTTCCCAGACGGCGCCCGGTGATCGATCTTAATTTCGTAAGGGAAATAAATGCTAAGAACACCAAAGATTTCGTGGTTCGATCTGTGAATAAGATCTCGTCCACGGGCGAGAGAGAGAGCGTATGTATATTGAGGTGTAAGAAGTGATTCTGAAGAGTGAATGAATCTATGTCGTCTAATCTAGCCTCTATTTATACACAATGTATTGACTAGATCTCGAATCAAGTCTTCTCTAACTAGGATTCGAGATCCTATCCCTCTTGAATTATGATTCTTTTAGATATGGTTGAGCTTCTGCGTTCCCACCGACTTTAGGAGTCTTCATGGGCGAACTTGTCGGGCCGAGCTTGATGTCGGGGTTACTCGTATTGGGCACGATGCTTGGGCACGATGGTTGGGCCGTATCTATCAATAGGATACTTAAATAAGAAATTGAAAAGAAGTTGAAGGAAATTATAATATATGTATGATAATGGTGAATTTTTGAAAATATTAAGAAAATGGGAAGTTTAAATTTTAAGGTTATTCTTTATAAATCTTATGAATTGTGAACATATAATGTAAATAAGAACTAATGAAGTCTAATTGAGGAGTTTAGAACTAAGAATGTGAAAAGTTGAAGTTTATGTACATATTATGTTGAAATGAAATTTTGGTGACAAATAGGTTATGTATATGATATTAGTTGATTAGTAATGGTTTGTATACCTAAAATATACTAATGGTAGAGAAATATTATTGAAGAAAGTTGATTGCTTATGATTTAGTTGTGTGAAAAGTTTAAAGTAGGCGATTAATTAAAAGCGTTATGCTTAAATAAAGAAAAGAAAGTGAATTGAAGTTACTAATGAACAATAAGGATTAATCGTTCATTGAATATTAAATAGATTCGAGAAAGTCGAAGAAGATAAGATGTAAAGGAAGTTTAAGGAATAAAGGATGCAATGGCCCGAAAAGATTTAAAATTTTTATAGGTAAAAGTTAGACAAAAATGTCTAAACAAAACATAAGAAATGAAAAAGAAGGAATAAGAGGGATTTATAGATGTTGATGGATAAGAAATGTTGTTTATATGAATATTAATATTATCAAATAATTAAAGGTACATCAAGAAAAGGGAGGGAGATTAAGGAAGAAGAGGAAGAAGAAAAATGGAAGTCTATTAAGCTTACAGAGTAAACTCAACAGGTGGGCTTTCGAACTAAATAATAGCACGTGCTAATTTATATTGTTTCATTATATATATTGCATGACATTTAAAATCATTGACTTGCCAAATGTTTGAGCATGAGCATAATGCATTACCTATCCACGGAAAAGAAAGAAAGAAAGAATGTAAGAAAGAAAGAATGTTACCGACGTCGGGTATGGACCTTCGGGTCAAGGGTGTATGAGAAGGAGGCCTACTTCTCAACACAAAGAAAGTACGTGGATATGGGAAGGAAATTATGTCTGCAGACAAAGATCATGCATGTGCAATTGTTTTAAAATTATGAAAATGAAAGTGAATACATGCTTATTACGAAAAGCATGCACAAGTTTTTCACTAAAACCCAAGTGTATGACAAAGTTATGGAAAGTCAATCTTATAGCTATAAGAGCAAAGTTTTAAATGTTTTCGGCACATGTCCACTGAGTGCTTATGTACTCACACACTGCATGTATTTCTAAATATGCAGGTTGAGCTGAGATCGTGGAGATGAGATTGGAAGAACATTGTGGTTGTTATAGTCTATGTTTTTCATCGTATATGTTAGAAATGTTTATCATAACTTCGTTGTTGCTTATGTTTGGTTGTGATTGTTGGGATTTAACTCCTTGAAATCATCCGATATTGGAAGTTATTTTGGATATTGGTTTGAAATTGTGATTTGGAGTCTAACTTGTTGTAATATTATGTTGTTGGGAGTTTATTGTAAACTTATGTTAATGCCTACCTAGTTTCTTGTTGATTGAAAATGTTATGTTTGTTGTTATAAGTGATTGCCCAGAGTCATATGTCCTCATACATATAACTCAACTACCATTTCTGTTGCTACACTCTGATCCGAATTATTGTTATGAAACTATTGTAATTATGATAGGAAAACTCCTTTTTTGGACAAAAACCTATTGATATTTTTTATCCTATCTCCGTTATTCCATTTATTCATTTGACTCCATGGAAACGAATTTTGTTGTGTTGCCAAAATTTATATCTCAATTGATGTCATACATTAATTAGTCCCTATAGTTGTGATTGTCACAACTTTGTTGACTTTTTAATATCATCATTAGTCCTAATCTTCATGATAAGTCATTAGTCACAGCCTAATCTCTTGATTAAGAAGTTGGGTTGTGACAATATGTTAATAGATTCTTGTACTAGATCAAATTATATGGAAGATCAGCACCCAATCAATGTACCAATAATGATGAGCGAATCAAATTGATCCGAATCAGTAGGGGTATTTTTGTGATATTAACAAAAGTAAGAATGTGCTCAACTTAATTAAATTACTTTCGCTAAAGTTTAAGGTTTGGTAACATATTAAAACTTACAATTTTAAAAATTTATCTTTGTCTATTAAGCTTCCTATTGGATCAAGATTAATGATGAATTCATATTAACTGAATTTTTTACTTTTATGACATTCAAACCCAGGACTACAAACTCATTCTAAAAATCGATGAATCCATCGTAGATCTCCACTATCTAAAGGTTTTAAATGATTCTTATTTTATAGGTAAAATTGTTTTTATTTGGTCCAATTTGATATATATATATATATATATATATATATATATATATATATATATATATATGTTTATTGAAAACTAAACATAAATATCATATAATATATACGACTGTTGTACTAATTAATTGATTTTAGCTCTTCCCATTTAAAACTCATGTCTGCATGTTTTCGAACAAAGCATCAAAACAATTTTTTATTTTCTTTCTCCATAACATTGATATTTTCTTATTTCCTATGTAGATGTATTATATATATATATAGAGAGATTGATGTTTAAATAAGAACCAATTTTTAATGTTAGAATTAAGAATCATGAAAATTTGTTATGAACAAAATGAATTTGCTGTAAAAGTTAATGCATCCATTGAGAAAGTTATTGAATCCAATAATTCAAAATTTTCACCCAAGTTCGAATCTCATGAGGGACGAAAATTCTATTTTTTGGATCCAGTAACTTTCTCAATGGATTCATCATCTTTACAAATAATTCATCATTTTTATTTCTCACGTTGTCACGATAAAATGATTCTCATGTTAACCCTCCCATATATATATATATATATATATATATATATATAAAGGGTTGAGTTCCGGTAGTACCCTGTAATACCCCGGATATTTAAACACCAATTTTAGAAATTTTGAAGGAATTTGATTACGATAATTCAAAAATGAAAATGAACGCCGATAATTTTCGATTTTGAGTAGATGGAAAATTTATTAATTTTTTTCTCATAAAATGAATCTTAATAATAAATAATTATGTTTTAAATATATGTGGGATATTATTTAGACAAGGATTGCACTAAGGAAAAAAAAGAAATATCTTCTCTTATTAGTTTCATTATTTTCGAAATAATGAAGTGCACATATGATTAAATTGTGATCAAGTGTACTACGATCACTTTATTAATGTGATAAGGTATTATTTTGTTTATGAAAGATATTTATTTATGTATAAGGTAGGATAATGACATTTAAGGGATAAGATAAGGTTTGAAAATGACATTATTCCTTAAGATAAGATTTGCTAAGATATTTTATTAAAAGATAAGATAAGGTCATTAATTATATTTGACTAGGAGATGATATTTATCTCTTAATAATGTGTAATAAAGTAATAATATCATAGTAGATAATATTTTGTCTCTAGTTTATAAAGTTTTCGAAAATTATGCATATGTGTTGATATTTTTACCAAATAATTTATTTAATTGCACAAGCTTTAATACTTGAAAAATATCATGGAATCAAGGTCAATCTTATCTCCTAGATATTAAGAGAATTTTGAAATTAAATGATTAATGCAAAACTTGGAGGAAAATTATTATTTAAGTTCTAAGCTTATAATTTTCGAAAAAATGGGGAATTATGCTAGAATTGTTCAAAGAATTTATTTTATGATACAAGAGAATTATTTTTATATAATCCTTCATTAAAATATTATTAGTTATTAAAAGAATAAAGATTTGATGATTTAATCTTATTTCCTAATTAATAATCGATAACTTCACTTTAGTACATAGAATTGTTCTTAATTATTTTTCCTATGATTTATTCTATCATCTAAGACTTATATTATGTCACATAGCTATTAATTGGAATAAAATAAAATATGTAGCATATATTTATACATATGACCAAAATTTTTCATTATATAGTGTGAAAAGAAGAAATTATTCAATCCTTGTGACATTGAAGCATATGATTATGATGTAGAGATATTATTAATGTTAAGATAAGGTGAATTATTAATTTAACAAGTGGAGGTGTTATTTGTTTGTTAATTGCCGAAATTGTTGACAAAATTAAGAAAGAAAGAATTTTGAAACTCTTTGAAAATGATGTGTTGATCTTTGATAATGATATGTATTAATTAATAAAGTATAAGATAAGATAAAAATTTGTCTCATATGTCAACTTGATATTGCCGAAAATTTAGGGATAAGATAAGAGGTGTAAAATGTTGACTTTATATTAAGATATTTTTCATAAAGTATGATTAAAATATCTTATAAACCTCTATAAATAAAGATCACCCCTCTCACACATCATTGTGACCGAAAAATCTAGAGAAAAATAGAGAGAGGAATCTCCAAAAATCCTCTTCAATCCTAAGTAGAAAAACGTTGCCGTCGACGATCAATACCGATTAAAAGGTTAGAAATCATACAACCTTTTTATATATGCAAAAATATTATAAATTCATCCATGATATGTTAAGTTATATGCTTTTAATATTTATGTGAAGTACGAGAAATTTTTTTAAATGTTTGAGTTGTTAATTAAATGTTTATAAGCATGTATTATGAATTTAGTACAAAGTTGAGCATGTTATAATTTCTCTTATAAAAACTGAAAATATGTAAGATTTATATGTTTATGAAAATGAATTTTAATTGTTGTTTTGAGCATGAATTGATGATAGTTAGTATTGTTTAAGTATGTATGATTTAAATCATAATTTTTGGAAAAATATTGAATAATATTTCATGATAATTTCGAAAACCCTAAAGTATGGATTAAATCATAGAAAAAATAATTAAAAAGATTCATGTGTCAAAACCCTAATTTTCGAAATTAGGGTTTTCGAAAATTGCACATTTTATTTAATAATTATTCCTTAATTCTCTAGTATTGTTTTAGTGATAAATAATGCTTTTATTACATAAAATAATCATAGGAATTTAAATATTATAATTCCTCAATCGTTAGACTTAGTTTTCGAATCGTCTTTAACCTTTGACGTTCAAAACGTCTCAAAACGTTAATAATCGAACCATCTCAAAATGTTCGTAATAAAATCGTAATCACTTTATTAATTCATTTCATTAATAAGAAATGTAATTCTAAGCTTAAGTCACTTAGAAAAATTTACGTAATATTAACTATCGATATTGATCGACGTTAAAATATTCTTGCTTAGAAAGAATTATATAACTATATTCCTTAATTCACTAATCATTAGTGAATATGATATAAAATTCATTATATCATAAATAGTCGAAATCAATATTCGATAAATTACTAATCAATTATCGAGGCGAAACCACAATTTACTGAATTTTATTATCGTAATTAGGCTTTAAAACTTAGGATATTACAATAAAGGATGGAGTATCATCTCTCTTCGAGACACGGTGAATCTAATCAACGTAAAATAGTTGTTAAGTGTGATAAAGGGATCCTTTGATGATTAATAGGGTTGATGTTAGTAAACTCGTTGTTTCGGATCGATGATTTTCGGAAAAAGCGTAGTAATATACTAAATCTCGTTTCTTACGTTGATAAGGTCTGGCTCGAAGGTGAAAGGAAACGACAAGTAATCACTAGTGACATAAGAACAATAAGTTCTTGAGGTGGGCTTTCTTATCAAAAAAAATTATGAGCTTTCTTGGAAAATGAGATTTCGAAAATATTTACTGTTATTACTTTACTGCATTTCTTATTCTCGCTGATGATGAAATACGATATTATGCGCCATTTTTTTTATGTTTTGTATATGTCCATTCGGGTTGGCCGGGCAGCGAGGAGATTCTGGTCGGATCCTACTAGTGTATGAGATGCTAGTTAGGATTGTGTACACTAGACTACGAACCGTTCACGGTCGATCGTGCATCCGGGTGAAGGAGGTCTCACTCCCGGCGTGTTCCATAACTACTTGGAATATCGTTGTAAGAAAATGGTAGCGATCGACTTTGAGAAAATGATGAAATGTTTAGTAAGCTGAGGCATTTTCAAATAAAACCCAATGTCTTCTTGTGATTGTGGCGATCTGATATTTCGTGAATGAAATGAAAAATGTTTTCGGCATGTGTCCATTGGTACTTTGTACTCACCCTGCATGTTTGTTTTAAATGTACGAGTTGGTGGTGATGGAGCAGGTGGAGTTGGCGGAATTCTTTTGTCAACGTAGTATGAAATATCTTTTGGTTCGCCTTGAGAATGCATCTTCATATGCATGTCTCACACGTTTATTCCGCTGCAAACTCTTGAAAATCTTTTATATTCTATAACTATGTTAAGTTCTTGAATGTCTTGTTGGAAACTTTGTAAGAGCTACTATTTTGTCAGAACCTTCGAAACAATCCTTTATATAAGTTATTTTCTTCTATCCTTAATCTTGTTTATGCTTTGCAAACATTCATGTTTCCTCACAAATGAAATGAGTTGAAAACCTCCTTCTTTTATATTTACTTAATCCAACCCCAAGTCGTGGTCCGATAAGGCAGTCCTTCGGGATTAGCTAAATCGGGTTGTGACATACCCGATCTTTAGGTAGTATGTAGTACTCAATTTAGACTACATATTTTGAACACGTGGACGCATCAAAATTTGACACGTGACAACCCATTTTTCGCTGAGGGGAAAAATGGAAAGACACTCAGCTGAGAGCACAACAAAACATAAATAATACATATAAAATAATATAACATTGTATTTAAAATACCATAAAACTACATGTTGGCTAAGCAGTATTTGAGTGCGTCTGACGCTGACTGTGAGCTCACCTCGAGTCTTGTGAGCACATGCTGTCTTGTGAATGTACCATAAAACACAAACATAAATGTAAAATAACATAATCATGCATGTAAAATAACAGAAACATGCATGTTGGCCAACATGCATTAAGATTGAAACTCATATGCATGTTTGTGTTTAACTACATGTATTTTTTTGTTCATTTAAATGCATAAGTCAATTCAACTATATGCATGGTTTGTTTCGCAATCACATAATAAGTCAAATTACCAATTTACCCTTATTGTAGTGAAATCGGCGAAAATAAGCAAAACTCAAAAAAATCTCGACATAGAGGATCTATGAGATAAATGAATGAGATTGAGTACTACATACTATCACGGGCTCGGGTACTATATGATCCCTCTCTCTCTCTCTCTCTCTCTCTATATATATATATATATATATATATATATATATATATATATATAACCGTGTATTAATTATATTAATAAGAAGTGAGCGTAGGAAATGGAAGTAAATTTTGGAGCCAGTGTGAAAATTGAATTAGCATGTGTTAGTACGTACTTTTAGACATGATTGATAGGATACGGCCCAACTACTAGGCCCAAGCATCGGGGCCCAATATAAATGGGCCCGACATTAAGCTCGGCCCATGTGAGTTCGGCCCCGAAGACTCCTCGATCAACTACAACTCTAATTGCAATTGGAGCGTAGAAGATTGGATGCATATCTAAAGAATCCTTATGAGAGAAGACTTGGAATCGAGTCGAGTCGAACTCAACTTGGAATCGAGTCAGTCGAACTCGACTTGGAATCGAGAATCGAGTCGAACTCAACTTGGCATCGAGTGGTCGAACTCAACTTGGAATCGAGTCGAGTCGAACTCAACTTGGAATCGAATCGAGTCGAACTCAACTTGGCATCGAGTCGAGTCGAACTCGACTTGGAATCGAGTCGAGTCGAACTCGACTTCATGAATAGGTATAAATAGAGGCTAGATTAGAGAAGAGAGGACACTACAATCATCTACTCTTAGATCAATCACTTGATCATCTACTCTCTTTGTAATAAACTTCGCTCGATACGAATACTCTCTCTCTCCGTGGGCGTAGATCTTATTCATAGATCGAACCATGTAAATCTTTGGTGTTCTTGTGCATTTAATTCCCTAACGAAAATAAGATCGATCCTTGGCGCCGTGCGTGGGAGCGAAATTTTGTGTTTTCGATCAACTTTTCTCGGGGAATCAATCACGACAATGAGAACAAGTCTTGCATCGAGCCGTTGCGGCAACAACGGCAACAACGGCGACGAGCGCAGCGAGCTCGGCTTGGAAAAAGCCGGTAAGAGATACGACCCTCGAAGGCATGTCCAAAGTCTCGGCGAGCAAGGCCATCCCATCAGGAATCAATCACGATGATGTATACCGAAGTCACGCATCCCGGTCACCGGAAACAACAACAACAACGGCGGTCGGACACGCCGAGCTCGACTTGGAAAAAGCCGGTCTGAGGCGACCCGAAAGGCATATCAGCCTCGACGAACAAGGGAATCCCATCGTCGCATGAAGCGGGATACAAAGCGAAGGAGATCACAGCGGTAACCAAGGAGAACATCCGGCTCCTCGGATAAACCTTGGCGGCGCCGTCGAGGTTTCTTGAGAAAAACAAGGAGAGCTTCCTCAATACCTCGGCGAGCACAAGGTCGGCCACGTCCCAAAGAAAGGATCAAGCCTCGTCTAAACACGAGGCACCGCGACGAGGTGGATCTAGCATTCAAATCATGGGCGCTCACACCTCCTTGCAGTCGGGGCCCAAACCGACCGCGGGAGGCGAGCAGCGTGGGAAAGGGCGTCGCGACCGCCGCGAGGTCGCCCTCACTACCAAAATGAGTTCGGTTGGCGAACTCCGCCTCCTCTCTCGGAGGCGGTTTCGGCAGTGCGGGAGGATAGTCACCCCGTTCTCAAGCGAAATACTCGACACCCGCTCCCGGACAAATATCGGTGCGAGCATCACCCCTATAATGATTGAGGGACCCGAGAACTTTCTCTCGCGGTTCGATACAATATGATCAACCAGCGTCTCGGCACAATTCATATGTGCAAGCTCTTCCGGAATTACTAGTCGACAGCGCCCGCGGTGGTTCGACAGTCTACCTCACAGGAGCATTGGTTCCTACCGCGATCGATGAAGGCTTTCCATCGAAGGTTCTTCAAAGGCCGAGTCAAAAACAACCGGCACATCTCCTCACCTTGAGGCGAGACCGGAGCGAGTCCATCGGCGACTTTATGACCGGGTTCAATAAAGAAAGCACGAAGGTCGTGACGTGAGCGACCTTCTCATTATCTCGACTTTCCAAGCGGCATCTTACAGGGCCCTATCTGAGGAGATCGTCAATACGAGCCCCGCTACGTCGAACTATGGCACATAGCGGATCGGTTCGCCAAGGCGGGCAAGCGGACAGAGAAAGCGAAGGCGACAAGGTGGAACTCTCGATAGAAAGAAGAAGAGGATGATCGAGGCGAGGCGATAATCCGGTAGAAATCGAGAGAAGGAGACCTCGCCTATATTAGAAGCTCGGTACAAAGTAGCTCGGTATTATAACCGGCGTGCCGAATCTCGACAATTCAAGTAGGCGGCCTCGTGCTTGAGTTGAGGTACTTTTGTTACGTCGTTTTCATGAATAAAATCTTTTTATTTACGTGCTTGAGTTGAGTCTTGCATATTTCATTTGTCGATTATCATCTTGCATCTCCACGATATACTATACCCCTCGGAGGATGAACTATACCTCTTGGGACGAACTATACCCTCTAAGGAGGAGAACCTCATGGAGGAGAACCATACCCTCTGGGAGGAGAACCCTACGGAGGAGAACCTACCCTCTGGGAGGAGAACCTCTAAGGAGGAGAACTAAGCAGCGTGAGGGGACCACCCCTCCGATGACCTCGGCAGCAGGAACCATTCCTACATACGAGATCAGTTACCTTCGTTTATTTGAAGGCGGTACTCTATGTAGGCAGTAAGGGGACCACCCCTCCCGATGACCTCGGCAAAAAACAGGAACCATTCCTACATACGAGATCAGATTACCTTCGTTTATTCGAAGACGGTACTCTCTATGTAGACGAAGTAAGGGGACCACCCCTCCCGATGACCTCGAAAAAAACAGGAACCATTCCTACATACGAGATCAGATTACCTTCGTTTATTTGAAGGCGGTACTCTCTATGTAGCGGCGTAAGGGACCAGCCCTCCCGATGACCTCGGCAGCAGGGAACCATTCCTACATACGAGATCGAGATTACCTTCGTTTATTTGAAGGCGGTGCTCTCTATGTAGGCAGTAAGGGACCACCCCTCCGATGACCTCGGCAAAAGCAGGAACCATTCCTACATACGAGATCAGATTACCTTCGTTTATTTGAAGGCGGTACTCTCTTTGTAGCGGCGTAAGGGACCACCCTCCAGATGACCTCGGCAGCAGAGAACCATTCCTACATACGAGATCAGTTACCTTCGTTTATTTGAAGCGGTACTCTCTATGTGAGCGGCGTGAGGGGACCACCCTCCCGATGACCTCGGCAAACAGAACCATTCTACATACGAGATCGATTACCTTCGTTTATTTGAAGGCGGTGCTCTCTATGTAGGCGAGTAAAGGGACCACCCTCCCGATGACCTCGACAAAAAGCGAGAACTATTCACATACGAGATCAGTTACCTTCGTTTATTTGAAGGCGGTACTCTATGTAGGCGGCGTAAGGGGACCACCCCTCCCGATGACCTCGGCAAAAAACAGGAACCATTCCTACATACGAGATCAGATTACCTTCGTTTATTTCGAAGACGGTACTCTCTATGTAGACGAAATAAGGGGACCACCCCTCCCGATGACCTCGGCAAAAGCAGGAACCCATACCTTCGTGCGAGAGCGGATACCGCCGTTTATATCGAAGCGGATACTCTCGAGGACGAACTACCTTCGTATGAGCGGATACCTTCGTTTAGAAGGCGGATACTCTGAGGATGAATTACCTTCGTTTATCGAGGACGAGCTACCTTCGCCTCGGCCTTCCGAGCCGACCTCGCCTCGCCGCTTCATCTTCTCGGCCTCCCGATACATGGCCGTCTTCACCTCGGCCCTCCGGGCCGACCTCGGCCTTCGCCTTCACCTCGGCCCTCCGCGAGCCGGGCCTTCGCCCGCCTCGGTCCTCCGATGGCTGACCACGGCCGTCGTCGTCTCCGCCTCCGCCTTGGCGGTCGGCCTCGGCCTTAATCGACCTTGGCCTTGATTGGTCGTCGAGCTCCGGCCTCGCTTCTTCGCGCATCCCGAGCCTTCACCTCGGCCTCGACCTCGACACCAAATTACATATTCGACTTGGCGGGGTGAAGCCAAGGACGTACAACCGGCTGGCGCCTCGGCAAGGTGGCGCGCCGTCGAGTAAAGCCGGTCGAAGACCTCGACGCGCCTCGTCGGTGAAGCGGTCGAAGACCTCGACTTAACGCCTCGCCCGGTGAAGTCGATCACGAAGACCTCGGCATAACGCCTCGTCGGGTGAAGCGGTCGAAGACCTCGGCTTAATGCCCGTCGGTGAAGCGGTCGAAGACCTCGACTTAACGCCGCGCGGTGAAGTCGATCGAAGACCTCGGCATAACGCGCCGTCGGTGAAGCTTTGTCGAAGACCTCTGCTTGCGCCTCGGCGGTGAAGCCGGTCGAAGACCTCGGCTTAACGCCTCGTCGGGTGAAGCGGTCGAAGACCTCGGCATAACGCCTCGTCGGTGAAGCTAGTCGGAAGACGCCGACGCGCCTCGTCGGTGAAGTCGGTCGGAAGACCTCGGCATAGCGCCCGTCGGGTGAAGCCGGTCAGAAGACTTGGCATAGCGCTCGTCGGTGAAGCCGGTCGAAGACCTCGGCATAACGCCTCGGCGGTGAAAGCCGGACCCAAACTGGGCATAGCGCTCGTCGGTGAAGCCGGCTCAAAGACCTCGGCATAGCGCGCCGTCGGTGAAGCCGGCGAAGTTACATATTCGACTTGGCAAGGCGGCGTATTCGACTTGACGGTTGGGCGGCGACATTCGACCGGCGACGCTGGCAGGTGAAGCGAGCAACATGCGACTTGGCATAACGCCTCGACAAGGTAAAGCGAGCAACATGCGACTTACGCATAACGCCCGGCAAGGTGAAGCCAGTAAAATGCGACTTGGCAAGGTAAAGACCAAGCGGCGTAAGACTTGACATAACGCCTCGTCGGTGAAGTCGAGCACCAAGACTTCGACAAAGCGCTTGGCGAGATATATAAGCAGCGAAGACGTGACCTCGGCGAGCCTCTGAGACAAAGCCGGCGACATACGACTTGACGACGCCTCGGCGGGGCGAAGCCAGCGACATCGACTTGGCGAGCGCCTCGGCGAGGTGAAGCAGCGACATTTAACCCGGCGGTATGCGCGCTCGCACCTCGCGGACTACAATTCGGCGGCGGCGTCAACCACCGCTCCCCTCCATCACGACCTCACTTCTACGTCTTTTTGGGGGATATGATAGGATACGGCCCGACTACTAGGCCCAAGCATCGGGCCCGATATAAATGGGCCCGACATTAAGCTCGGCCCGTGTGAGTTCGCCCGAAGACTCCTCGATCAACTACAACTCTAATCGCAATTGGAGGCGTATAAGATTAGGATGCATATCTAAAAGAATCCTTATGAGAAGACTTGGAATCGGTCGAGTCGAACTCAACTTGGAATCAGAGTCAGAGTCGAACTCAACTTGGAATCAGAATCAGAGTCGAACTCAACTTGGCATCAGAGTCAGAGTCGAACTCAACTTGGAATCAGAGTCAGAGTCGAACTCAACTTGGAATCAGAATCAGAGTCGAACTCAACTTGGCATCAGTCAGTCGAACTCGACTTGGAATCGAGTCGAGTCGAACTCAACTTCATGAATAGGTATAAATAGAGGCTAGATTAGAGAAGAGAGGGACAGCTACAATCATCTACTCTTAGATCAATCACTTGATCATCTACTCTCTTTGTAATCGCTTCTCGCTCAATACACGAATACTCTCTCTCTCTCCGTGGACGTAGATCTTATTCATAGATCGAACCACGTAAATCTTTGGTGTTCTTGTGCATTTAATTCCCTAACGAAAATAAGATCGATCAATGATCATGTTTACAATTTACTTAATTAGATCATTTATATATTTTTTCTTCCTTGCTATTGTTCAACTCACTTTGTTAATTCACCTCCATTTTGGCAACTAAAAGAAACACCTCCATTTTGGTGTAGACCCGGTTTGTTGTCCGATCAAATAAAGATGCGGATGCCTGTATAAAAGGGAGCTATATATGACTGAGTGCAAAATGGATTCCATATTGATATTGTGCATAGATTGATTCTATATTTTGTATAGATTAATTGTTGAAGTGCATATATAAGAAATACTCATACTACCATTATATTTTTTAAACTAATTAATTAATTGAAATCATGATGCTAAGACTGAAAACATTATATTTGACTCTCAAAACCCATCAACTTTTAAGAACTGGTTCAAGAACCAACTAAAGGAAAATTTTATTTAGCGCTAATATAGAAAAAATACTCACTCAAAAATATGAAAGATAAAAAATATTCACTGGTTGTCTGTTGTTCCTGGTTTAGAATTGTAATAATAATAATAATAATAAATTATTATATATTTTATTATTCTTAAATTAAATATATAATAGAAAATAGTCAAACCAAATTTTATAAAATAAAACTCTTTCTCTTTAATAATTACAGATTTTCCCTTGTTGATAATCCATGTATATGTCCAAAATTACACGGATAGTTAAAATGAAAATGATCCCATGCTGATGCGGAGTTGCATCCCAAGCTAGACTAGTTAGGGTAGCCCGATTAAGTTTTCGGTTGGCCCGTCAAGTTGGTCCTACCAGCCTTTAGATTTTGGGTTGGCCCGTTATAACTTTGGCTAAAAAATTCTAACTCATGAACTATCAAAGGCATTTAAAAGTCAACTCAATTGACTTTTCAATCATATATTACCCTTTCTCAGATACTATATTTTATAAAAGTTATAAATATTTGTAATCGTAATCATATACTCCCTCTGTCCCACCTAAGACTGTTCATTTCTTTTTGGCACGGTTATTTAGAAGAATGATATAAAGTGAATAAAGTGATAAAAAAGTAGGTAGGTCCCACAATGTTTAAAGAGATAATCATTTCCTAAAAAGGAAATAGGTCATCTTGGGAGGGACAGTTCAAAAAGGAATACGAGCCATCTTGGATGGGACGGAGGGAGTATTAATTAGTCATTTTCAAGTACGTTAATTTTCATTCAGCTTTATTTTTCCATTGCTTCATAAATTCACAAATTTATCAATGTTATTGAGTGAACTTTTTATGTTTATAGGTTTTAGCAGAAGAACCATCAGTATGGATGTTAAATACTGGAGGTGTTTGAAAGAATTACTGAAGTCAGTCGTACTGATAGATGTTTCAGTATCAACATAATAGGGAGTGAACTTTTTATGTTTACAGGTTTTAGCAGAAGAACCATCAGTATGGATGTAAATACCGAAGGTGTTTGAAAGAAGTACTGAAGTTCGTCGTATTGATAGAAGTTTCAGTATCAGCGCTACTGATGAGAAGAATGATGCAGCTATTGAAGACTGAAGCACAACGATACTGAAGTACAGTTCGATTGAAGACTGAAGAATCAGCGTTATTGAAGATGAAGAAGTCAAGAAAATGATTAAGTATCATTTCGGTGAAGAATACAAAGCTTTGAAGATCTACTTATACGAAATTATCGTGAAGACTCATGGTTATTTCTTGAAAAGAGATGGAGCACACTTTTTTAAAGTTATGTGAAGCCGACTCTACTGAAGAAACATGAATTCTATGTACTTAAGAAACACGGAATATTTTCAAGCTTGGGTGTTTGACTTTTAACGTGTCGGAGGCGAATCATGAGAAATTCGACAAGTCGGAGATACATTCGAGACATGCAAAGCTACGTTTATGCGATGTTGCGAGACCTGGCGGCGTATGGGGATTCAAGCATAAAAAAGTTCTAACGACAAATGAAACAGATGTTATTGGTGTTCCCTCCAATGACACTATTCATCATTCCTCTTATAAATACCTACGAGATCCAACATTTGAAGGTTACAAAAACGTTGAACATTCAAGTAATCAAAGAGTTCAAAGTTCATATCAGCAAAGCATTCGAACAACATATTTTCATCATACATTCTCTCAGTATCTAGGCTTCAACCTTGTAATATCTTACGCCTAGAAAAAATTAAATTATTGCTTGTAGCAGCTTAATCATAAGTTGGAAAAAATCCTCTCTATCAAACACTTGTAAAAGTTAGAAGTAGAAGTTTGACAAGTAAGCAACGAAGTGTTAGCTACTGAAAAATTGGCTTTCTTGCACCTGTAAGCAAGAAAGTTAGGTCGATTGCACTTGTAGCAACCAGTGGTTTCCTAACACCATTAAGCGGAGGAAGAAATGATAAGTTAGTCTAGATACATAGAAGGTGAAGTATTTTATCTAGCTTTTCTCTTGCACCCGTAAGCAAGACCAATCCCAAATAGTGGATTGACTATTTTATCAGTCCGTGGACATAGGAGCTGATCTCTACGAACCACGTAAAAACTAAGTGCATTATTTACTTTCAATATTTTTCATTACATGTTATTGAACTGTCATCACTCAGCACAATATACTTTTCAGAACCTCATTCTATAGCACTTTGCTACTAAAGAGAAAACTAATACTGTTTAAAAGAATATTTGACCAAGTATCTTTTCAGTATCAATTTTCAATAAAGGCAAAACTAACCACCATACTTCTATATATAAATTAGTTATCAGTCCAACTGATCAGCTACAAGAGCAGATAATATGATTGCTAACTATGTCACTCTACAAGACTCTCATTGTTTGAACTGACTAGCAGTACTGACAACAGTACTGACTTGTATCGATAACTGATACATACTGACTTTAGTAGGACATCCAATCTTATTTAAAAAGAAAGTTTTTACTTGCCTGAACTGGTGTATTCTCCTCCATTTCACATACACCAGTTGTAGGAAAATCTTATTTTACCCTCTTTCCGATGATCTATCTTGGATGTTTAATTCACTATACATTAATTATATACATAGCATGCATCTATATAATTAATTGCAACATGTTGGTGTTTACTCGTGTTTACCTATGAATTTCTCGGATATAAGATCAATGGCAGACTCCAACTTTGATCTTCTGGACTATATTTCGGATGCTTATTCTCGAATGCTGAGTGAGAACAATCTATGGAGAATACTGTGAAAATTCACATCATTCTTTGCACTATGAGATTTTCAAAAATCTCAAGAAGAAAGAATAATGATTGCTTCTGATTTTATCTCACCTTGTATTTATAATGCATTCCTAGAATCCTATTTAGATATAATCTCTGCATATCTAATAAATACAATCATATCTTTACAGATAAATCATATCTAGAATGATCTATCTTGGATGTTTACAGATAAATCATATCTAGAACAATTATCTTTTGATATATAATAATATCAGATAATATTTCTTGATATCTAATGATATCAGATAATATCTATTGATATCTAATAATATCTAGCTAGATACTAGAGAAGCATAATAGAGTTCCAGTGGGACTTTACTGGGGTGGGCGAAAATTTCAGCAGCAACTGACCTTGATGGGCCAACCTATGGATCAAATGCAAGGAATAAAGATAGGCCTAAAATGAATTAATTATCTTATGCTCAGCCCAGAACATAAATAAATTCATAAACATTTATTCATTCCACTAGAGAATAAATACTCACTTGCCCCTTTATTACCGAAGTTGAGTCGGGCTTGTACTTAGACTTACGAATCCTCGTATTTAAGATATCGAACATCCAATAATTATTTATAGCATTCTGTCTGCTTAAAATAATTAATCTATTTAATTTCTTAAGTAGTACCACTCAACCTTATTATTGTACTTGAGCTAACTTCGACCCTACGGGGTTTAGTCTGATAAACCTTTTGAAACTCCCAAGGGGCGTCATCATTCTAAGCACACGGTGACTCGATACATGTAACTAGCATGACATATAACCTTGCCACCACCCAATCACGAGATCTTGGGTTATCTCATGTAACTCTACCCATAACAAGTCAAAGTGATGGTCAGTAACTCATACTCACCTAAAATCTTATCGATGTTTAAATCAACGTAAAGTCACCGAGATCTAGGTTCTTCATGACGGTCAGATAGAAGAACTCATCTCACTATGATCTATCAATACGTCAAGACGTACCAGCATAGACAAGCAATCAAGTCAAGTCACTTCTTATCTATACTGCAGCCTATAACGACAACTCGTCCTCAAGTTGTCTCAGCTGTGATTCTTTTATATCTCAATAAGCTTAACCAATCATACAGACTTATGCGATTTTCTACACATTGTATAATCTAATTTTTGTATGAGATAATGAGACAAAATATGCAATCAAGTAAACAATTCAGATATGAGAATGTAATAGTGATAACGGAAAACCTTGTATACAAGCTCAATCATTCTGCTTTCAGTATACAAATCCAACACCAGTATGAACCTCAATGGACCATCAATTGGTATAAGAGCAGGTTGTTCACAAGAACTACTGACTCTTCCTAAGCTGAAGACGAAGCAGTCAGCCTTGGAACTAAGTCCCACACTGATAAGTGAGTGTCTGCTGAGCTGAATGAGCGATGGAAAATTCTTAAGGGTGAGTTCATCATGTGGTATTATTATATACTGAACATGCCAGATGACACTGAGACATCCACTGACAGATTCCGCAATTATAAGCTGACTTATTTTGAAGGTGATTTTGTCAAGAAGATTTCTAATCACGCCGCTAGAAATTATGTGAATATGATGATGCTGCCCAAGAGACTTGTACCTCCTTCAATGCGAGTATCTTTTGTCGACCGAGTTTAGATCGAAGCAGAGGCTCAACTGGTTGCTAACTTGATGAAGTTGGACCCATCTAATAAGCCTAAAGAACACCAACTGTTGGTCGAACGCATCTTTGCAATGTATGGAGAACAGACTGATGATGAGAAGATGAAACAAGAAGGAAATGAATTATCAGTATACACCTTGGAATATATATGTATTGGAATGGTGACTTTGAACTGAAACTGATGTACCTGTAATCTCAGCATCCTGAACATATATATGAGCTGATTCAGTTCATTCTAAAGACAATGACTCTTTGCGTAGGCTATGTACTTGCTTTAAATATTTTATACTGACCTGACCTTATTTTGCAGAGAATGATGATCTCAGGTAAGGGAGAACTAGGGGTGAGCATTCGGATTTCGGTTCGAATTTTTGCCTAATCCGAACCGATCCGAAAATCTGAATTTTGAGAGAAATATAATCCGATCCGATCCGAACCAAATATCCGAAAATCCAAAAATCCGAAATTTTATAAATATATCCGAACCGAACCGAACCGAAAAATCCGAAATTATGAAAAACCCGAAACCATTTTTTGTTAATTCTTATATATATTTATATTAGATTTAAAATATTTAAATAAAATATTATTATTATATATAAATTATATATAATTCGGATTTTCGGATTAAAAAATCAATCGATCGATCAGAAAATCGAAAATTTTGAAAATATCAATCGATCCGAACAGAAAATCCGAAAAATCCGAACCGAATTTTAAATTTCGGTTTGGTTCGGATCGGATATTCGGATTTCGGATATTTTGCTCACCCCTAGGGAGAACCAAACCCTTCTATTGAAATTGGTTGTCTTAACTGACTGGTCTGATCTCAGTATAATAGATAGATTTTGGCTTCACCAAAAAGAGAAAAATTATTGAAAAAATTATATGTTAGCTTAATGTTTTGATTAGATTCCAAAACCTCTTTAATGTTTTCCCTACTGATGTAATATAGTGTTGCTCATGCGTTAGAAAGTGAGATTTTAATGTTTACATGTTTCAGTAGAAGAACCATCAGTATTGATGTTTAATACTGGAGGTGTTCGAAAGCAGTATTGAAGTTAGTCGTACTAATAGAAGTTTCAGTATCAGCACTACTGATTAGAAGCACTACTGAGGATGTAGTTCTACTGAAGACTGAAACATAACGATATTGAAGTATAATGTTACTAAAGATTGAAGACGAATAAGTCAAGAAAATGACTAAGTGTCATCAACATAAGATAAGACAAAGTTGCGGAAGATCTACGTCCACTGAAGTATCTACTGAAGATTCATAGTCATCTTACTGACAAGAGACGGAGTTCACTCTTCTAAAGTTATGCAAAGCTGACTCTACTGAAGAGACATGAGCCAATTTACTGAAGAAACACGGAGTCAACCTTACTGAAGAAATACATAATATTTTAAATCTTAGGTGTTTGATTTTCAACGTATCAGAGTAACTCTGCAGAGAATTCTGACAAGTCAGAGATACATTTCAGACGTGCAGAGCTCTGTTATACAATGTTGCAGACACAAAAAACGATGTACGATGATTCAAACCGTAAGAATACAAATGATAAATGGAACGGGTGTGATTGGTGTTTCTTCCAATGACACTACTCATCATCCCTCCTATAAATACCCGTGAGATCCAACTTTTGAAGGTTACCAAAAAACATTGAGCATTCAAGTATTCAAAAAGTTCGAAGTTCATATCCACAAAGCATTCGAACAACGTATTTTCGAAGAAGAGAATTCAAAGTATAATCAGTATATCCTAAGAGGATAAACATATTTATTTTCTTAGGATTTCAGCATATATTCCCTTGGTGTCTAGGCTTCAACCTTGTAATATCTTACGCCTATAAAAGATTAAGTTTTTGCTTGTAACAACTTAATCATAAGTTGAAAACCCTCTACCAAACACTTATAAAAGTTAGAAGTAGAAGTTTGGCAAGTAAGCAACGAAGTGTCAGTTGCTGAAAGTTTGGTTTTCTTACACATGGGTAAACATGAAGGTTAGGTCGATTGCACTTGTAGCAATCAGTGGTTTTCTTACACTAGTCAACAAAGGAAGAGACGATAAGTTAGTCGGGATACAGAGAATGTGAAGTTTTGTATCTAAGTTTTCTCTTGTACCCGTAAGCAAGAGCAATCCTAAGTAGTGGATTGACTATGTTATCAGTTCGTGGACATAGGAACTGATCTTTCCGAACCACATAAAAACTAAGTGTGTTCTTTACTTTCAGTATCTTTACATTACATGTTATTGAGTGTCATCACTCAAAGACATAACACAACATACTTTTATAACCTCGTTCGAGGTACTTTGCTACTAAAGAAAACTAATACCGACTAAGCGAATATTTGACTAAGAGGTGTTTGGCTAAACATAAGCTCTTGAAAGCAAACTTATAAAATACGTTTAGGAACTTATAAGCACCATTGAAGTGTTTGGCAAAATAAACTCTAAGCGACATAATTTGTGAAAATAAGCTACAACGACTTATAAAGCTTCCTAAAATAAGTAGCTCAACTCTAACTTATTTTTCAAAACTTATAAGTAATAATGAATTTACCAAAATAACCTTTCTATGGTTCATTATTTTCTATATATACCCTATCGATTTCACCTCTCGTCAATTTTCTCTCTCTAACTATGATTTTCTCTCTCTAACTCGCGATTCTTTCTCTAGCTTATAAGCTCAATCATCCAAACAATTTGGCAACTTATAAGCTCTTGAAACATCTTATAAGTTCGTGTAGCTTATAAGCTCTTTAAAATAAGCTTAGCCAAACACCCTCTAAGTATCTTTTCAGTAAAGACAAAACTTAACCACCACACTTCCACACACAAATTAGTTATCAGTCTAATTGATCACAGTCAGTATGATTGCTAACTTATTCACTCAGTACAAGACTCCCCTTGTTTGTAATGACCAACTATACATCCGTATTGACTTGTATCACTAACCGATATCTATTGACTTCAATAGGACATCTAATTTTGTTAAAAGAAAAAGTTTTTACTTATCCCTCAAGGGACCATCATATATATGTATATATGATATTGAACTTATAACTTTTAGAACAATAGAGGATGATCATTTTCATTTTATCAATTTTTTGGACTTATTTGTTGTCAAAGAATAAGACCCTGACCATTTTGAGGCCATCAATAAGCTATTCATACAACATGCCAAAAGGATTTGTAAAGTTGTTGGCTGCCGGCTAGCTTGAAAATGAAAGTTGAAAGTTAGGGCCAACAAATTTCTAACTTGATTTGATTCGATTGTTTCGAACTGAACAGTCTAATAACCTGGTAACTCGAAACGTCTATTGAAATCATATATTTCTTGGAGATGAGGACAACAAACATTCAACTAAAATCAGAAATGTTACATAATATTATTCAAACCACCTCCTTGAGCAAACGGATGTAATTAATAACAAAAACAAGATATAACATCAAAATTCAAAACTGAAACTTAATTACTGCACTCAAGCATTGATTATCGAGTTTAATTCTACTCACAATTATATAAACCAAACCTGTACCACGAAATATTCCATCGATAGCCAAACAACAACTTCTAACAGTCTAATCACTACACTACCAGCAAAATTAATGGCTTCTTACTGGCAAAACATGATCTTCATCTCTCTCATTCTCTCCATCGCCATTCCAATTTCAGCTGCCCATAGAAGAAGATCAGATGAATCAATCTCGGACGACGCGAAACAGTACTTGAGAGATCTGTGCTCTGAAACTGACAGCTCAGATGTGTGTTGGAAAATCGTCAATTCCGAATCTCACCGATTCGACGACGCTTCGGACGAAAGAAGCATCACCGACGGCGTAATCGACTTGGCCATGGCGAAATCTAAGGAAATCCGAGATCAGCTCAAACAGTGGTACACAGATTCCAACGATGATGGAGTGAAAGAGAAGTACCATTCGTGCTCCTCAAATTACGACGACATCGATCGCGACCTCCAAGAGATGCTGAGGAACTTAGATTCTGATGATTATCGGAAGATTTCGGAGCAGATGAAGGATGCTGAACACGAATTGGACGAGTGCAGGCAGGAATTCGGGCCGGGCCATGTTGGGGACAGGAACAATGAGCTCCGAATTTACTTGGACCTTGTTCGGGCCGCGACAGACCGTTTAGACCGCCACTAAAAATCAACGTAGCAATTCGGAGTTTGAAGTGGATTATTCCTTAATTTTTACATGTTTGACGTGGATTAATCATTTCTTTAAGAAATGGTGTTCTCGGAAGTGGTTGAAAAGAAATAACTGAAACAATTCCAATCAATTTTAGCTTAACAATAATCCCTTTTAATACATTTGAGTTTTTATTTTTGTGCAGAGATTATTATTAAAAGAGTAGACAATTTCGTACCTCAAAGGAAAACTATATACAAAAACTTTAGAATATCTCATCAAAGTCAAACTTAAGTACATTTCTTTTGCAACTGATGATCAATATAGTTTATCAATACTTGAAGATATACATAAAATCAGAACATAAATAACCCACAATTCAACAATCAAGTAAAGAAAAAAACAACAACAATAAGAGGCACATGGTGCTTAAATTCACGTCAAACTCAGGCTACCCACGTCGATTTGAATCCCGAAGAATTAGACTAGAGAAACTTTTGAGATTTAAGACAACATCGAGTACAAAAATTTAATCCTTTAAATGATATGATATTTTTTACTTTAAGCAAATGTTGGTAACAAAAACAAAGGTTTAATTGGCGTATAAATATACTAATCTTTGGTCTATTTTGATTTTTCCCACGAATTTTAAAAAATGTCACAAAATACATAAACTTAATCACTTTAGTGATTTTACCATAATCTCAAATTCAAGTCAAATTAAATCTGACTTGACATCTCAAAAATTTACCATAGACAAAGAGGTCAGTGATATAAACAACATCGTAGAAAGATGATATCAATTATTTTGATACCCACTAGAACCAGACGATGAAACAAACGAGAATACATGATTTTTGTAATGAGGGTTGATGCGATGAATTCTAGAAATAAAAAAATATGATTTATTTTGACTAAACGTCGATGTTTTATGTCTTCTTACTGGCAAATGATGATCTTCATCGCTCTCATTCTCGCCATTACCATTCCGGTTTAAAGCGAGCCATGAAGGAGATCGAGAAGATCGGATGAGTCGAACTTCGGAACAATACTTGAGAGATACATGCTCTGGCCCGCGGATCGGGCGTGTGTTGGGATATCGTGAAATCCGAGTTCGTGGATTCGACGGCGGCTCCGACGAGAGAGATGTGACCGGCAGCGTGTCGACTTGGCCATGGCGAAATCCAAATCCGAGATCGGATCAACGGTGGTACAGATTCCAGCGATGATAGATTGAAAGACCAGTACCATTCGTGCTCGTCAATTACAGCGACATCGATCGGGACCTCGAGATGCGAGAGGAACTTAGATTCGATGATTATCGAAAGAATCGAAGCGGATGGAGGATCTTTGAACACGAATTGGATGAGTGCGATCGAGAATTCGGGTCGGGCTCGTTCGGCCGGGCCGTGTTGGGGCCGGAACAATGAGCTAAAGATTTACTTGGATCTTGTTGTCGCATGAGACCGTTGGAATACTACGACGACGAAGGCGCCACTAAATGAAGGGGTGGTCTCGCATGCGCGCCCGCGCGGTGAGACCACCCTAATATAATTAATTAGTTATTAATCCTAATTAAGTAGTTAATTAATCTTAATTAATTAATTAAATTAATTTTAATCAAAATTAATTAATTTTATAAATTTTAATTGTAAATTAATAAATATAATTTTAAATTAATATATCTTAATTGTGAATTAATAAATTCTAATTATGAATAATAAATCTAATTATGAATTAATTAACCCTAATTTTGAATTAATAAACACTATTTGGAATTAATAAACTCTAATTTTGAATAATGAATCCTAATTTTAAATTAATAAACCCTAATTGGAAATAATAAACCCTAATTTGAATAATAAACCCTAACTTTGAATTGATAAACCCGTTGTGAATTAATAAACCTATTGTGAATTAATAAACCCTAATTATGAATTAATAAACCCTAATTATGAATTAATAAACCCCAATTAAAATTAATAAACCTTAATTATGAATTAAAAATTATAATTAAAAAATCTAATTATCGTTTATTACAATATTTAATATAAGTTTTGTCGTAAAACAAAAGAAAAACATTAAATAATAAAATACTAAAAATCAAAGAAAAAAAAGCAATGTAAGTTTTTCACCTAAATGAAAGAATTCTTTTTGAGATATTAAGAAGGAGTTGCTTGAGCTCAGGCAAACATTCTGTAAATTGAAAAAAAATTTATTATTAAGTATTATATTTTCTACGGAAAATAAATATCAGTGCTCATTTTCCTCAATATTGCATGGGTGAAATTTAGGAAGATACTACTATTCCGTCCATTTTTTGTATGAGGAGTATTTTTGTCTTTTAAAATTATAATTTTATTCAATAATGTGAAGAATTTTCACAATTTGTGGGATTAATAACAAATAAAGAAAAGGTAATAACTAAAATAAGTGGCAAGTATGAAACACGTGTTAAAAAAATTGAGCGATTTTAACCTTGCATGGACGATAGAGAGTTGGTGAGCTTCGTTTCGTGACTTGGAAAATTTACGGCTGGCCCAAAAGTGTAAAAGCTTCTTGGGCACTGGACCGGGCGGTCTCGCTACTTTTCTAGCTCTAATTATTAGTGATAAAAATTGTCAAACAAAAGAAATTAATCAAGCAATGTAACATACCTTGAGTCATTTCCACTGTCGTTTGTGCATTCTCCGGTCACAGGTTCGAGATTAGAGCAAGTGTACATGGTGAAGTCTTATTACAACATTTAGTACCGCATGAAAATTCTTACTAACGGTTCGTCGGATCTTTTGTAATTATGTTTTACAATACGATTTTTTTATGGTGCCCAAGTATTGCTAGAAACATTGCTACTTGTTCATATCGCTAGCAATCCGACCGGTCTGTAAGCCACCAGAATGTTCGAGGAGATAACATAAGCGGAGAAATGCATCTCTAAATCCTCAAGTTGACAATCTGAGTGTTATCATCCTCGTCAATACTTTCGTACAAATGCTCTATTTGTTTGAATTTTATGTAGCAAAGAATAACATTTATCATTAGAAAGTTAAACACCTATGATTGATAAAATATTGCAACACTATTCCAAAATTATTGTAGAGTCATTCATCATCTTTTGCCTTTGTCAAAGTATATCACATTTTCAATTGAACATCCATCTATGAAAAAATTATTTTTATTAGAACTTGAATTAATGAAATATAAATAATTCACAAATTGGCATGATATAGAGCAAATATCTAACAAAAGATGAACAATAGTTCTACAATTACTTCAACATAAACATTCATCCTACACACAATACCACATCAAATCGACCTCTAGAACCCCCAAGTTAAATTGAGCAATGATTGTTCAGTGATTTTGTGTAACAAGAAACAAAAGTATGATTTTATCTACTTATCGGCCACAAAAGAAAAAGAAACAAAGCATGATTTTAAATCACTCATATAAGTAAAAATTGAGAATAATGAAATCTATCCATACTCTCGAAAGCTATTTTTGCCTTCAAAATATAATAAAGCATAATCTGAACATCAACTTCAATTGACCTACTACGTTTACTTACCAAACTAAGAAAATAGAGGAAAGCGCTCTCCGAAACAAGCTATGTCATGGATCGGCTGTTGGAAATCAGCGCTTATATATATATATTTTATATATGTGGTCAAGTTGCCAGGAAGCTACTTTGACCAAGATTTTGAGTGACATAACGTTTAATTTTGTGAAATTTAACGGCATAGGATCGATCTACGTTTGAGTAGATGATCGTGGTGTATTCACATTCTCGGATCCGATTTCGGTGGTGAGTAATAATGGATCAAAGTTGGTCACTTAAACATGGAGTTATGTGATTAATGGGATAAGCATGGATTAATTAATCCTTATCCCACATTGATTAATGTACCTTCATTAATTGCCTATATAAGTGGTTCATTGAACACTTAGTATAATTATGTGCACAAGTGATGAAATTTTGGAAAGCACGCACGCACACTATGTGCCAGCCATGCCTTGGCCATGCCCTTGCCCGGCGGCCCGGCCGGCCTTGCGCCCGCCCGTGCCTTGCCGGCCCGCTCAGGCTCCGACTCCCGACTCGGCTCGGTTCGGTTTCGTGGTCCGTGGATCGTGGATCGTGGATCGTGGATCGTGGATCTTGTATCTTGGATCTTGGATCATAGCGATTAGTGCTGGGTGGTCTTTGGGCTGTTAGGTGGGCTTGCCGTGGGCACGGTTCCGTGGCCATTCTTTATATTTTGGATCAATGTTTGATCGAGCCCGGAGATGGAGTTGGTCAGGAGCCCTGACTCGTGTAGTGATCTGTTGGGCTGCATGTGCATTTGAAGAGCGTCAGGATACCTCCGATGAACACGGGACGCGCGTTGTCAGTTAAATCGTAGCTTGTCGGTAACATTTCGACATGAAGGCTCTGCGGAAAGCGTGGGCACGTTGTCTCTAGAAACCGCCCGTAACCTCTGCACTCAATGGGGACATAACTCCGTAACACCCGACATCAATGCGGTGTTGACTCAAACATGCTCCCGTGAGGGGACAGCCTTATAAAGCATTCCGGCATACCTAAGAGCATTCCTGCATACATATTTTGTGTCCAAACTCATCCTCGCCTCCGTCCAGTTCGCGGAGCTCGTTGGTGTCTTGATCTTTGCCACCTCTGAGGCCTTCTTTGTTTCGTCTTTGGGGATGATACGAGGCAGGAAACACTTCTGGGCGTATCTCGTCTTGGGAAGAGGACTCCTCGACTCGGCATTAGATTACGGTTATCTGTAATTCTTATTCTTTTTCTTCTGTTTCAAATTCATTGTTAGTTTTGATCTCCTACCTTCATTTCACGTTGTGTCTTGTGCAATCTTGTCTTGTTACGTACAAATTTTCCAACAATCATGAGGCGAGATAAGACTTGCGAGTCAGGACATTAAAATTGACTTAAAACTTTCGAAACTAATACCTTTGCTTGGAGATGTCGTACCGTACACCACAGGCTACTGCTTGGCTCATTCTTGCTTGCCTCCGCCGCTACCTCTGCTGCCACCAATTACCGCATAATGGCCGGTCATGTTTGGTTCGATGCCTTGGGTCAACCATGGGACCACTTTGGGTCATTGTTGGTTCCACTTTTAGTGGTTTAACAATTGGTTCCACTTTTAGTGATTCCTTTGGTTCGACGCGCACTTTTCGGTGGGTCATTGTTGGATCCATGGGATCTAACTGCTGGTGGTTCTCATTCGAGTTCCATGTTCCGAGACACTTAGTGGTGTTGGTGGATCGGTTTGGGATCGATCTCGGCTGTTCATACTACAAGGATGATGCGCCCACGAAGCCGCCAAAGTTTGGAGGATCCGACTTGAGAGATGGCGACAAAGATATTGTTCTACCTCACGACGTTGGGCTTCGCCAACTTTTGGTGGAAGATGAGCCCGCCGTCGGGTGAAGTGACGGACTTTCACGTCAGAGCGACATATGACAATGGCGCCTTGGCGATTATCTTTGTAAAAATTTTATACTTGGTAGTCTAGAAGATAGCTTGTATAGTGTTTATCTTTGTTGTAACGACATCGAATGTATGTGGGATCGCTGAAAAGAAGTACCATAGTGATGATGCGGTACTAAGAAGTTCACTGTGCCGAATATTTGGACTACAAGATGGTCGATTCAGGCCGATCATGGACCAAGTCAAGAGTTTCAACTCATTGTACATGAGGTTCAAGCGAAGGGCACCTTGTTTCGACGGCTTTGTCGTCGCTACGATTGAGAAGCTACCCACAGGTGGAGAGACTTGAGGTCTACCTTAGCCTGGCGAAAGGATATGACACTGAAGACTTGATCGTCAGCTGTGCATCGAGTCGGCGTGAAGAAACAAGATTTAAAAGCGAAGGCGATCGATGCTAAAGCCGACTGTTGGAGGCGGTCCCTCCAACAAGCGTGTTAGTCCCGATGTCGAAGACAAAGGCAAAGGAAGGTGGTTGCCGTAAATTTGGCAGGATTACATAATTGTGGCAAGCATGGCCACACGAGTAAGGCCGTCGTAAGCGAAGAAGAAGAAGGTTAAACAAGTTACCAATGTTGTCGAGAAGGACTTGACAAATGGGACAAGGATGACTTAGGCTTTGTGGTGTTGAAGAAGTCGACCATGTCGAGAATCGAGGTGGATGGTTCATCGACATCGCGCAATCGCGCGTCTGCGCCGAAAGATGCGTTTCTCCACCTACAAACTGTTGAGGGAGGAAGCTCAACATGGGAACCAAGTCGTCCGAGGTTTCGGAGTTGGTGATGTGGTGCTCAAGATGTCGTCGGTATTGAGATCACGTTGAAGGATGTCTTTGCATGTCTCGGACATCGCAAGAATTTAGTGTCGGGCTCTATTCTAGTTAACAAGGGGTTTATACTAGTTTTGAGTCGGACAAGTTTGTCTTGACTAAGTTTGGGAAGTTCCTTGGTAGGGTTATCTTCTTGGGGTCTTTTCAAATTGAATGTAATAATTTGTCTTGTCGTGTACCCAAGATTGCTATTAATGAAAATGCATTTACTTCCTCTTACTTGTTGAGTGCTCGATTTATGGCATTGTAGATTAGGATATGTTAATCTAAATGCAATAAAAGATTAGTAAATTTAGATTTACTAAAGTTAAATGAAGTTAATACACAAGCGAAATGTGAGGTTTGTGTGGAAGCGAAATAGCTAAGTTACCGTTTCATTCGGTGAAGCGGACACTAAGCCTCTACATCGATGTGTGTGATTTAAAGTTTGTACAAACTAGAGGTGGTAAAAAGTACTTCATCACGTTTATTGATGATTGTACAAGATATTGTTATCTTTACCTTCTAAGTAAAACGAGGCTATTGAAGCTTTTAAAAACTTGAACGCAAGAAGAGAATCAACTAATTTGTCGAATTAAGGCATTCTCAAGTGATAGAGGGGAGAATATGTAGCTCGTTTGAGGCATTATGCAATGAAAGTGGTATAATACATCAAACGACAGACTCATATTCACCTCGATCTAATGGCGCGTTCTTGAGCGTAAAATCGAACACTTAAGGAGATGATGAATGCTTTGTTGATTAGTTGAGGTTGCCCAAAATTTGTGAGGGCTTTTTGTGACCGACTACATACTAAACAAAATTCCCTTTGAAGAGTAAGGATGTCACTCCTTACGAGTTGTGGAAAAGAAGAAAACCATCGCATAAATATCTCAAAGTGTGGGGGTGTTTGGCGAAGGTTGAGGTGCCTCTTCCTAAACAAGTTACAATTGGACCTAAAGCGATTCGATTGTATCTTTATTGGGTATGCTGCGAGCAGCGGCTATATCGTTTCGATCCCGGTCGGAGGTACCGGATATATTTGTGGGGCGATGATTGAATCAAGGAATGCTATATTCTTTGAAAGTGTTTATCCTGTAAAGACAAGGATAAAAGTGAAGCCGGCTCTAGCAATAGAGGCGATGGTGGCTTTCGAGTTCTAAACATTTGGAGGAAGAACCGATATCGCATAGCGATGAGGTGCGATCCGGAGGGTCGGAACCGAGGCGAGTAGTAGAGTCGAGCGCCAAAGTTTTGGTCGACTATATTACGTTCATGTTGGACGAAGAACCAGCGTCGATCAAAGTAACTTATGCTCGGCGGACGGGATGCTCTGGCGAGGCTATTCAAAGTGAGATTGATTTATTTTGGAAAACCACACTTGGGTCTTTGGTTGATTTGCGGAAGGTTGTTAGCCCTTAGGATGCAAATGGATCCTTAAAAGAAAATACAAGGCGGATGGATCAATTGAAAAGTATAAGGCCCGTTTGGTTGTCGAAGGGTTTAAGCAAGAGAAGTACGATTTCTTGATACCTATTCACTGTGGCGGATTACGTCTATTCGGTGCTTACGCAATTCTTTGCTGCGCAATCTTGAGATTCATCAAATGGACGTTAAGACTGCGTTTTGAGCAGTGACCTCGAGGATGAGGTATATATAGAGCAACCGAAGGGTTTGCGAAGACAGGTCGAAGGCGGTATGCAAACTTCGTGAAGTCTCTATATGGTTTGAAACAAGCCGTTGCAATGATGGCAGAAATTTGACAATATAATATTGGCAAATGGTTTCAAGATCAGCGAGTGTGATAAATGTGTCTCGTTAAGAACGATAATGGTTATGTTATAGTGTGTGCGTATGTAGATGACATGTTGATCATAGGTAGCAATACTCAAGTCATTAATGACCAAAGCGCGTGTTAAAAAGAAATTTTGACATGAAAGACATGGGATTAGTGATGTGATTCTTGGAATCAAGATTCTAAGAAGATCGAGGCAATTATCTTGACACAATCTCACCACGCCGAGAAAGTGCTTAAGAAATTCAACGCGTTTGACGGTTTACTGCTAAGACCCATTGGAGCTCAATGTTCACTTGAGTAAGAGCGCGGGTGAACACATTGGACAAGAAGACTACGCTAAGGTTATCGGGTGTTTGATGTATCTTACAAATTGCACCCGACCCGACATAACTTCTTGTGAACAAATTGAGTCGATTACACGAGCAATCCAAGCAAGGGCATTGGAAGGCTCTAGTGAGAGTTACTGCTAAGACCCTATTGGAGACTCAATGTTCACTTGAGTAAGAGCAGGGGTGAACTGTTGGACAAGAAGACTACGCTAAGGTCATGGTGTTTGATGTATCTTACAAATTGCACCCGACCGGCATAGCTTCTTGTTGTGAACAAATTGAGTCGTTACACGAGCAATCAAGCAAGGAGCATTGGAAGGCTCTAGTGAGAGTTTTGAGGTACTTAAGTATACTCAAAATCATGGGCTGCATTCACGAGATATCCCCAATACTTGAAGATCTTGTGATGCCAATTGGATGTCGACACGAAGATTCACTTTCTACAAGTGGAGTGCGTGTTCACGATTGGGGAGAGTCTTTGTTTCTTGGAGATCCACAAAGCAGGCGTGTATAGCCGATCCACCATGGAATCGAAATTCATAGCTTTGGATAAAGGCGGTGAGGAAGCGAGTGGCTCGTAATTTTGGAAGATATTCCATGTTGGTCTAAAACCTGTGCCACGGTGATGATTCCTTTGTGATAGCTAGCGGCTATTGGAAGGGCGAAAAGTGGTTTGTATAATGGTAAGTCTCGACATATCGTCGACGACATAATACCGTGAGGCATTTGATCTCGAGTGGGGTTATATCAATTGACTATGTCAAGTCGATAGATAATCTGGCGCATCCGTTAACCAAAGGTTGAAAGGGATCAAATGATCAAGTTTCTAGAGGGAATGGGATTAAAATCCACATCTTAAGAACAATCATAGTGGTAACTCAACCATGATATTTGGAGATCCCAAGAACTTGGTTCGATGGGAGAACTAAGATATAGGATTTCGTGTGTAAACACTCAAGTTAGTCTGTTCCTAGAAAGCAAGCAGTGTTGAAAAACTTGCTAGTGGTGAGGTTGAGTCATTGACTCTTAATGATTCCTAAGATACCTCGAGGAGGTTGAGTATGGCAAGATACTGGTAAAGAATCACCTATGTAAGTGCGAAGTGAGGCCGCTTCAAACAAAACACTTATGAATCAAGTGGATGTCCATGGCCAAAATGGAATCAAGCGTGAACGGATGAGGTTGAGGTGTTAAAGTGTTAATACCATTGTCTCGATTGCGTTGTGGGGAATAGTTCAAGGCGTCGTGTCCCTAATCGCTTTGTGTACTCGATGGTACTAACTATGGAAGGTTCGAGGCCATAAACCACATGTCCAAATATTTTAAAATCTCTTGAGGATTTCAGCGTATGCGCATACATGCATATGGCTATTTCCACTCATGTGGGGATTGTTGAAATCGGTAGCTTATATATATATATTTTATATATGTGGTCAAGTTGCGTGAAGCTACTTTGACCAAGATTTTGAGTGAATAACGTTTAATTTTGTGAAATTAAGCGGCATAGGATCGATCTCGTTTCGAGTAGATGATGGTGGTGTATTCACATTCTCAAATCCGATTTGCGGTGAGTGAAATAATGGATCAAAGTTGGTCACTTAAACATGGAGTTATGTGATTAATGGGATAAGCATGTATTAATTAATCCTTATCCACATTGATTAATGTACCTTCATTAATTGCCTATATAAGTGGTTCATTGAACACTTAGTATAATTATATGCCAAGTGATGGGCTGGAAAGCCCCGCAGCGCCTGCATGCCATGCATCGCCTCCGCCGCTTGCCTGGGGCCGGTGCCCGTGCTGCTAGCCCCCGCGCCCGCCGCCCGTGCCCGTGCCCGCCCGGCCCGGCTCGGCTCCAGCTCGGTTAAAGTGGTCCATGGTCCATGGATCGTGGACCGTGAATCTTGGATCTTGGATCTTGGATCTTGGATCTTGGATCTTGGCAATTAGTCTTTGGGTGGTCTTTGGGGCATTCTTTGGGCTGTTCGTGGGCTTGCTTCGTGGGCTGGCGTGGCCCATTGCCCTATATTTTTATCAATGTTTGATCGAGCCAGAGATGGGTTGGTCAGAGGCCCAACTCGTAGTGATCCGTTGGGCTGGCTGTGCGTTGAAGAGGCGTCCGGATCGCCCAATGAACACGGACGCGCGTTGTCGGATTCGTCATGCTTGTCGGTAACGTTCCGACATGAAGGCTCTGCGGGAAGCGTGGGCACGTTGTCTCCGTAAATCGCCGCGTAACCCTCTCGCACTCAATGGGGACATAACTCCGTAACACCCGACATCAATGCGGGTGTTGACTCCAAACATGCTCCCGTGAGGGACGGCGCTTATAAATAGGACATGTCTACGGCATTAGTCACCTCTTGCAAAAGCATTCTAGCATACCTAAGAGCATTCCACGCATACATATTTTGTGTCAAGCTACTGTCCCGCCTCCGTCCGATTCGCGGGAGCTCGTTGGTCTGCGGTGCTGCCACCTACGGAGACCTTGCCGTTTCATCTTTGGGGACGATCGCGAGCGAGAGCACTACGGGCGTATCTCGTCTTCTTGGAAAGAGGACTCCTCGACTCGGCATTAGATTACGGTTATCTCGTAATTCTTATTTACTTTTTCTTTGTTTCAAATTCATTGTTAGTTTTGATCTCCTACCTTTCATTTCACGTTGTGTCGCTTGCAAGTATCTTGTCGTTTTACGTACAAATTTTCCAACATCGGCCGTAACGCACCTTTGTAATTATTTAATATATGAAATCTGCATGGACATTTGAATGTAGAATACGATCGTTAAACTTAATAGCGATAATAGGAAGACTCAAATTCCTATGTCTCAAATCAACAAGAACCTAAATCATTACCATCGAGTTTACTCACTTTTCAACCGCCGTCGAATTACGAGTTTACTCCCTTTTCGTCGCCGTTGAATTCCGGGAGCTCTGCGATTCCGAGAGTGTTAGGGCGTAGTTTTTTCCTCCGTGGAACTCCTCTTTCACTTTTGCTGTATAGCTTCAAATGAAAAGTGTTAAGGCATAGAGGTGAATGGCAAAATTGAATGGTTTATTAGTCATTTCATAAGTAATTCTTTCTTTTGATATATCTCATCCCACCTATTTTAGTAGGATTAAAGTTAATGAAAAATATCGCAAAGGTTAAAAATAATCAAGGGTTTTGGGTTATCCCATAATATTAATCCTTCAAAGTAAACGCTGGATCAGGCTGGATTAATTTTATTATTAATTAATCTAATCCTTAGAAGTACACAGACCCTAAATGTTATGATATTTTTTACTTTAGGCGAATGTTGGTAACAAAATTTTTTTTTAAACATTTGGACATTTTTAAGGCTTCAGGCAAATGATGGGACGTTTTTTACAATTAACCCTTTTTCGGTTTCGAATTCGAATCTTACCGATACTTATATTATAGGTCTAGTTTATACACTTGATTTTTTTAAATATAATTTACTCGTCATTTTTATAATTGTACATGAATATGAATTTATATAATGCTGCCGCGGATTATCAAGGATATACACAAAAACGAAGAAGAAGAAGAATAAAATTAAAATGAAACAGAATATTATCAAACCACCACCTTAACTCCTTTAGCAAACGCATGTAATTAATTACAGACAAGATATAACATCAAACTTCAAAACTGAAACTTTATTATAGTACACTCAAGCATTAACTCCATTCACAATTATATAAACAAATCTACATCACGAAATATTCCATCAAAATCAAAGCAACAACTCCCCTAGCAGCAACATTAGTGGGAGAAATGGCTTCTTACTGGCAAAAGATGATCTTCATCGCTCTCTTTCTCGCCATCACCATTCCAGTTTCAGCAGGCCATCGAAGGAGATCGAGAAGATCAGATGAGTCGGACTCGGAACACTACTTGAGAGATCATGCTCTGGGCAGCGGATCGGGCGTGTGTTGGGATATCGTGAAATCCGAGTTCTTGCGCCGATTCGACGACGGCCCGACGAGAGAGATATAACCGACGGCGTAATCGACTGGCCATGGCGAAATCCAGGAAATCGAGATCGTTCAACCGGTGGTACAGATTCCAGCGATGATAGATTGAAAGACAGTACCATTAGGTACTTTCGTCCAATTACAGCGACATCGATCGCGACCTCCATGAGATGCGGAGGAACTTAGATTCCGATGATTATCGAAAGAATTGAAGCGGATGGAGGATCTTGACACTAATGGATGAGTGCGATCAGAATTGGCCGGCTCGTTCGACCCGGGCCATGTTGGGGACCGAACAATGAGGCGGAGATTTACTTGGATCTTGTTCGGTCGCAATGCAGACCGTTTAGAATACTACGACGACGAAGAGCGCCACTAAATGAAAGAATTCGTTTTTGAGATATTAAGAAGGTGTTGGTTGAGCTCAGGCAAACATTCTCTAAATTGAAAAAAAATTATTATTAAGTATTATATGTTCTCAGGAAAATAAATATCGAGTGCTCATTTTCCTCCAATATTGCAGGGAGTGAAATTTAGGAAGATACTACTATTCCATCCATTTTTTTTGTATGATGAGTATTTTTTTGTCTTTTACAATTATAATTTTATACAATAATATGAAGATTTTTCACAATTTGTGAGCTTAATAACTAATAAAGAAAAGGTAATAACTAAAAAAAGTGGCAAGTGTGAAACACATATAAATTTTGTAGTATATATAATTATATACAAAAAAGGTTTATTGTGATTATTGTATGGAAAACTAGGTTTAGCCCTCGCCCCGAGGATCTATCTTGGATATTTAATTCACCATACATTGATTATATTCCTAGCATGCGCCTATTTAATTAATTGCAACACGTAGGGGTTTCTCGTGTTTACCTTTGGATCAGCGTCGGGTTGAACGGAATGAGCGGATCGAGACTGCGTGCTTTGACCTTACGGGCTGTATCCCGGTTACCCAATCTCCAACGCCGAGTGAGGGCGATCTATGGAGAATGCTTGGAAAAATCGCCAATGCTCTCAAGATAATTTTGAAAATCCTCACTAAAGCTCTAGTGATTTTGAGAATTATGAGGATGGATAATTAAGGATTAGCCCTGAATCTATCTCTTACCTTATATTTATAATGCATTACCATAATCCCATTAGGAAATGATCCATGCATATCCATAAATATAATAATATCCTTGTGGGATGAAGAGAATCAAATCCTTTCCTTATACACATAGGAGGTCTTAGTTTTCCTTAGCTAAAGGGCTGGATGGGCCAACCAGGGATCAAATGCAAGGAATAAAGATGGACCTCAAATAAATTAATTATCTTATGTTCAGATCGGAACATAAATTAATTTATAAACATTTATTCATGCCACTAGAGAATAAATGTCGACTTACCCTTTATTCTTGAAGGTGAGTCGGGCTTGCACTTAGACATTCTGAATCCCGTATTTAAGATATGAACGTCCATTAATTATTTATAGCATTACGATCGCTTAAAATAATTAATAGCTTTAATTCCTTAAGTAGTACCACTCAACCTTATTATTGCACTTGAGCTAACTCAACTGCGGGGTTTAGTACAATAAACCTTTTGAGCTCCTTAAGGGACGTCATCATCCTAAGCGGATACGGTGACTCGACTGAGATAACTAGTATGACATACAAGCACCGCCACCACCCAAGACGCGGAGAATATTGGGTTAGAACAAATAAGCCTCACCCATAACAAGTCAAAGTGATGGTCAAGAACTCATACTCACCTAATACCTTATCGAGATTTAGATCATTGTAAGTCACCGAGATCTGGGTTCTTCACCACGGTCGGATAGAAGAACTCATCTCACTGTGATCCTTCAATACGTCAGAGACGCACGGCATGAACAAACAACCAAGTCAAGTCACTTCTTATCTATATCGCGGCTATACCGACAACTCGTCCTCAAGTTATCTCGGTGTGAAACTTTTATATCTCATTAAGCTTGACCAATCATCGGAGACTTACGTGATCTTCTACACATTGTATGATCTAACTTATATATGAGATAAGGGACACAGATATATGCAATCAAGTATTGATTCGGATAGGAGATTGTAATAGTGGTAACAGAAACATTGTATACAAGCTCGACCAAAGCGCTGCCAAGATACAAATCCAACAATCTCCCACTTGTACTAAAGCAAACTTTTAGTATACAATGTGTCTCTACTAGCTATTACAAACAAAACCATCACTTTGCTTCTCCCACTTATACAAAGTTTCCTTTCAAAGTGGGTGCTATCAAAGCGCAATCCAAGTCCTCTAACGTGTCCGTCGTAGACTTTTTTGTGAGCTCTTCGTGAATGGATCCGCTAGGTTATCCGTCGTATCAATCTTCTCAATCAAGACGCCACCTCGCGTCTAACGATCTCGTATGACATGGTACTTTCTCTCTATATGTTTGGTCGCTTGTGGGTCCGTGGTTCCTTCGAGTTTGCCATTGCACCGAGGTTATCACGAAACTATGATACTTGGGCAAACCAGTACCACATCTAGATCCATAAGGTAGTTCTTGAACCATCTGACCTCTTTGAAGCCTCAGGCGGCTACATATTCGACTTCCATGGTAGAGTCCGCAATGCCTCATTGCTTTGCACTCAGGATACTGCTCCACCTCCCAAGGTAAACACATAGCCCAGGTAGACTTTTTCTCATCACGGTCACTTGGAAACCGAAGTCCAGATAACCCAAAGGCATTAGACTATCTCGCATGGTAAACCAGCCTATAATCTCGAGTCCTTTTCGGTGCTGAGTATATGGTTTATCGCAGTCCAATGAGCTTGTCGGTTAGATCGATATCTAGCTACTATGCCTGCCGCATAAGCGAGATATCGGCTCGACATAAGCAGCATGCGTATGAGACTTCCTCTGGCGGAAGCGAAGGAACTTGTCTCATTTCCTCTATCTCCTTTGCGGTCATAGGTGTTGCGTCTTAGATAAAGGCACCATGTCTCGAAAGGTAGCAATCCTTTCTTGGCGGTCGCATACTAAAACGAGTAATCACAAGATCAATGTAAGGCGCTGAGATAAGCTCAACATTTTCTTCTTGCTATCTCGGTAAACCTTGATCCCAAGAATGTACTGCTGCATCTCCTAAGTCTTTCATTTGAAGGCGATCGGATAACCAACTCTTTTCGTCGATAATGACTTCACGTTGTTGCCAACTAGAAGAATGTCATCTACATAAAGTGCAAGAAATACCACATCATCGTTAACATCTAACCGATACACACTGACTCTCGCTAGGCAACTGGGTAAATCCATAGGACTTTACCACCTCGTCAGCGTAAGTTCCGGGATCGTGAGGTTCGCTAAGTCCATAAATGGACTTCTTAAGCTTCCATACTAGATGCTCTTCACCCTTTACCACATAACCCTTGTTCTTTGCATATAGATGTCTCTACCTTCCTCAAGGTAACCGTTTAGAAAAGCGGTTTTAACATCCATTTGCCAAACCTCTAGGTTCAAGTGGGTCGCTATGGCAGGAAGAATTACGAAGGACTTTAGCATTGCTACAGTAAAAAGGTCTCATCGAAATCGATGCCCTCAATGAAAGTGTACCCTTTCGCCAAGCACGGCTTTAAAAGCGAAACCTCTCCATCGGAATCTCTCTTCCTTTTGTATATCCACTTACTACCTATGGCCCCTTGCCATCGGTAGAGGTGTCTTTCATATACATCCATAGCCGTTATGGACTCCATTTCTAAGTCCATAGCGGTGTGCCATGATCTTGAATCAATGTCTTCAGATCGCCTCCTTGTATGTCCATGAGTCGATTATTGCATGTTCGTTTCACAGGACTAAATCCAAGATTCTCCCACGAACATAAATCGCTCGGTTGACGAACAACCCTCCCACTACGACGAGGTTCTATAGGCGGTATGGCAGCGGTGGGTGCGTAAACTTGTGGTTCTCTATCTTGTACAACATGCCGGGTAGGTACCAACATGACGGTCGGTATCTCGGTGGAACTCGACCCACTTCAATTTCTTGAAGTATCGGTGTCGATCCTCCCACTAGACTCGACATCTCGTACCTTTCGCCTAATCTGGTGGAATACGATCATCTTCTAATTCTTGAAGAATGATTTCAACTTTGGATTTATGATTTTCATGTAGTCCTCTTCTAAGAATCGAGCATTAGTGCTAATAATGACCTTCTCGATCCTTGGGACTATAGAATAAACCACCTTCGTTCCTCTAGGATAGCCAATAAACAGCCTTGCATCGGATCTAGCCTCCAACTTGTTAGCCTTCTTGTTCAAAGACGTAGCCGGATCGCCCATATCCTTATGTGGTTTAAACCGGCTTGCACCAAACCACAACTCAAAGGGGTCTTTTCGACCGACTTGGATGGTACTAGATTCAGCAAGTATGCCGCTTTTAAGGCATACCCCGTAACTAAATAGGCAATGTAGCATAACTCGTCATAGATCTAACCATTTCCAAAAGAGTCCTATTTCTTCGCTCGACACACCATTTTGGCAGTGGTGTGCCCGGTGAAATCTTATGGGATGTAATCCACACTTCACTAGATAGTCCATAAACTCGTTATTGAGGTATTCGCCACCGCGATCGTACCATGATGACTTGATACTCTTTCTAGCCGTCTCCCTTTCGCCTTAAACTCTTTGAATTTCTCAAAGCATTCGACTTGCGGTGAAGCGGTATACGTATCCGCACCTCGAGTAATCGTCAATGAAAGTGACAAAATACTGCGTACCCTCCACGAGCTTGTGTGGACATCGGTCCACACAGTCGAATGGACTAACTCAACATTTCTTTGGCTCTATAACCCTTCGCTTTGAAGGTCCGGTCGACATCTTACCTTCTATCGGGATTCACAGATCGGGAACGGAGTAACCGTGAGATTACCCAACGCCCATTCTTAGCCGTCTTTGGATCCTATTTATATTGATGTGACCTAATCTAAGATGCCGAGGAGAAAAGTGGTGTCATCTTGCTAAGAAAACTTTCTCTTTTAGGGTTTGTAGAAGATGCAACATAGTTATAGGTATTATGTTTTATGTAAATAGTATAAAGCTTAATTATATAAAGTGCCAACACGTATAACTTCGTCATTTCTTATGATAGAAACACCACTATCAAAAATAATGTAATATCCATGAGAAAATAATTTCAAAGCGAGAAACAAGGTTCCATGAAAATCCGGCACATATAAAACGTCTTTTAAAACTAAAACCGTTGTTCCAAAACACAAAGAAACATCTCCAAGCGCAATGGCGTCGACTTCGCCGTTGCCCATGGAGATCGTTATCTCGCCATTAGCTAGCTCCTTGTCCGCGGGAACCCCGCAAGGTGTAACAAACATGATCACATCCGTATCTACTACCCAAGAATGGGTAGAACAAGTAGCTAAACATATTTCGTTACTAAAGCAAACGGGCGTACTTGAGCCTCGAGCATAGGGCACTTAGCCTTCCAACGCCTGGGCCTCACCGCACTCAAGCATTTGCCCTCTCCTTCGCTTCTTCAAACCTCCGTGGCAGCCATGTTCTTGCTCCCATTACTCCCACTTCTTCCCTTGCCTCTACCACCTTTGATGCCCTTTTTCTTTTCCATTTTGCAACGGAAAATTTGGGCCTTAGATGTGCTAGCAAGAGCATGTGCTCCCTTTCCCATAACTCCTTCCGCACTCTACGAGATCATTAAGCAACCGACTAAGTGTATACTCGGTCTTGCTCATGATCGCATTCACGCCGAAAGTTCTCAAAGACTTGGGCAGTATTGAGGATGATATCGACCTTGGCTTCCCGTCAATACCTCCTCCCAACCGATCAAGACTATCCATGAGACGAGTCATGGGAGACATGTTCATGGACCAACTTCCTTCTTCCATCTTACACGCCAAGATTTCTCTCATTGTGTGGGCGGACGGTCCGATCGGATCGCTTAAACTTACTCTCGAGACTTGACCAAATATCGTCGCGTCACCATCGATCGATCTGTTGCGGTGCAAGCCTTTGGACATAGTAGTCATCATATAGCATTTAGCCATATTGTTTGACTTATTCCAAAGTCCGCTGACTCTCATTCATCACGATCGATCGTCAAGAAGGGCATCGGGTTTAGGAGAGTGAGAACAAACATGTGTTCTTCAATGATAAGAACATATTCAAGTTTCGTTTTCACTCGATAAAATTTGGACCGGATAGGGGATTTTGTGCGAGCATATTGATAATCGATTGTAAGAGACATATCCGAAACGATAATGAAAACACATAAGCATACGATCGCACATAATTCGTAACAATAATATTGTAACCTTTGATAAAACAATATTAATTGAAACCCAATTGCCCAAGGAATCCCACATGCAAGCCACGCGTGTGGGCGTTTACACGAACCCCTCGACCGCACTAAAATATACCTTTAGTCGTTTAATTTCAACCATGTCAACTTATCCTTATGACAAATGAAATTAACGATTGACCTTACTAGACCACATCACTATCGCAAGAAGGGACTTGCGGGAAGTTGTACTGAGGTGATGTCTAAGCAATGACCACATTTTAACAGTAAAAATGAATTCTTAGAATTTGCATACTCACACCGGACCATACCGCCCAATTCAAATTCTTTTGTTATCTCATTTTATATCTATCTCTAGAGAACTTATGAAAATCGCACATGCAAGCCACGCGTGTGGGCGTTTACACATGAAACTCCCACTTCTCAATAGATTTAAAATGTTTTATTTAGAAATCTCATCTAACAAACTTATGATAAACAAATGCAAGCAAGCGCGCGTGTGGGCGTTTACTCACGCTATGTATCACTTTGTTTAGAGATTAAAAAGTGGAGGTCTTGACATTTTAATTTGGAAAATTAATATGTCGGGTTGCTTGCTTAGTCTTTTGTTCAAAAGGTTTGTCCATCTGAGATCACGTAATCCTAGCATGCTTGTCTATAGAACTCAACATGTAAAATATGCTCGTGAATTCTAAAATATGCTTGAAAACGCGATAAACCTAGCATGCTTACTATGCGCACTTAAATAAGTAAAACACTTAATGGTTTGTCAACGTAATTTAAACATACATAGCATGCTACCGCATAATTTAAACATCCACGACATGCAATGAACGATAAAATAAAATAAAACGCTCATCGTGCCCACACGTGAAACACGCACTTTCCCCGCCTAATCTATTACAAAGAATAGCAAAGTGCAATTAAACTTCAAAACGGGCCTCGCGTTGCACGGCACGGACCGGATTAAATCAAAACAGATTCGGGCCGAAACAATGGAACGGGCCGAACCGGTCGAAAATCGGATCCGGGCCGAAAAGCGGGTCGGGGCGAACCCGGTCGGTCGACCCGCAACAAACGGCCGGTCGAAACAAGGGCCGGGCGCAAGGCTAGGCGATGCACCCATGCCGCGCCCACTTTGCCGCCCTCATTCGTTCAGCAGAGCTCCCAGGCGCCGCGCCTTCCGAGAAGACACCGCCGAGCCGCCGAGAGCCCCGCCGAAAGCCGCCGAGGGAGCACTGCGACCGCCGCCGAGCCCGCGCAGCGCGATTCGCCGCTGCTCGACAAGCCGAGGCGTCGCCGAAGCGCCGCCGGGCGCCCGCGGCGAAAATCACGCCGCCCGCCGCCAAGTGCCGCCTCGCGTACACTTTGAGGTTCCCACGCTGCCTCGCCGAGGTCGCCGAGTGATAAACGCGCTTTTACACGCTTATTGTTGTTATTTAAAGATGAGTTTAGATCATTTAATGCTGTTTACGTATCGCTTTCAATGTTTTATCTATTTTAGAAGACACGCTTGGTGTTATTTTGGTGTTTTGTAGGTTTATGTGTTGAAAATCAAGCAAGGAACGAAGCACTGAACCAAAATAGCAATCGCCGCGATTTCTAGCGACCACCTAGCGGTCGCTAAATTTGGTCAGCGAGGCAAACCAAATAACGCCCGTAAGAGTAGCGACCGAGAGCTCCTGCACGCGCGGCGAGCCCCAAAGCCGAGAACTCATCAGATGACGACATCGCGACCATTGCTAGCGATCGCCACGAGGTCACGAGGGAACTACGCAAGCGCAAGCAGCGAACGCGAAGAGGAGAGCACGCCGACGGCGAGTGCCTAACGGTCGAGCTAGCGGCCGCGAGGAGGAGTCGCGAGTCGTGGCGGCAGAGGCGCAAATTAGGGGCCCACCCTTTTCTATAACAGGCAAAGCCCCTTGCGCCCATCGGACCCCGTGACGTCCCAGAGCTCAATTTCTTCAGTTTTCCTCGTTTTCCATTCTTGAGCTTTAGTTTCAGTTTAGTTTAGTTCTAGAGTTAATTTTGCATTGTTTTGTTAGTTTATCGATCGAACGTTTTGTCCGATCGCTTTCCGCTATTTTCCGCTCTTTCGCTGGGATTGGATTCAAAACCAACCATTGTTCATCAAACGCTTCATCATGGGTTTTACATATTTAATTTCCGCTTTCATGATTAAATCGTATTTTATTCCGCTTATTATGTCCAGCTAGTTTTCCGCTCTAATCCTAGGGTTTGCATGATTCGATCCTATGTTGTGATTCCTCGCTATTGTTATTTACCTTCCGTGCATTGATTCATGATTCATGGTGCTTATTTATATGTGTTGATTTGATCAATCTTGATGCATATCTAGTTGCCGCTAATGACGAATCGTATTAATTGTCAATCGATCTTGAATGCATGATACGAATAAGCCTTGAGTCGTAATCGAGATAGGACATTCGTAGGAAGCATATTCTTAGTGATCCATTCGAGTTGCTTATTTTCCTCTAGAGGAGACGAATCGTGATAGGAAAATTAGTAATCAACCGCCTTAATTGTCGAATCAAGTTGTTGGTTATATATGTGATCTTCCGCCTGTTGGATTAAAGCGGATAATAATAGGAACAGGATAAACATACGTTGTGGATAGGATTAATGCATCCCTGTGGTTAGTCTTTATTATCTGCTTTATCATCCGTGAGTTTATTGCTTTATTTTATATTTCGCTTGGTTACCTTTGCTTTGGATTAAATTACAAGCCTTAAACCTTTCACCCTTTTTTCAGGTTTTGAATAATGATGAATTATCGTTGAGCTAGCTTCACGTGTTTTCATTACAATCCACGTGGATACGATATACTTAAACACCTATACTTACACCTTTTCGTTAGAAAAGTGAGCGATCAAATTTTGGCGCCGTTGTCGGGATTGTTAAGATTGCATAGGAATAATTTGACGATCCTGGATTTATTAATTCAAGTTATATATTATTTATATTTATTTATTTTTGGTGCTAAATTTCTCTTTCTCGGGTAGTTTATGCAGACAAGATCTCGTGGACCTCCAAGTATTATTAGATCCCGAGATCGAAAACTCTCAAAGGAGAAGGGGCGAGAAGAGATGAAGCTGCAATGGCGTACCAATCCAGAACGGGGCATTCCTCCCGAGCAAGTTGCCGCATGCTAGCCGACTTTGCGAGATCTTTGCGTCGGATGGCGAATATGGAAATCATTGTCCTCGCCCGGAGGAAGACCTGCAATCACATGTACCGACATCCCACCGTCAGCCCAAGGAGGCGGTTGGGGCCCGCACGTAGTTGCAAACAATTTTGAGCTAAACCGCCCCGATCCGTATGGTCCAAGGAGAGCAGTTTGGGGAGGAGTCACGGAAGACCAATGCGCATCTCAAGACTTTTCGATATTTGTGACACCATCAAATGTAATGGGGTGCCACAAGACACGATCCGGATGCGCGATGTTCGGTTTCTCGCTACCAAAGTAAAGATTGGTTCAAGAGTTTGGACCGAATCTGGCATCGACACTTGGGGAAACTTTATAGAAGTTTTTCGAAATACTTTCCACCGCGAAGCGCAGAAGATCATCGCCAAATCTCTCATTTTGCCAAAACCACGACGTAATCATTATTCGAGGTATGGGAGAGATTCGAGGTCTATTGAGACGATGTCACAACATGGGTTCTCCAAGAGCAACAAATCACACAGTTCTACAATGGACCGGTGGTGACATGGCGAAGCAAGGAGCATGGTGGATGCGTCGGTGGGGCTGTTTATTCAACCGACAAGTAGACGAGGCAAGTCAGACAGAGAGATGGTCGCCAATGACTATCAATGGCCAACGGAGAGAACGCCATTGTTCAAAGCATTCTTGTTGAGAGTGATTCAAATATGACGATCTCATGAAGAAGTTCACTCTTTGAAGAGTCGTTGAGACAGAACGCCGCCCACATCAATCGGAGGAATCATCCGATTTTCCAACAACCTCGGCAAAGCTTCACCGTTCGTAATGGTGTAATTCAAGAGCCAAGAAGCCAAGTCTCAAGACATGATGCGCAGCTGGTTGTAAGCAACCAACAATTGGCAACGAACCGTAATCGCTTATAAGCAACACCAGCGTAAGATAAATCATTTGGAGTCCACCGTGACGGCTATGAAGCATATGAAGATGTTGGAAAATCAAATTGGTCAAATAGCCGCACAAGTGAATGCACTACAAAGACGGGCTAATTTCCGAGTAATACGGAGGTGAACCCGAAGAATCGGTGCTCGCCATCCGTATGAGGAGGGACGAACCTACCCGAGCCCTACCGGGAAGAAGAGCAAGAAAGCATTCGGGCGTAAACTGCCAACCGAGCTCATGATCGCATGAGTCCGATCGTGGAGGAGTCCAGAGATTTTTCTACATTTCATGAAGCGACCGCGAGCTTCGCATGCCACCCATGAGCAATCGTGCGAGCAGTCGCCGAGAAATCATGCATGAGCTCGCTAGTCGCAAGCTCGGACGAAGAAGAAGAGTCCACGCAATGATACCTCGCGACCTTCCCAAATGTCGCGAGGTCGACCGCGAGGCGCCCGTATAAATCGCCGACACACACTCCTCCAGCCTCCGTTCCGAGTCGACTTGTCAAGTCGAAATATGACGAGGAGTTTGCTCGTTCAAAGAGATTTTTCAAAAGTTGAGATAAATTTGCCTCTTTGAGCTGACTGCGAACATGCGGATACATGAAATTTTAAAGACGCTTGCAAGCAAGAAGAAACTGGGAAATTTGAGAAAATCACCCTATCTCAAGAATGCAAAGGCCGTCTTGCAAAGTAAGCCCCTCGAAGCGTAGGATCCCGGCAGCCACGTTAGAGTGCGAGATCGCGAGCGATTTTTCCAAATGTTTTGCGACTTGGGCGAGCATCAACTGATGCCGTTGAACGTATTCAACCGCTACACCTAGGAAAGATGAAGCCGACGAAGATTTCATCGATGATGGCTGACGGTCACCACATATCCTAAAGGTATCGTCGAAGACGTGTTGGTAAGAATTGTGATTTTGTTTTTCCGCCGACTTTGTTATTTTAGATATTCCTAATTCAAACAACAACCGCTAATCCTAGGTAGATCTTTTCTAGCAACCGGTCGTATGCGCTGATTGATGTGCGAAGGCAATCTCACGCTTCGTGTTAACGATGAGGAGCTCAAGATTTCCATATACGACGCCATCAAGCAACACACACGGTGGAAAGCCTAAGTTTGCTACCGATCACGGATGCCGCCGCCGCACACGCCGAGCGCTAGAGGGTACTCACCAATCGAGGATGCCGAGAAGGAAGAAGTGGACTCTGCATGGAACTCCGAGTGTATCATTCAAGTTTGGGGCCACTTCCATAGTCGCGGTGGTCATCCCCGAATGCTAAGTTTGGAGGGTCCACAAGTGGGAAAGATGTCTATTGCCACAAAACGCCGGATTGAAAAAGGTTAGTAATGGTCTAGCTAAAGACGCAATTAAGCACTTGTTGGGAGGTAACCCAACGCTTTTGTTTTTGTTTTCGTGTTTTGTCGTGTCTTTCGCTTTGTGTTGCTTTTGTCGTGTTTCGCTTTTTTTTTCTTTTCGCTCGTGTCCGCCGATCAACGAGTTAAGTGAAGTATGTTAATCCATGTGGCCAATGACGATAGAATTTTTGTTGTGAAATTTAATGATAGGCACATGATATGTTAGAAAATGACGCACGAATGACGAGATGGCTTAGCTTGTTGTTTTTCACCATTTGCTTATCATGCGAGACTTGAGCTTCAATCAGATACATATCTTGACAGATTTCGTTAATTGTGTGATATCGCATGTGATTATCTTCTAGAACTCGACGTGTTTCGTGTCGAGACCGTAATATGTGTTTCAAATTTGAAAGGATAAAAGGCCATCTTTGTTAACCACATATTCACCCAAACACTAACCCGATGATATATACCATTTGTCGCCTTCTTTGAGCCTTTATTAGACTTTCTTCTTTCGATTAACCGGATGATCGGAGGTGAGGATGGATATGGGAATCAAAAGGAGTGAAATTTTGATGTAGTTATGATGAGAAAAGTTTCTTGTGGAAAATACATCCGTGGTGAAGAATAGTACCTTTGTTGTGAAAGATAAACCCTATAAGCTCTAGAAAAGAAAAGAAAAGAAAATGTTAAGTTCACTTCATGAGTGTTGAGCATAAAGGGTCTTTAATCAAAGTATAGGTATCTTCTCGTGGCATTAAACGCTGATTTAGCACGCTGAAAAGAAGAGGAAAATGGACAAAGTCCATATGTATCGAAAAGTATAAATGTGGGTGCTTGGAATATTCTTGAGTCACTTAGCCATATTTTATCATACCCAACCAATGTGCCTACATTATAACCTATCAAAAGACCTCTTTGATCCTTATTTGAACACATTTGACGGTGGAGATGTTAGAGAAATGGCAAGCCTATGGTAAGATGTTGCATTGCATCGATCTATGAGTGTATACACGCCTTAATTTCTTTATGAGTTTAAGTGTATCCTCTATATTCTACACACATGCCTTGTGAGGGTCAATTAAATGAGTTTTGCCGTAAATTGTTGTTTGTGTTGAGTGGACTAACGCCGCCATGTGCACTAATGTTTTTGAGCGCTGATATGTTTCCGAGGCTCAGAATGGTTATCATCTTTGCTACGCCTGCTGATCTTTTCGTTGAGTCTTTCGCTTTGGTTTTGTTTGAGGACAAACAATGCTTTAAGTTTGGGGGTTTGATAAACGCGCTTTTTACACGCTTATTGTTGTTATTTAAAGATGAGTTTAGATCATTTAATGTGCGTTTACGTATCGCTTCTCAATGTTTTATCTATTTTAGAAGACAACGCTTCGGGTGTTATTTTTGTGTTTTGTAGGTTTATGTGTTGAAAATCGCAAGGAACCAAGCACTAACCAAAATAGCAATCGCCAGTTTAGCGACCAGCCCTAGCGATCGCTAGGCTGGTCGCGAGGCAAACCAACAACGCCCGTAAGAGTAGCGACCGAGAGCTCGGCACGCGAGCGAGCCCCAAAGCCGAGAACTCATCAGACGATTTCGCGACCATTGCTAGCGATCGCTAGCGAGGTCGCGAGGAACCACGTGAGCGCAAGCGAACGCGAGCGGTGAGAAGGCCATGCGAGTGCCTCAGCGGTCGAGCTAGCGATCATGAGGAGGGTCGCGAGTCGTGGCGGCAGAGGCTAAATTAGGTTTCCACCCTTTATAAATAGGCAAACCCCTGCGCCCCATCGCACCCCTTGACGTCCCGTAGCTCAATTTCTTCGCTTTTCCTCGCTTTTCCATTCTCGAGCTTTAGTTTCAGTTTAGTTTAGTTCTAGAGTTAATTTGCATTGTTCTTGCTTAGTTTATCGATCGGAACGTTTTGTCCTTAAGTAGTACCACTCAACCTTATTATTGCACTTGAGCAAACTCAACCGCAGGGTTTAGTACAATAAACCTTTGAGCTCCTTAAGGGGACGCCATCATCCTAAACGGATACGTGACTCGATCGACATGATAACTAGCATGACATACAAGCACCGCCACCACCCAAGATGCGGAGAATATGGGTTAGAACATATAACCCTCACCCGTAATAAGTCAAAGTGATGGTCAAGAATCATACTCACCTAATACCTTATCGAGATTTAGATCATCGTAAGTCACCGAGATCTAGGTTCTTCACTACGGTCGCTAGAAGAACTCATCTCATCGTGATCCTTCAATACGTCGAGACGCATCGCATAGACAAGCAACCAAGTCAAGTCACTTCTTATCTATACCGCAGCCTATACCGATAACTCGTCATCAAGTTGTCTCACCAGAAACTTTTTATATCTCATTAAGCTCGACCAATCATACTGCACTTCGTGATCTTCTACACATCGTATGATCTAACTTATATATGAGATAAGGGGACACGTATATATGTAATCAAGTATTCAATTCAGATAGGAGATTGTAATAGTGGTAATAGAAACATTGTATACAAGCTCAACCAAAACTGCTTTCAGTATACAAATCCAACAATTATAATTTATTATTAATAGAGATTAATCTTTTTTAGATGTAAGTAAGTAATATAGTTTTTAACTAATTAATTGTTGAGAATCTAAGAAGATACTCCACTTGTGCAATGCACGTGAAGTATTTTAGTTAAACTCTTGCATCTTGGAGACAAATGCTATGGAACTGCGTGCACTATAGCGGAACAATTTTTTCTTGCGGAGAAATAGTCTAACTCTTGTGCCTTGAGACATCAAGAAAATTATGATTTTCCATATGAATTTATTTAATATAGTTGGTTAGAGGTAATTAAAAGTTGTTAGAGGTAATTTCTTCGTACTTTTTCATATAAAATGACACACCTTTTTATATGAAATGATAGATACATATTTCTCTTTATAAATAGACCAATTTGGTAGACATTCATTCAAACACATCAATTCGAAGATAACAACACTACTTCATATATCTTTCGAAAACCTTACTCAATCCCGAGTATCAAATAGTTTACCCGAAAATACGATTAGTAATGCAACTACTCGTATTTAGTTAAACCATAGTAACTTGGAGAGAAATGCTATGGAACAGGGTGCACTATAGCGGAGTAATTTTGTCTTGCGAAGCAAGAGTCTAACTCTTGCCTCGGTTTTATCCTATATTATTTCTTTGTCACTGCATTTCTATGTACCCGTACTAATAGACACTAGGTAAATGTTCCAAGTATGTAAGTTGCTTTTTCATCATTGTATTAGTTAATCCCATTTGTTTCTATGAGTAACTTACATTGATTTTACACACATGGAAACCTTGAAACAGGGAAATTTGAACTAAAATAAAATTGATAGTGATTTTCTTATCAACAATATTCTTCTACTAATTATTTAGATGATGGTGATAAAGCATAATCAGCAAAAGGGAGCAGCCCACAAATTGTCTTGATCGTTATCGAATTCTGGAGGTATGAACAAATCGAACAAAGTACTAAATTAAAACTCATAAAACCTGACAATACACACTAAACAATTAAATGTTGTTGTAACATTTTATCTTTAATTAGTCAAAACTTCACCTACTAAAAGAGAGGAAATCCAACTATCATACAAATATATATGATCAAGTATTCCGGTAAATTGGAGGCAGTAACAAGCCAGCCGGATTAATGTACCACTTATAATTTTTCACTTCTGACACATACAAACTTACTTTGAATTTATGATATAATAATACTATTATTATATTTTATGGTTAATTATATATAATAATTATAACTGTTTAATTGTCAATATGTACATTTGTTAATTGTAATAAATATATAATAAATGCATTACCAACATATTTTTTTATATACAATGTGTATATATAGATATTATATTCAGTAGTCGATAAAAAACAGATAATATAATGAAAACAATATTACTTTCTAGATAAAACTTGGGTGAGCTCCGCCACCCAAGTTTTTTAAGCTGATCGTATTTATTATTGTACATGAATATGAATTTACAACAAAAATGAAGCAGAATATTATCAAACCACCACCTTAGCTCCTTTAGCAAACACAAGTAATTAATTATAGAAACAAGATATAACATCAAACTTCAAAACAGAAAATTTATTATATTACACTCAAGCATTAACTCCATTCACGATTATATAAACAAATCTATATCACGAAATATTCCATCAAAATCAAAGCAACAACCCACTAGCAAAGAACATTAGTGGGAGAAATGGCTTCATCGGTAAATGATGATCTTCATCGCCTCATTCTCGCCATTACCATTCCGGCCAAGAAAGCATCGGGCGAGATCGAGAAGATCGATGAGTCGAACTCGAACAATACTTGAGAGATCGTGTTCAAACCCATGCATCGACGGTGTGGGATATCGTGAACTGAGTTGCGCCGATTCGACGACGGCCCGACGAGAGAGATGTGACCGACGGCGAATCGACTCGCCATGGCGAAATCCAAGGAAACCGAGATCAATTCAACGGTGGTACATGATTCCAACGATGATAGATTGAAAGACAAGTACCATTCGTGCTCGCCCAATTACAACGACATCGATCGGGACCTCCAAGAGATGCAGAGAACTTAGATTCCGATGATTATCGAAAGAATCCGAAGCGAGATGGAGGATCTTGAACACTAATCGACGAGTGCGACCACGAATTCGGTCGGCTCGTTGACCGCCATGTTGGGGACCGAACAATGAGCTAAAGATTTACTGGATCTTGTTCGGTCGCAATGCACTGCTTGGAATACTACGACGACTAAGAGCGCCACTAAACGAAAGAATTCTTTTGAGATATTAAGAAAGTGTTGCTTGAGCTCGTGCAAACATTCTCTAAATTGAAATTTTTATTATTAAGCATTATATTTTCTCTGGAAAATAAATATCGAGTGCTCATTTTCCTCCAATATTGCATGGAGTGAAATTTAGGAAGATACTACTATTCCATCCATTTTTTGTATGAGGAGTATTTTTGTCTTTTAAAATTATAATTTTATTCAATAATGTGAAGAATTTTAACAATTTGTGGGATTAATAACAAATAAAGAAAAGGTAATAACTAAAATAAGTGGCAAGTATGAAACACATGTTAAAAAAATTGAACAGATTTTAACCGCCCGCCCGATAGGGGTTGGACTGGGCTTCATTTTCAGCGGCTTGGAAAATTTCTGGCCTGGCCCGAAAATTGTAAAAGCCTACTGGGCCTGGACCGGGCCGGTCCGCTACTTTTGCTAGCTCTAATTATTAGTGATAAAAAATTGTCAAACAAAAGAATTTAATCCAAAAGCAATGTAACATACCTTGAGTCATTTCCACCTGTCGTTTGAGCATTCTCCAGTCACCGGTTCGGGTCGAGCAAGTGTACATGGTGAAGTCTTATTACAACATTTAGTACCGCATGAAAATTCTTACTAACGGTTCGTCCAGATCTTTTGTAATTATGTTTTACAATACGATTTTTTTTATGGTGCCCAAGTATTGCTAGAAACATTGCTACTTGTTCATATCGCTAGCAATCCGACCATCAGTAAGCCACCCGAATGTTCAAGGAGATAACATAAACGGAGAAATGCATCTCTACTCATCCTCGTTGTCAATCAAGTGTTATCATCCTCATCAATACTTTCATGCAAATGCTCTATTTGTTTTCGAATTTTATGTAGCAAAGAATAACATTTATCTGTCCAAAGTTAAACGCCTATGATTGATAAAATATTGCAACACTATTCCAAAATTATTGTAGAGTCATTCATCATCTTTGCTTTGTCAAAAGTATATCACATTTTTCCAATTGAACATCCATCCTATGAAAAAATTATTTTTATTAGAACTTGAATTAATGAAATATGAATAATTCACAAATTCGGCATGATATAACTGAGCAAATATCTAACAAAAGATGAACAATAGTTCTACAATTACTTCACTTATAAACATTCATCCTACACACCAATACCACATCAAATCAACCTCTAGAACCCCCAAGTTAAATTGAGCAATGATTGTTCAAGTGATTTTGTGTAACAAGAAACAAAAGTATGATTTTATCTACTTTATCAAAGACAAAAGAAAAGAGATCTGTACATGATTTTAAATCACTCATATAAGTAAAATTGAGAATAATGAAATGCTATCCATACCTCAAAAGCTATTTTTGCCTTCAAAATATAATAAAGCATAATACGTAACATCAACTTCAATTGACCTCTCGCTTACTTACCAAACTAAGAAAATAGAAGGAAACACTCTCCAAACAAGCTATGTCATGGATCGGTATACATGAACGCACTTGTAATTATTTAATATATGAAATCTGCATGGACATTTGAATGTAGAATACGTATGTTAAACTTAATAGCGATAATAGGAAGACTCAAATTCCTATGTCTCAAATCAACAAGAACCTAAATCATTATCATCGAAGTTTACTCACTTTTCACCGTCGTCGAATTGTGAGTTTACTCTCTTTTCGTCGCCGTTGAATTTCGGAGCTCATGATTCCGAGAGTGTTAGGCTGAGATTGTTCCTCCGTGGAACTCCTCTTTCACTTTTGTTGTATAGCTTCAAATGAAAAGTGTTAGGGCATAGAGGTGAATGGCAAAATTGAAGGGTTTATTGGTCATTTCATAAGTAATTCTTTCTCGATATATCTCATCCCACCTATTTTAGTAGAATTAAAGTTAATGAAAATATAGCAAAGGTTAAAAATAATCAAGGGCTTTGGGTTATCCCATAATATTAATCCTTCAAAGTAAACACTTGGATTTTATTATCCAATCTAATCTTTAGAGTACATGTGCCCTAAATGTTATGATATTTTTACTTTAGCGAATGTTGGTAACAAAAATAATCTTTTAAACATTTGGACATTTTAAGGCTTCATCAAATGATGGGACATTTTTACAATTAACCATTTTTGGTTTCAATTCAATCTTACCAATACTATTATAGGTCTAGTTTATACAATTGATTTTTAAGATAATTTACTCCTCATGTTTATAATTGTATATGAATATGAATTTATACAATCTTGTCATGGATTATCAAGGATACACACAAAACAAAGAAGAAGAAGAATAAAATTAAAATGAAATGTAATATTATCAAACCACCACCTTAACTCCTTTAGCAAACGATGTAATTAATTACGTAAACAAGATATAACATCAAACTTCAAAGCGAAACTTTATTATATTACACTCAAGCATTAACTCCATTCACGATTATATAAACAAATCTATATCACGAAATATTCCATCAAAATCAAAGCAACAACTCCACTAGCGACAACATTAGTGGGAGAAATGGCTTCATCGGCAAATGATGATCTTCATCGCCTCATTCTCGCCATTACCATTCCGTTTCAGCGAGCCATCGAAGGAGATCGAGAAGATCGATGAGTCTAACTCGAACAATACTTGAGAGATCGCTCAAATTGATGGATCGACGTGTGTCGATATCGTGAACCGAGTTGCGCCGATTCGACGACGGCTCCCGACGAGAGATATGACGAGACGCGTGAATCGACTTGGCCATGGCGAAATCCAAGGAACCGAGATCAATTCAACCAGTGGTACACAGATTCCAACGATGATAGATTGAAAGACAAGTACCATTCGTGCTCGTCCAATTACAACGACATCGATCGGGACCTCCAAGAGATGCAGAGGAACTTAGATTCCGATGATTATCGAAAGAATCCGAAGCAGATGGAGGATGCTGAACACGAATTGGATGAGTGCAGTCAGGAATTCGGGTCGGGCTCGTTCGACCCTGGCCATGTTGGGGACCGGAACAATGAGCTAAAGATTTACTTGGATCTTGTTCTGGTCGCAATGCACTGTTGGAATACTACGACGACGAAGAGCGCCACTAAATGAAAGAATTATTTTTGAGATATTAAGAAGGTGTTGCTTGAGCTCAGGCAAACATTCTCTAAATTGAAATTTTTTTATTATTAAGCATTATATTTTCTCTGGAAAATAAATATTTAGTGCTCATTTTCCTCCAATATTGCATTAAGTGAAATTTAGGAAGATACTACTATTCCATCCATTTTTTGTATGAGGAGTATTTTTGTCTTTAAAATTATAATTTTATTCAATAATGTGAAGAATTTTAACAATTTGTGGGATTAATAACAAATAAAGAAAAGGTAATAACTAAAATAAGTGGCAAGTATGAAACACATGTTAAAAAAATTGAACAGATTTTAACCGCCCACGGATAGGGGTTGGGTGGGCTTCGTTTTTTGACTTGGAAAATTTCTCGCCCGCCCGAAAATTGTAAAGCTTCATTGGGCTGGGACCGGCCGGTCCGCTACTTTTGCTAGCTCTAATTATTAGTGATAAAAAATTGTCAAACAAAAGAATTTAATCCAAAAGCAATGTAACATACCTTGAGTCATTTCCACCTGTCGTTTGAGCATTCTCCAGTCACCGGTTCGGGTCGAGCAAGTGTACATGGTGAAGTCTTATTACAACATTTAGTACCGCATGAAAATTCTTACTAACGGTTCGTCCAGATCTTTTGTAATTATGTTTTACAATACGATTTTTTTTATGGTGCCCAAGTATTGCTAGAAACATTGCTACTTGTTCATATACGCTAGCAATCCGACCAGTCTGTAAGCCACCCGAATGTTCAAGGAGATAACATAAACGGAGAAATGCATCTCTACTCATCCTCAAGTTGTCAATACAAGTGTTATCATCCTCATCAATACTTTCATGCAAATGCTCTATTTGTTTCTGAATTTTATGTAGCAAAGAATAACATTTATCTGTTCCGAAAGTTAAACGCCTATGATTGATAAAATATTGCAACACTATTCCAAAAATTATTGTAGAGTCATTCATCATCTTTTGCACTGTCAAAAGTATATCACATTTTTCCAATTGAACATCCATCCTATGAAAAAATTATTTTTATTAGAACTTGAATTAATGAAATATAAATAATTCACAAATTCGGCATGATATAACTGAGCAAATATCTAACAAAAGATGAACAATAGTTCTACAATTACTTCACTTATAAACATTCATCCTACACACCAATACCACATCAAATCAACCTCTAGAACCCCTAAGTTAAATTGAGCAATGATTGTTCAAGTGATTTTGTGTAACAAGAAACAAAAGTATGATTTTATCTACTTCTATCAAGACAAAAGAAAAAGATACAGAAGCATGATTTTAAATCACTCATATAAGTAAAAATTGAGAATAATGAAATGCTATCCATACTCTCAAAAGCTATTTTTTGCCTTCAAAATATAATAAAGCATAATACAGAACATCAACTTCAATTGACCTCTACGCTTACTTACCAAACTAAGAAAATAAGGAAACACTCTCCAAACAAGCTATGTCATGGATCGGTCATAACGCACTTTGTAATTATTTAATATATGAATTTCGCATGGACATTTGAATGTAGAATACGTGCGTTAAACTTAATAGCGATAATAGGAAGACTCAAATTCCTATGTCTCAAATCAACAAGAACCTAAATCATTATCATCGAGTTTACTCACTTTTCACCGTCGTCGAATTGTGAGTTTACTCTCTTTTCGTCGCCGTTGAATTTCGGGAGCTCTGCGATTCCGAGAGTGTTAGGGCGTAGATTGTTCCTCCGTGGAACTCCTCTTTCACTTTTGTTGTATAGCTTCAAATGAAAAGTGTTAGGGCATAGAGGTGAATGGCAAAATTGAAGGGTTTATTGGTCATTTCATAAGTAATTCTTTCTCTTGATATATCTCATCCCACCTATTTTAGTAGAATTAAAGTTAATGAAAAATATAGCAAAGGTTAAAAATAATCAAGGGCTTTGGGTTATCCCATAATATTAATCCTTCAAAGTAAACACTGGATTTTATTATCCAATCTAATCTTTAGAAGTACACAGGCCCTAAATGTTATGATATTTTTTACTTTAGGCGAATGTTGGTAACAAAAAATAATCTTTTAAACATTTGGACATTTTTAAGGCTTCAGTCAAATGATGGGACATTTTTTACAATTAACCATTTTTTGGTTTCGAATTCGAATCTTACCAATACTATTATAGGTCTAGTTTATACAATTGATTTTTTTAAGTATAATTTACTCCTCATGTTTATAATTGTATATGAATATGAATTTATACAATGCTGCCGCGGATTATCAAGGATACACACAAAAACAAAGAAGAAGAAGAATAAAATTAAAATGAAACAGAATATTATCAAACCACCACCTTAACTCCTTTAGCAAACGCATGTAATTAATTACAGAAACAAGATATAACATCAAACTTCAAAACTGAAACTTTATTATATTACACTCAAGCATTAACTCCATTCACGATTATATAAACAAATCTATATCACGAAATATTCCATCAAAATCAAAGCAACAACTCCACTAGCAGCAACATTAGTGGGAGAAATGGCTTCTTACTGGCAAATGATGATCTTCATCGCTCTCATTCTCGCCATTACCATTCCAGTTTCAGCAGGCCATCGAAGGAGATCGAGAAGATCAGATGAGTCGAACTCGGAACAATACTTGAGAGATCTGTGCTCTGAAACTGACAGATCAGACGTGTGTTGGGATATCGTGAAATCCGAGTTGCGCCGATTCGACGACGGCTCCGACGAGAGAGATATGACCGACGGCGTAATCGACTTGGCCATGGCGAAATCCAAGGAAATCCGAGATCAGTTCAACCAGTGGTACACAGATTCCAACGATGATAGATTGAAAGACAAGTACCATTCGTGCTCGTCCAATTACAACGACATCGATCGCGACCTCCAAGAGATGCAGAGGAACTTAGATTCCGATGATTATCGAAAGAATTCGAAGCAGATGGAGGATGCTGAACACGAATTGGATGAGTGCAGTCGGGAATTCGGGCCGGGCTCGTTCGACCCGGGCCATGTTGGGGACCGGAACAATGAGCTAAAGATTTACTTGGATCTTGTTCGGTCGCAATGCACCGTTTGAATACTACTGACGACGAAGGCGCCACTAAATGAAAGAATTCTTTTTGAGATATTAAGAAGGTGTTGCTTGAGCTCAGGCAAACATTCTCTAAATTGAAATTTTTTTATTATTAAGCATTATATTTTCTCTGGAAAATAAATATCGAGTGCTCATTTTCCTCCAATATTGCATGGAGTGAAATTTAGGAAGATACTACTATTCCATCCATTTTTTTGTATGAGGAGTATTTTTTGTCTTTTAAAATTATAATTTTATTCAATAATGTGAAGAATTTTAACAATTTGTGGGATTAATAACAAATAAAGAAAAGGTAATAACTAAAATAAGTGGCAAGTATGAAACACATGTTAAAAAAATTGAACAGATTTTAACCGCCCGCCCGATAGGGGTTGGACTGGGCTTCATTTTCAGCGGCTTGGAAAATTTCTGGCCTAGCCCGAAAATTGTAAAAGCCTACTGGGCCTGGACCGGGCCGGTCCGCTACTTTTGCTAGCTCTAATTATTAGTGATAAAAAATTGTCAAACAAAAGAATTTAATCAGCGATGTAACATACCTTGAGTCATTTCCACCTGTCGTTTGAGCATTCTCCAGTCACCGGTTCGGGTCGAGCAAGTGTACATGGTGAAGTCTTATTACAACATTTAGTACCGCATGAAAATTCTTACTAACGGTTCGTCCAGATCTTTTGTAATTATGTTTTACAATACGATTTTTTTATGGTGCCCAAGTATTGCTAGAAACATTGCTACTTGTTCATATACGCTAGCAATCCGACGGTCCAGAAGCCACCGAATGTTCAAGGAGATAACATAAAGCGAAATGCATCTCTACTCATCCTCAAGTTGTCAATCAAGTGTTATCATCCTCATCAATACTTTCATGCAAATGCTCTATTTGTTTGAATTTTATGTAGCAAAGAATAACATTTATCATTTCAAAGTTAAACGCCTATGATTGATAAAATATTGCAACACTATTCCAAAAATTATTGTAGAGTCATTCATCATCTTTTGCCTTTGTCAAAAGTATATCACATTTTCAATTGAACATCCATCCTATGAAAAATTATTTTATTAGAACTTGAATTAATGAAATATGAATAATTCACAAATTCGGCATGATATAACTGAGCAAATATCTAACAAAAGATGAACAATAGTTCTACAATTACTTCACTTATAAACATTCATCCTACACACCAATACCACATCAAATCAACCTCTAGAACCCCCAAGTTAAATTGAGCAATGATTGTTCAAGTGATTTTGTGTAACAAGAAACAAAAGTATGATTTTATCTACTTCTATCAGCACAAAAAGAAAAAGATACAGAAGCATGATTTTAAATCACTCATATAAGTAAAAATTGAGAATAATGAAATGCTATCCATACTCTCAAAAGCTATTTTTTGCCTTCAAAATATAATAAAGCATGTCTACGAACATCAACTTCAATTGACCCTCTCTGTTTACTTACCAAACTAAGAAAATAGAAGGGAAACACTCTCCGAAACAAGCTATGTCATGGATCGGCTGTAACGTACCCCTTGTAATTATTTAATATATGAAATCTGCATGGACATTTGAATGTAGAATACGTGCGTTAAACTTAATAGCGATAATAGGAAGACTCAAATTCCTATGTCTCAAATCAACAAGAACCTAAATCATTATCATCGAGTTTACTCACTTTTCAGCCGTCGTCGAATTGTGAGTTTACTCTCTTTTCGTCGCCGTTGAATTTCGGGAGCTCTGCGATTCCGAGAGTGTTAGGGCGTAGATTGTTCCTCCGTGGAACTCCTCTTTCACTTTTGTTGTATAGCTTCAAATGAAAAGTGTTAGGGCATAGAGGTGAATGGCAAAATTGAAGGGTTTATTGGTCATTTCATAAGTAATTCTTTCTCTTGATATATCTCATCCCACCTATTTTAGTAGAATTAAAGTTAATGAAAAATATAGCAAAGGTTAAAAATAATCAAGGGCTTTGGGTTATCCCATAATATTAATCCTTCAAAGTAAACACTGGATTTTATTATCCAATCTAATCTTTAGAAGTACACAGGCCTTAAATGTTATGATATTTTTTACTTTAGGCGAATGTTGGTAACAAAAAATAATCTTTTAAACATTTGGACATTTTTAAGGCTTCAGTCAAATGATGGGACATTTTTTACAATTAACCATTTTTTGGTTTCGAATTCGAATCTTACCAATACTATTATAGGTCTAGTTTATACAATTGATTTTTTTAAGTATAATTTACTCCTCATGTTTATAATTGTATATGAATATGAATTTATAGAATGCTGCCGCGGATTATCAAGGATACACACAAAAACAAAGAAGAAGAAGAATAAAATTAAAATGAAACAGAATATTATCAAACCACCACCTTAACTCCTTTAGCAAACGCATGTAATTAATTACAGAAACAAGATATAACATCAAACTTAAAAACTGAAACTTTATTATATTACACTCAAGCATTAACTCCATTCACGATTATATAAACAAATCTATATCACGAAATATTCCATCAAAATCAAAGCAACAACTCCACTAGCAGCAACATTAGTGGGAGAAATGGCTTCTTCGGCAAATGATGATCTTCATCGCCTCATTCTCGCCATTACCATTCCGGTTTCAGCAGCCATCGAAGGAGATCGAGAAGATCGATGAGTTTAACTCGAACAATACTTGAGAGATCGTGCTCAAACCCATGATCGGACGTGTGTTGGGATATCGTGAAATCGAGTTGCGCCGATTCGACGATGGCTCCGACGAGAGAGATATGACCGACGGCGTAGTCGACTTGGCCATGGCGAAATCCAAGGAAATCCGAGATCAGTTCAACCAGTGGTACACAGATTCCAACGATGATAGATTGAAAGAAAAGTACCATTCGTGCTCGTCCAATTACAACGACATCGATCGGGACCTCCAAGAGATGCAGAGGAACTTAGATTCCGATGATTATCGAAAGAATCCGAAGCAGATGGAGGATGCTGAACACGAATTGGATGAGTGCAGTCAGGAATTCGCTCGTTCGACCCGGGCCATGTTGGGGACCGGAACAATGAGCTAAAGATTTACTTGGATCTTGTTCGGGTCGCAACAGACCGTTTGGAATACTACGACGACGAAGAGCGCCACTAAATGAAAGAATTCTTTTTGAGATATTAAGAAGGTGTTGCTTGAGCTCAGGCAAACATTCTCTAAATTGAAATTTTTTTATTATTAAGCATTATATTTTCTCTGGAAAATAAATATCGAGTGCTCATTTTCCTCCAATATTGCATGGAGTTAAATTTAGGAAGATACTACTATTCCATCCATTTTTTTGTATGAGGAGTATTTTTTGTCTTTTAAAATTATAATTTTATTCAATAATGTGAAGAATTTTAACAATTTGTGGGATTAATAACAAATAAAGAAAAGGTAATAACTAAAATAAGTGGCAAGTATGAAACACATGTTAAAAAAATTGAACAGATTTTAACCGCCGCCCGATAGGGGTTGGACTGGGCTTCATTTTCGTGACTTGGAAAATTTACGCCTGGCCGAAAATTGTAAAGCTTCATTGGGCTCGACCGGCCGGTCCGCTACTTTGCTAGCTCTAATTATTAGTGATAAAAATTGTCAAACAAAGAATTTAATCCAAAAGCAATGTAACATACCTTGAGTCATTTCCACTGCGTTTGAGCATTCTCCGACCACCGGTTCGAATTCGAGCAAGTGTACATGGTGAAGTCTTATTACAACATTTAGTACCGCATGAAAATTCTTACTAACGGTTCGTCCGGATCTTTTGTAATTATGTTTTACAATAAGATTTTTTTATGGTGCCCAAGTATTGCTAGAAACATTGCTACTTGTTCATATCGCTAGCAATCCGACCATTGTAAGCCACCCGAATGTTCAAGGAGATAACATAAAGCGAAATGCATCTCTACTCATCCTCGAGTTGTCAATACAAGTGTTATCATCCTCATCAATACTTTCATGCAAATGCTCTATTTGTTTGAATTTTATGTAGCAAAGAATAACATTTATACATTTCAAAGTTAAACGCCTATGATTGATAAAATATTGCAACACTATTCCAAAAATTATTGTAGAGTCATTCATCATCTTTGCTTTGTTAAAGTATATCACATTTTCAATTGAACATCCGTCCTATGAAAAAATTATTTTATTAGAACTTGAATTAATGAAATATAAATAATTCACAAATTAGGCATGATATAGCGAGAAAATATCTAACAAAAGATGAACAATAGTTCTACAATTACTTCACTTATAAACATTTATCCTACACACCAATACCACATCAAATCAACCTCTAGAACCCCCAAGTTAAATTGAGCAATGATTGTTCAAGTGATTTTGTGTAACAAGAAACAAAAGTATGATTTTATCTACTTCTATCAGCACAAAAAGAAAAAGATACAGAAGCATGATTTTAAATCACTCATATAAGTAAAAATTGAGAATAATGAAATGCTATCCATACTCTCAAAAGCTATTTTTTGCCTTCAAAATATAATAAAGCATAATACAGAACATCAACTTCAATTGACCCTCTCTGTTTACTTACCAAACTAAGAAAATAGAAGGGAAACACTCTCCGAAACAAGCTATGTCATGGATCGGCTGTAACGTACCCCTTGTAATTATTTAATATATGAAATCTGCATGGACATTTGAATGTAGAATACGTGCGTTAAACTCAATAGCGATAATTGTAGGGAAAACGTTTGTTAACCCTCGCCGAGGATCCATCTTGGGTGTTTAATTCACCATACATTGATTATAAACCTAGCATGCGTCTATATAATTAAATGCAACACGAGGTTTTCTCGTGTTTACCTGGATCCGTCGAGGTGGTTCGAGCAGGATGAGCGGATCGAGCGGTCGAGACTCGTGCTTTGACCTTACGGATCAGTATCCGGATGCCCAATCTCCAACGTCGGTGAGGACGATCTATGGAGAATACTACAAGAAATCACCCTCAACCCTAGGCTAATTTTCGAGAGCCTCTCTTAATGGAGTGGACGAAAATTGTGCTTCACAATACTTAAGCATTAGCCTAGACTTTATCTCATACCTTATATTTATAATGCACTACCTTAATCCTATATGGAATATTACCATAATCCTATATGGAATATTACCATAATCCTATATGGAATATTACCATAATCTTAGGATTATTTCCATACTCTCAGGATTATTTCCATACTCTCAGGATTATTACCATAATCTTATATGGAAAGGATCTATGCATATACCATAAATATAATTATATCCTTGTGGGATAAAGAGAATAAAATCTTTCCTTTGAGAGCAGTAGGGGGCGCCGATTTCTTCCAGTAGCTACGGGCCTGGATGGGCCAGCCCAGGGATCAAATGCAAGGAATAAAGATGGGCCTCAAATAAATTAATTATCTTATGTTCAGCCCAGAACATAAATTAATTTATAAACATTCGATCATTCCACTAGAGAAAGAATGTTGACTTACCCCTTTATTACCGAAGTTGAGTCGGGCTTGCACTTAGACATTACGAATCCCCGTATTTAAGATATCGAACGTCCATTAATCATTTATAGCAATCTGACTGCTTAAAACGATTAATAACTTCATTTCCTTAAGTAGTACCACTCGACCTTATTATTGTACTTGAGCTAACTCAACTGCGGGGTTTAGTACAATAAACCTTTGAGCTCCTTAAGGGACGTCATCATCCTAGCGGATACGGTGACTCGATCTGATAACTAGCGTGACATACAAGATCGCCACCACCCAAGATGCGGAGAATCTTGGGTTAGAACATATAACCTCACTCATAACAAGTCAAAGTGATGGTCAAGAACTCATACTCACCTAATACCTTATCGAGGTTTAGATCATCGTAAGTCACCGAGATCTTGGTTCTTCACGACGGTCGGAAAGAAGAACTCATCTCACCGTGATCCTTCAATATGTCGAGGCGTACCGGCATAGACAAGCAACTAAGTCAAGTCACTTATCTATATCTGCGGCTAAACCGACAACTCGTCCTTAAGTCGTCTCGGTTTGTGAAACTTTTATATCTCATTAAGCGACCAATCATACTGGACTTCGTGATCTTCTACACCTTGTATGATCTAACTTATATATGAGATAAGGGACATAGATATAAGCAATCAAGTATTCATTTCGGATAGGAGATTGTAATAGTGGTAACAGAAACATTGTATACAAGCTCAACCAAACTGCTTTCAGTATACAAATCCAACAATAATAGGAAGACTCAAATTCCTATGTCTCAAATCAACAAGAACCTAAATCATTATCATCGAGTTTACTCACTTTTCAGCCGTCGTCGAATTGTGAGTTTACTCTCTTTTCGTCGCCGTTGAATTTCGGGAGCTCTGCGATTCCGAGAGTGTTAGGGCGTAGATTGTTCCTCCGTGGAACTCCTCTTTCACTTTTGTTGTATAGCTTCAAATGAAAAGTGTTAGGGCATAGAGGTGAATGGCAAAATTGAAGGGTTTATTGGTCATTTCATAAGTAATTCTTTCTCTTGATATATCTCATCCCACCTATTTTAGTAGAATTAAAGTTAATGAAAAATATAGCAAAGGTTAAAATAATCAGGGCTTTGGGTTATCCCATAATATTAATCCTTCAAAGTAAACACTTTGGATTTTATTATCCAATCTAATCCTTAGAAGTACACAGGCCCTAAATGTTATGATATTTTTTACTTTAGGCGAATGTTGGTAACAAAAAATAATCTTTTAAACATTTAGACATTTTTAAGGCTTCAGGCAAATGATGGGACATTTTTTACAATTAACCCTTTTTTTGTTTCGAATTCGAATCTTACCAATACTATTATAGGTCTAGTTTATACAATTGATTTTTTTAAGTATAATTTACTCCTCATGTTTATAATTGTATATGAATATGAATTTATACAATCTTTGCGGATTATCAAGGATACACACAAAAACAAAGAAGAAGAATAAAATTAAATGAAAGTAATATTATCAAACCACCAACTTAACTCCTTTAGCAAACGCATGTAATTAATTACGTAAACAAGATATAACATCAAACTTCAAAGCGAAACTTTATTATATTACACTCAAGCATTAACTCCATTCACGATTATATAAACAAATCTATATCACGAAATATTCCATCAAAATCAAAGAAACAACTCTCCTAGCAAAGAACATTAGTGGGAGAAATGGCTTCATCGGCAAAAGATGATCTTCATCGCTCTTTTCGCCATCACCATTCCGGCCAGCGAGCCATGAAGGAGATCGAAAAGATCAGATGAGTCGGACTCGGAACAATACTTGAGAGATCTGTGCTCTGAAACTGACAGATCAGACGTGTGTTGGGATATCGTGAAATCCGAGTTGCGCCGATTCGACGACGGCTCCGACGAGAGAGATATAACCGACGGCGTAATCGACTTGGCCATGGCGAAATCCAAGGAAATCCGAGATCAGTTCAACCAGTGGTACACAGATTCCAACGATGATAGATTGAAAGACAAGTACCATTCGTGCTCGTCCAATTACAACGACATCGATCGGGACCTCCAAGAGATGCAGAGGAACTTAGATTCCGATGATTATCGAAAGAATCCGAAGCAGATGGAGGATGTTGAACACGAATTGGATGAGTGCAGTCAGGAATTCGGGTCGGGCTCGTTCGACCCGGGCCATGTTGGGGACCGGAACAATGAGCTAAAGATTTACTTGGATCTTGTTCGGGTCGCAACAGACCGTTTGGAATACTACGACGACGAAGAGCGCCACTAAATGAAAGAATTCTTTTTGAGATATTAAAGTGGTGTTTGGTTGAGCTTATAAGCTCAACCAAACATTCTCTAAATTGAAAAAAATTATTATTAAGTATTATATGTTATCTGGAAAATAAATATCGAGTGCTCATTTTCCTCCAATATTGCATGGAGTGAAATTTAGGAAGATACTAGTATTCCATCCATTTTTTCGTATGAGGAGTATTTTTTGTCTTTTAAAATTATAATTTTATACAATAATGTGAAGAATTTTCACAATTTGTGGGATTAATAACTAATAAAGAAAAGGTAATAACTAAAATAAGTGGCAAGTATGAAACACATATAAATTTTGTAGTATATATTATCATATATAAAAAAGGTTTATTGTGATTATAATTTATTATTAATAGACATGAATCTTTTTTAGATGTGATGTGAGTAAGAAATTAATATAGTTTTTAACTAATTAATTGTTGAGTATCTAAGAAGATACTCCACTTGTGCAGTGCATATGAAATATTTTATGTGTTTCTAGTTGTGAATTCTGAGTTGACTGAAAAAGAGTTAATAATATAAAAAAACGAGAAACATGAACATGCGCACACACATACAAGATACAACTGTACAAGGAACAACTGATGACCATCTCTGATTTTGTGAAAGACATTGAGGTATATATGTATTAAATGGACAACACATTAATGCTTTGAGACATCAGGAAAATTATGATTTTTTATATGAATTTATTTAATAGAGTTGGTTAGAAGTAGTTAAAAGTGGTTAGAGGTAATTTCTTCATACTTTTTTCATATAAAATTACATATATTTTCACATGAAATGACACGTTCCTCTAAACGAAAAGATAATTTCATCTCTATAAATAGATCAATTTGGTAGACATTCAAACATGTCAATTCGAAGATAACAATACTACTTCATATATTTTTCGATAATCTTACTCAGTCCCGAGTATCAAATAGTTTGCCCGTAAATACGATTAGTAGTGCAATAACTCGTATTTAGTTAAACTCTTGCATCTTGGAGACAAATGTTATGGAACTGCGTGCACTATAGCGGAACAATTTTGTCTTACGGAGAAAGAGTCTAACTCTTGTCTCGATTTTATCATGCATTGTTTCTTTGTCACTACATTTCTACGCACCCGTACTAACAGACACTACGTAATTGTTCCAAGTATGTAAGTTGCTTTTTCATCATTGTATTAGTTAATCCAATTTGTTTCCATGAGTAACTGACATTGGTTTTACACACATGGAAACCTTGAAACAGGGAAATTTGAACTAAAATAAAATTGATAGTGATTTTCTTATCTTAATTATCAACATTCTTCTACTAATTATTTAGATGATGATGATGAAGCATAATCAGCAAAAGAGAGCAGCCCACAAATTTTCTTGATCGTTATCAAATTCTGGAGGTATGAACACATGGAAAAAAGTACTAAATTAAAACTCATAAAACCTGACGATACACACTAAACAATTAAATGTTGATGTAACATTTTATCTTAATTAGTCAAAACTTCACCAACTAAAAGAGAGGAAATCCACCTATCACACAGGTATAATCAAGTATTCAGATAAATTGGCGGCAGTAACAAGCCAGCCGGATTAATGTACAACTTATAATTTTTCACTTCTGACACATACAAACTTATTTTGAATTTATAATTTAATAATACTATTATATTTCATGGTTAATTATATATAATAGTTATAATTGTTTAATTGTCAATATGTACATTTGATAATTGTAATAAATATATATAAATTGCATTACCAACATATTTGTTTATATATAGGTACTACATTCAGTAGGAGATAAAAACAGATTATATAATGAAAACAATATTACTTTCTAAATATTGAAAGTGGATTTGTGCACTAGGGCTGAAATACGTACCAGATTGTGAAGAAACTTTGAGCAAGGCACTATCCTTCAATTTATCAATTTTTGCAATAGCATGCACATTATGGAATAATTCACCTGAGCTCATACCGATCCCATTTGAATGTGGTGTTAAGTGCATGAAGGAATATATTTTACTCATAACTTTTTTATACTTCATTATCAACCTTACGAAAGAATGACCAAGTTAGTAGCTGATTTAGTTGAAGATAAGAATTGTCGGTCAACTATTTCAGTGTTGATGTTAGGGGTGAACAAAATATCCAATAACTGAATAATCGAACCGAACCAAACCAAAATATCTAATTTGGTTCGGGTGAATCGGTTATTTCGGACAATTCGATTATAACCGAAATATATTTCGGTAGTATAGTTTTCGGTCGGGTATGAGTTTTTTTACCCGAATAACCAATACCCGAAATTTATATTTATATTAGTTTTTTAATATAAATACTAAACACCAATTACAATTACAATAAACATGACGCATACAGAATCAAAAGGTATCTCAGGAAACAAACCCAATAACTTCAAAGACTAAACCAATACAAGAGAGATAATTAACAGAGCCGATGAGGAAGTCATAACGAATCGTACATGCAAACATAACATCCGTATTAGATAATTTCAAAATAAAGAAGCTTAAATCTTCAAATAGTGAGTAATCATTATCAGATTGCAATTACAACGAAAAACTAAGTTACACAACACCACATGGTGTGACATTAGAAGGTTCGATGGATTAAAGAAGCTTTGGATTTGGAGAATATGAACTTGGAACTTATGAACTTTGAACTTTAAATTTGGTGTTTTGAGAAGATTGTGACATTTTTATGAATTGTTCGTATTTGGTAATGTTTTTTGAACTTTGAACTTATGAAGATTGTTGGTAATGAGTTGTTTATTATTTGGTAATGTTATTTATGAATATTGCAAACTAGTTATTTGTTGAGTAATTTGAATGTTTTTTGTATGTTTTTGTTTAGAATTCAAAATCAGCGCAAAAATTCGGTTTTATCCGAAATATCCGAAATAATTTTCGGTTATTTTAGTTTGGTAACCGAAAGTATTTCGGTTTGGTTCGGATATCATTTTTAAAATTTTGGTTATTTAATTCGGATATTTTTTTGACCATATCCGACCGAATACCTTAATACTCACCCCTAGTTGAGGCTCAGCATATTTCCATAATGTAGTGGAATAAAAAGAATGATCGTTCGACAGACTCTATAATCATGAGTGAGACAAGACATAAACTCAAGATGCATGTAGATATCAACTAGAAGAGAGTGAGTTATCAGATTAAATCTGAGTTGACTCTTAGTGTTGTGTTCAGATAGGAAACCAAAATAACAAACAATAAAATAGTAAAAGATACAATAATTTAACGTGATTCGGAGAAACCTCTCTTTGCATCCACGAACTTGATAAACATGTTATTCCAATTAACTTTAACAATTTCTTGTTATAAACTTCCAAGGGAAGTGACTTCAGATCTCACTTACTAGAAATCTTTTATCTATGGATTATTATACCATGATCTCTCACCTTTTGCTTTCATCTAGTTCACACTAGGGCTACTCGTCACCTTTGCTTTCATCCTAACACCCTGCCGACTTCCGTCCTCATCTTGGAATAAATAGAACTACATTTTCCAACTATGTTGAGTATGTCTTTACATAAAGAACAGATCTAAAGATAGACAACCTTATCTAAACTCTATTAAAGATTTTACCATGAAGGGCAGCTTAGATATAGAAGTGACTGGACCTAAGTAGTTTCACCGTGTACGAAGTTATGAAATCATTAACTTTGGAAGAACAAGAGTTATGTCCAACTCTCGCTGGAGTTGGAGTCGGAGATGGAGTTGTGTCATGATTACTGGGAGCACAAACTCTTCTTCTTTCTCATGCTTAATCCAACTGAGTAGCCCCGTATTTATAGAGGTTCGAATTGAAACTAGTCGTTGGGAAAAAAAAGTTGTTTGAAATTCAAACCTCTATTTTGACAATACGATCATTGGGCTTATCCTCCCAGTACATCTTCTGTTCGAATCTTTAGTTGATGATACTCAGACCTCGAATCCATCCTTGAGAATACATTTTCTCCCTTAAGTTGATCAAACAAATCGTCTACTCTAGAGAGATGGTATTTATTTTTGAGTGTCAACTTGTTCAATTCCCTGTAGCCTATGCACATTCTCAATGTACTATCTTTTTTTTTAACAAAGAGCAGAGGTGCTTCCCATGGAGAGCACTAGGTCTGATAAAACCTGAGTCTAAAAGCTCTTGGAGTTACATCTTGAGTTTTTCTAATTCCTCAGGAGTCATTCTATATTGTGCTTTTGATACAGGGGCTGATCTGAATTCCTGGTTGATGGTAAATTTGACTTGTCTTTTTGGAGGTAGTCCTAGTAGTACTTCGGGAAAAACATCTTGATAATCTCATACTACTACTACATCTTCAATTTTTTTTCTAGGCTTCGGATTCTCCATTTAAGTAAACAAGATAAGCTTGACAACCTTTCATCATCTTAATTCATTGCTTGTAAGGCAGAGATGATGGTCTTTTTCTTGCCCACGCTAATTCCATGAAAGCTTGTTGGTTCATCTCCAGAAATTTCTCTGGTTGCAAAGAATTGTGGCATAGTTTTTAGCTAGCCAGTCCATTCCTAAGATTGAAATTTTTAAAAAGAATTAGATATAGTGCACTTTTACAAGTTTTTGAGAGTTTGTTTGCCACCTGATTTGAAATTTATCCTTTGTAATTACAAGACTTGTTGCAGTTTATCCTATCTACATAGATTAGTGTGTAATCTGTTGAATTTTGATAAAAATCGTTTTGAGTTATAATTTATAAATATGATTTAAAAATTTAATCAATATTTTATTTTAAAATGATAGTATTCGATAATCTATTGAAAGGAGTATTAGAAATGAATATAATTATGATAGAAAAATATTTAGGAGGATGTTTGTTCAATTTTTTTCACCACTTTTTGTAACTTCAAGAAGCCAAAAAAATAAACTAAACATAAGTTTAAAAATTTAATAATAGAACATTATATATAGAAAATGAAGTAATTTAAATATAATATTTAACTAAAATCTGAAAAAATAGCTTGACAATTACTTCACAATAAGTAGAAAGTTTCATCGTACACCACGTTGGTTGTTATATCGTGCGTCTGGCTATTCTTGTCATAGTTTAAACTGAGTGATCTTATGCTAGTAAAGTAGTCAGAGCACAATGCGGACGGATAAAAGTATAATTTGTTGTTAAGAAAATATCATTTACATTAAAGAAAAATTTCATTTGTTTTGTACCATATAATTTAGAAAATATCATTTATATTAAATAAAAGTACCATTTACACATAAGAAAAATATCAAAATTCACATGTACCGACGACGTATATAAAGGAGACCACCTCTAAAAAAATACTTTTCTACAAAGCTCAATCACCACATTACATATCTCTATCACCACAAATCCACTATTCCACAATTATAAATCCGCAATTCAAATGCCATAAATCCACAAATCAATCAAAGCAAGTAAATAAACTGATAGGATACGGCCCAACTCGGGCCCAAGATCGTGCCCAAACGACATTAAGCTCGGCCTAAGCGAGTTCGCCCAAGAGCACCCTAAAGCCGGTGGGAGCAGAATATTCGGTCATATCTAAGAATCTCAATTAGAGAGAAATAGGATTCAAATCTATCTTACAATAGATCTCGGATTCGAGATCTAGGTCATTATAATTGTGTATAAATAGAGGCTAGAGAAAGCGGAAAGGATCATCTACACTTCTTATAATCACCTCATATTATCAATACACAAATACTCTCTCTCCAGTGGGCGTAGATCTTATTCATAGATCGAACCACGTAAATCTTTGGTGTTCTTGCGTATTTATTTCCCTTACGAAATTAAGATCGATCATTGGCGCCGTCTGTGGGAACCGAAATTCTGTGTTTTCGATCAAAATTTATTTACAGGGAATCAATCACGACAATGAGAACAAAGTCTTGCATCGGGGCAGGTGCCGGCAACAACAGCAACAACAACGATTTACGAGACACCGAGCTCAGCTCGGGAAAGACCCGGTCAGAGAATCGACCCCCGAAGGGCATATCGAGCCTTGACGAGCGAGGCAATCCCATCTTGCATGAAGAGCGTAGGATACAAAGCGATGAAGATCGTAGCGGTAACAGGAGAACCTCAAGCTCGGAAGTTGAACCTCGACGGCCGTCGAGGGTTTCTCGAGAAGAATAAGGAGAGTTTTCTCAATACCTCGTGAAGCACAAGGTCGACCACATCCCGAAGAAAGGAACGTCGAAGCCTCGTCTAAACACGAGGCACCGCGCGAGGTGGATCCCCCAGCATCCAGGTCATCGGTGCCCATGCCTCGCACGCGTTGGGGCCCAAACCAATCACGCAAGGGGCGAGCGGTAGCGGAAAGGATGTCGCGACCGCCACGAGGCGGTCTGGTTACCAAAATGAGTTCGGTCAGCGAACTCCGCCCCTCTCCAGGGCGGCTTGGAGATGCACGGAATATAGTCGCCCGTTCAAACGAAATACTTGACACCCGCTCCTTGACAAATATCGGTGCGAGCATCGCCTCACTGACGGACTAAGGGACCCGAGAACTTCCTCTCGCGGTTCCACTACAATATGATCAACCAACGTCTTAGCACAGTTCATATGTGCAAACTCTTCCGGAGTTGCCGGTCGACAACGCCCGTCGGTGGTTCGACCTACCTCCGGAGCATTGGATCATATCACGACGATGGCGACCTTCCATCGAAGGTTCTTCCGAGCGCGATCTAAGACATCGTCGGCACACTGCCTCACCGTGAGGCAAAGCCGAGACGAGTCCGTGATCGACTTTATGACCGGGTTCAACAAGGAGTGCCGAAAGTCGAAGACATAAATGACCTCTCATCATATCGGCCTTCCAAAGCGGTATCTGCCGGGGCCCTGTATAAAGAAATCGTCAATCACGAACCCCGTCGCTACTGAGCTATGGCGATAGTCGACCCGGTTCGCCAAGGCGGACGAGGCCGATAGAAAAGCGTGAGGTAAAAAAGGAGAGCCCTGCAAAAGGAAGAAGAGATGAAGGGCGAGGGCCAAGCCAAAGCCGACGAAGTGCTTGGAGAGGATACGCCCATAGAGTCCGAGGCTCGGATCGCGGCGCCTAACGACCTCAATACACCTTCGCTGGCGAAGGGCGTAAATCTCTGAACTCCACATGGACAAGTTAGAAGCCTCGACCAATGATAGGGGGTCAAGCGTCGAACTAAGGACAAATCTTGTTCTTTCCATGAGGATTATGGGCATGACATAGAGGTGCCGAGACCTCATGGGAGATATCGAGATGCTAGTACAAGGCGGAGTCTGAAAAAATATAAAAGGCGGGACCGGCGGCTGGCAATACGAGGTCCTCATCGAGGTCGAGAAAAAAGAAAGCAGTGAGAAGGAATTATACCCCTCACAAGAAGGCAAGCACAGTGAGGCGAGGGCGGAGATGGCGAACCCAAGTCGACGGGGTCATCTCCACCATCACGGGTCTCCCATGGAGTTCTGAAGTCCTCCGAAGGCCGAGGCCAAGTTCCCATACCGGCGAACACATCGACAAGAGATTCAGGAGGGACGAGACAATTACCTTCTCAGGGCGACCCGTACCTACGGTGGTGCCCCACCAGGACGCGTTGGTGATCCAGGCAGTAATCACCAACAAGTTGGTAAGACGCGTATATATCGACAGTGGCGCGTCAGTGATCATCCTCTTCAAAGAATGCTTTGACAAGTTAGGAGTAGAGGAAGCGCGCCTCGCGCAGGCCCCGCTACCACTCCAGCGACTCAGTGCAGAAGAGACACACCCAGACGGGGTGATCGACCGCCCGTCACGATGGGAAGGGCACCGCGAGCTCACCAAAGTGGTGCAGTTCTTAGGTGGTCGGTGCCCGTTCGCCATACAACGTTATACTTGGGCGAGGCGGCTAAGCGCGATGAGGCGGTGTGCTCAACCTACCACCGACAATGAAAATCCCACAAAAGGAGGGATAGCCGTGATCAGGGAGACGAAGCAAGCTAAAGAATGCATGCGGTCGCCTACGAGAGGTGCGAGGACTTGGTCCAAAGCAATGCAAGCATAGCAATCAAAGAAACCGAGGAGTTGGAACCCGAGAGGACGACGCGGCCCCAGAGAACTCGGTTGATGAGGTCGCATTGTGAAGACGAACCATTCAAGGTCGTAAAGTTGGCTACCGTGTACCTCAACTAAGAAACAGATCATCCAACTCTAAGGAATTCGAGAGGCGTGTTCGCTTGGTAGCCGCCTTGATATGACCGGGGTCTCACCATCTATCATTACACACCGTCTCAACATTGACAACGATGTAAAACCGGTTCGGCAAAGCAGCGGATTTTTGCGGCGAACGGAATCAAGTCATCCACGACGGTGAAGCAATTATTAAAGGCACGCATCTTGTTGAAGTCAAGTATCCGACACGGATAGCCAACCGGTAATGATGAAGAAAGGCGGAGGAGGATGGCGAATGTGCATCGATTATACCGATCTCAACAAACATTGCCCTAAAGATCGTACCCTCCCAACATCGACGAAAAAGGTTGGCGCTTTGGTGGGATCTGAAGTCTTGACTTTCGGACCTATATAAAGGATATCACCAAGTCTTGATGGACGACGAAAGCAGCCAAAACAGCCTTCATTACGGACTTGGTCTTCGCATACAAGAAGATGCCATTCGGACTCGAGAATGCGGGGCTACCTATCAAAGGATGGTAGACAAAATATTCCAGCCCTACATAGGATGGAATGTGGAAGTGTACGTAGATGACATCGTCGTCAAGAGCATTGAGGAAGTTGTATGTGTTGTCGACCTCGGGATCGTCCTCGACCTACTCGGAAAGGTCGACCTAAAGTGAACCCCGTAAATGCACATTCATGATTCGGTCCGGAAAATTACGGGGTGTTGGGTTTCACAAGAGGTTTAAAGCCAATCAGTCAAGGTTCAAACCATTGTGGAGATGAAGATGCCAAAGACAATCCACGACGTACCAAGTTGATAGGTGCATCGCCGCGCTCGGCCGTTTTCGAAAGCCGCGGATAGCGACTCCTTCTTCAAAATACTCAAAAGGCTCGGAGTTCTCACGGAATGACATACACAAGTCCGCCTTCGAGGATCTCAAAACTACCTCGCCAAACTCCCCACTCTATCCGTCCGAAAGAAGGAGGTCCTCTCCTTATACCTCGCCGCATCTCGGACGAAACCATAAGTCTGGATTTTGGTGCGAGAGGAAGGGCCTTGACTCCCGTGTATTTCATCAGCCGAGCATTGAAAGGACCAGAAACAAGGTATCAACATTTGGAGAAGCTCGCGCTGGCATTAATAAATGTTGCAAGAAGATTACGGCCATACTTCCATGCACATCCCATACAAGTCCTCATTGATCACCCACTTCGGCAAGTATTGACGAAGCCAGAAGCCTCAGGGAGAATCACGAAGTGGGCAATTGAATTAGGCGAACACGACATATCTTTTTGCCCTCGTCAAGCCATCAAGGGTCAAGCCTTAGCAGACTTCCTTGTCGAGGTTAACTTCGCCAAAAACCGAAGCCCAACGAGTCCGTATCAGACGATGCCGAAGCCGAACCTATAGATAAAACTCCGTGAGGATTCTTGGCAAGTCTACGTTGGCGGGGCTTCGGGAAAGCAGTAATGGAGCGGTATCCTACTTTTAGGACGAGATGGCTAAGAGATCACATATGCGCCGGTTCGCGTTTAAAAATACGAACAACGAAGTGGAATCTGAAACCTAATTGTGGGACTTCGCCAGCTCAAAGCCTTGTGCAGGCGTGCGAGTCCTGGTGACTCTCAAGTCATAGTAAGTCACATGTTGGGAAAGTGCGAGGCAAAAGGCAACGGGATGAAGAAATATCTTGAAAAAGCCAAAAGCCTACAACAAGCTTTCTCACACTTCCGGTTAGTTCGCATCCCGGGGAGCAAAATAGTGAGCTTACTTATTAAGCAAACTAGCCTCAAATGGGTCGACGAACTCGCCGATGAAGAAGTCCGAGCGAAGCATAAGTGATGATGACACTGGAACCGAGGTCAACATCGTATCTGACGACGAACCTAATTAGATGACTCTCGTTCAAGAATACCGGAAAGGGCAAGCTACCCATGACAAGCTCGAGGCTAGGAAGATCTTGAGCAAATCTACTGCGATATACGCGGAATGCGAGAATTCTCTATAGAAAATCATACCTCAAGCATCTCCTAAGGTGCACGGTTGAACCGAGCTAACTTCGTTACTCACGAGAAGTACATGAAGGATCGTGTGGAAGTCACGTGGGACCTCGTGCCCTATCGAAGAAAGTCATGCGATGGGGATACTATTGGCCGACAATGTTCGAGGACTCAATCGATCTCGTGAAGAAATGTCCAAGTGTCGAATCCATGGAAGCGTGCGAGACTACCTCAAACCGACCTCGCCAAACATACAAAGCCCTTAGCCATTTATGCAATGGGGATTGACATCGTGAGCCGCTACGCAAAGCTCCGGGACGGTTTCAATTCACGATTGTCGCGATCGACTATTTTACGAAGTGGGTGGAAGCGAACCCTTGGTAAAGATCACGAGCAACGCCCTCAACTTCATACGGAAGAGCGTGGGTGTGTCGCTCGGCATCCCTCATGTCATATTTGAGATAATGGGACACGGTTCACGGATAAAGTATTGAAGAATGTTGTCGAGCTTGGATCGGCGAAGTTCACTTGTAGCTCATCCTCAAGCAAATGGTCAAACCGAAGTCACCAACCCGGACAATCGTGAAAGGACTCAAGACTCGCCTTGACTAAGTAAAAGGCGATTGGGTGGAAAATTTACATAAGCCCTATGGTGCGTATCGTACTACCCTCGGACACCAAATGGAGAAACACCCTACTGACTTGGTATATGGAACCGAGCGGTGATCCTGCGAGATCGGTATTCGAGTCCCGTACCATTCACTTCTCCGCTGAAGCCAATGATGACAATCTACGATCCGCTCTAGATCTACTCGAAGAAAAAGAGACCTCGCCTACATCGGAGAAGCTCGGTATAAGCAACAAGTAGCTCGGTATTACAACCGGTGTCGAAATACCGACAATTTCAAGTAAGCGAACTCGTGCTTGAAACAATGATATCGATAAAGCCAAAGCTCGGCAAGCTGGAAGCCATGGGAAGGAGCATACGGGTTGAAGAAGTCCTCGGAAAAGGCTCGTATAAGCTCGCCCATATATCCGGACAACAAATACCGATGCGTGGCACATCATTCGTCTCGAAGAAATATTTCGCATAAGTGTCAAAAGTTGAGTCTGTTCGGTCGTGTTATCGAGTGCATTCGATTCTTTGTGAGTCTTGTTTTGTTATTACGTCGGTCTCTATCAATAAAATCTTTTTCTTGCATGTTTTGTTTGTCACTTATGCTTATGCATACTATATCTTCTCCATTATACTATATCCTCTTCGGAGGATGAACTATACCCTCGACGGAGATGACTACCTTCATTTGTCTGAGACGAACTAAACACGCATGAGGGGACCACCCTAGCGATAAAACTTGCCAAATAAGAAACCAATACCTCCATTTACTTCGGGGAAGAGGGGACTGTTTGGTATGATTTTGTGATGATTCTTGGTATTGTTTTACATGTCATATTCTATGGTTTGTCCTATTTATGCCTTTGGTTCGATTAATATTTATCGATTCGGACTTACTTCGTTCGTCTCGATGTTTTGTAGGAAAATGGCATAAAATAGGATGAATTGGATCTGTCGAGAATCATATATTATTGAAAACATTTTGACAGAGTTCGTGGCACAAGCGGTTCGTAATCGAGTTGAACGAGAAATAACGAGCGGAAACGCCGAAGCCGCGCGACGACTACGCACGCCGCCGCCAACCCGTCGACGCGCTACCAACCGGCGCTGCCGCAGCAGCGCTCACCCAGCCGGCGTTCACAACCGCCGGACGCTCCCAATTTAACTCCGGCGCTCAGGCCAGCCAGCGCTCGCGCCAGCGCCACCACCGCCGCCGCATCTCCGATGCCGTCGGCGCCGGCGCCCAAGACGCAATCGCGCCAGCGCCACATGCCGCGCGCCCAACACTCCGCCATCGCTCGGCGCGCCACGCCCGTCCGACGCAGAAAGCGGCGCCTCGCCCAGCGGCTGAAACTCCGTCCCGGCGCGGATCCCAGCGCCCGGCGACTCACGCGCCCGCATGCCCAGCGCCATCGCGACTCCGCGCCCGCTGCGCGTCGCCCCCCCAATACCCGCCCGGCGCCCGGCACTCAATCTCCACACCGCGCTGCAGCAGCCTCAACGCACGCTGAGCCCGTCCGGCGCAGCCTTGCCAGCGCCCTTCTCCCGCACGCCGTTGCACCCCTCACGTCGTGTTGCCTTTCCCAACCGGCGTTCTATGAGCTGGCGTTCAAGTTTTGGTCGATAGCTTTTCTCGGTAGGCGTTCTCTTCCACCGGCGTTCTATTTCAAGTCGAGCGTTTCTTAAGCTCGCGCCACGTGAACCGGCGTTCGGTTCTCATTTAATATATAAATAGGCGTTAGGTCAAAAACGGGGGTTCCTCAGTTCTAAATTTTTGTACGCCCTGCAGCGCCTCTCGCCATCACAGCAACTATTCTTCAGATTTTCTTCAGGATTCTTCAATAGATCGACAAACAGATACAATAGTTAGTTTTAATTTCTGTTCTTTGTTTTTATTGAATAATCTTGTTATCAATTTATGCTTTTGATTATCGGTTCTTGTGGAATCAATTTCTGATTTATTATTTGATGATTTTGTTGAATTCAATTCCATAGTGACGATGGATTGTTTTCTTGTTCCGTTGATTTATATTGCTATGATTTCTTGCTTTCGATTATTCTGTTCTTGTTGGATGATTGTGATCATGGTTCATTTACAAGTAGACTTAGATTGGGCTTGTGAACCCTAAGAATATGTTTGCTATTGCTTTATTTATCGCTTTCGATTTATCGCTTTCGTAGCTCAACTAGGGATTGACAACCCCTTGTTTAGATTTATCGCTTTATTAGTATATCTCGGGATTGACAACCCCTAGCTTAGGTTCGCCGTTTATTTCTCGTATTTCAATTCTTGCATGTTTCAAACCCCCGTTGGCATTAGAATGTTTAGGTTTTAATCGCTTTCTGTGTGTGACACGAACAATCGCCCTATTAAGTTTTCCTTGAGAGATGACTCGTGTTAACTTACCACGCTACGATTACCTCATACGATTGCGAGTAATTTGAGTGTGTTTTAGCTCGATCAATTTTGGCGTCGTTGGGAAAACTTTAGGCGTATTGTTTGTGTTGTTTGTTTTACGTGTTTCTTTTGTTACATTTTCGTTATTTTCTCCCACAGTGCGTGTGATCTTGTTTTGTTGTTGGTGTCATGTAATGCGGGGTTACAGTGATGCAGATGTGGTCAAGCGGTGGGGGGAGGAAAGTTCGTCGTATGGGCAAATTCTTCTTTGAAGAAGGGCCCAGTCGATTTCGAGGATGTCCGTTGAGCTCTGAGCATCAGCGTATGATCCTATCACGAGAAACAAGCCTATAATCCATATTGGGATCAACCACGTCCACCGTACTATGAGGATCAAGCCTCCAATCCCTATTGGGAACAAGCGCCTCCGCAGACACTATGAGGTCGATCCTACAATGCCTCTTGGGAGCAACCACATCCTCCACCTCAATATGAGTACCCACAACAATCACCTCGGTACTCGTATCCACAACAACCGCCTCCGCTTCCACCGCAATCATACCGCATGACCACCTCTACCTCAAATGCGACTTGGGATGATAAGTTCGTCAAAAGTTGGATCTTGTGACACCAAAATCAGCGCTTGCAAGCAAAATTAGAAATGATGGTGAGAAGGCGGGCGAGCACAAGATGCGATAGGGAGCCTCCAAGCTCACCCTATGAGGCTCGAGCGACCACCGACCATCGAGTTTGCCATTAGATGATAGAGGCGCAACTCTTGGCGTTTAGAGGAACAAGTGGGACTAGTTCTTTGCGAAGTGGTTTGAGTATCAACAACGTGCGTGAGGAACTTCAAACCAATCCGGTCAGTCCAGCGGTCAATGTTCTTGAAAGTGACCCAATTGTTGAAGATATGGTGGGAGACACACGAAGAGCCGTTGCAGCGGAGGAGGTGGAAATTGATGAAGAATGGGCGCGTGAGGATGAGGAGCAAAATCGAGCCACGAGGAAGTTGATACTGGGGCGGTGAAGAGGAAGAGTGGGCACTCGAAGTTGATGACATGCGAAAACCACTCTGGAAGTGAAAGAGCTGCCTCAACATGTGAAGTACGTGATCCCGAGAGGAGGACAAATCGAGGACAAGGTTGAGGTAACTTCAATAATTTGTCAACATCTAATTCACCAAAGTATCGTGCTTTGGGAATTATAGTTATCTATTTTCTTTGGAGAATAGGATGTTCGACTTGAGCATAAATTGTGCATCACTTGTCTTCTTTAATGTCCTCTGTTCTTATATGGTTACTACCGATGCTCGAGTCGAGATGGTATTCTGCGGTGAAGGACTATGGATAGTCCGTTGTTGCTGGAACACGTCGGACTCTGACGTTAAGCGAGTACTACGTGGGAGTTTACCCACAATTTTTATTTTCTTTTTCTTTCTTTCTTTTTGTCTTGTTTGTTGTTCTTGTTGATCTTCTCGTTGTCGTTGAGTTTGTTTTGTCGGTTTTGGAGCGTTGGTAGCGGCAAGATAAAGTCGTGATGCTCCAACTCTCAAGCACACCGTCTATTATCGAAGTATTATCCTCTATGGTCTTTTTGTGCTTTTAATGTTTTGAGCACTAGGGACAGTGCTCGATTTAGTGTGGGGGATGTTTACTCAGTTTTGTGTGCGTGATATATTGTTTTGCACGCTTAATGTTGTGCCCGTATGCTTATTTTGATTGTTTGGACTTGAGTTTGTGTCTATGCGAATAAGTTAGGATTTTGATTTGTGCTGTTGAACTCGTGGTATTGATCGGACCTTGATGTATTTCGTTTATCTTGATGTCATGTGATTAAAGTGCAATGTGAATTGATGAGATTGTGTGAATTGATTTTAAATCGGTGGTTATTGACGTGATTTGTCCGGCTAATGCTAGGGGGAGTGTTAACAGGGTGGTTACCTATATACTCGTTTCATATATAAAAAGAAAAAGAAAAATATGTGTGAAAAGAAAATAAGGAGAATTAAAACTCAATGTTGTTGAGATTGTATAAATGGAGGATGGGATTCTGCCCCTCTTTCTCGTAAATTGAGAAATGGGCATGGAAACCACGATAGGAGACTCGAGTTCATCGAGACTTCACCTTTCGAACATTGTTCCAAAATTTGTTTATACTTTCTTTGTGTTCTCAAAAGAAACTTGTTGCTAAAGGTAACCATTTTAGTTAATTCACCTCTAGCGGAGAGTTGGGTCTGAGCAAAAATAACCTACCTGTTTGTTTGATATTTTCACAATCTTAGATTTGTTTCACATTAACTTTTATTATGTATTCATCATGTTTGGGGGAATTGCAAAAGAGATTTGATTAATTGGACTAAGAGTGATGTTGCATGAGTTATCTTTCGAACCTTATTAGTATAGACTTTGCTTGAGGACAAGCAAATGGATAAGTGTGGGGGAGTTGTTTGGTATGATTTTGTGATGATTCTTGGTATTGTTTTACATGTCATATTCTATGGTTTTTCCTATTTATGCCATTGGTTCGATTAATATTTATCGATTCGGACTTACTCGTTCGTCTCGATGTTTTGTAGGAAAACGGCATCAAATAGGATGAATTGGATCTGCCAATAATCATATATTATTGAAGAGCATTTCGACAGGAGTTCGTGGGCACAAGCGGTTCAGAATCGGAGTTGAGCGAGAAAGAAGCGGAGCGAAACATCGGAAGCGCGCCGCGACTCCGTCGCACGCACGCCGACCCGTCGACGCGCGCCCAACGGCGCTGCCGCAGCGGCGCTTCGCCCAACCGGCGTTCACAACCAGCGCGCTCCCAATTTAACTCCGGCGCTCACCCTTCGCGACACCACCAGCGCTGCCGCATCTCCAGCGCCCGTCGAGCGCCGGCGCCCGCGCGCAACGCGGCCAGCGCCACATACCGCGCGCCAAAGCCTCCGCCATCGCTCGGCGCCACGCCCGTCCGCGGCTGAAGCAGCGCCTCGCCAGCGCGAGCTCCGTCCCGCGCTGGATCCCAACGCCCGCCGCACTCACGCGCCCGCGTACCCAGCGCCCGCCGCGCTCGCGCGCAGCTGCCGCGTCGCCGCCGCCCAATGCCCGCCTCGGCGCCCGGCGCTCGATCTCCACGCCCACACGGCGGCGTCTCCCAGCGCAAGACGCTGGAGCCCGTCCGTGGCCTTGCCAGCGCCCTTCTCCGCCGCCGCACCCTCCGCGTGCGTGTTGCCTTTCAACCGGCATTCTATGAGGCTGGCGTTCAAGTTTTAGTCATTAGCTTTTCTCAGCCGGCGTTCTCTTCCAGCCGGCGTTCTATTTCAAGTCAGAACGTTTCTTAAGCCCGCGCTCACTGTGAACCGACGTTCAATTCTCATTTAATATATAAATAGGCGTTAGGTCAAAAACGGGGGTTCCTCAGTTCTAAATTTTTAGCACGCAGCCGCGGCGCCTCTCGCCATCCAGCAACTATTCTTCAGATTTTCTTCCGAATTCTTCAACAGATCGACAAACAGATACAATAGTTAGTTTTAATTTCTGTTCTTTGTTTTTATTGAATAATCTTGTTATCAATTTATGCTTTGGATTATCAGTTCTTGTGGAATCAATTTTACAGTTTATTATTTGATGATTTTTGTTGAATTCAATTCCATAGTGACAGGGGATTGTTTTCTTGTTCCGTTGATTTATATTGCTATGATTTCTTGCTTTCGATTATTCCTGTTCTTGTTGGATGATTGACGATCATGGTTCATTTACAATTAGACTTAGATTAGGGCTTGACGAACCCTAAGAATATGTTTGCTATTGCTTTATTTATCGCTTTCGTAGCTCAACTAGGGATTGACAACCCCTTGTTTAGATTTATCGCTTTATTAGTATAGCTCGGGATTGACAACCCCTAGCTTAGGTTCGCCGTTTATTTCTTGTATTTCAAATCTTGCATGTTTCAAACCCCCCGTTGGCATTAGAATGTTTAGGTTTTAATCGCTTTCTGTGTGCGACACACGAACAATCGCCCTGTTAAGTTTTTCTTGAGAGACGACTCGTGTTAACTTACCACGCTACGATTACCTCGTACGATTGCGAGTAATTTGAGTGTGTTTTTAGCTCGATCAGGGACCACCCCGAGCGATAAAACTTGCCAAAAAAGGAACCTATACCTCCGTTCACTTCGGGGAAGAGGGGACCACCCCGAGCAATACTTCTTGCCAAAACAGGAACCCTTCCTTCGTGCGAGGACGAAATACCTTCGTTTATTTCGAGGATGAATACCTTCGTACGAGGACGAAATACCTTCGTTTATTTCAAGGATGAATACCTTCGTACGAAGACGAACTACCTTCGTACGAGGACGAACTACCTTTGTTTATTGCTAGGACGAACCACCTTCGTACGAGGACGAACTACCGATGAATACCTTCGTTTATTTCGAGGACGAACTACCTTCGACAAGAGACGAACTACCTTCTTCGTTCATTTAGGATGGACTACCTTTATGCGAGGCGAGCTACCTTCGTCTAAGCGAGGGCGACCTACATTCTTATTGTTTACGGTAATAAAAGACAGTGTTCTCGAAGAGTCAACACGAAGCAAAGAAAATAATTCTTATTTCAAAGTATACAATTTATACATTACGAGGACGAAGAGGGCTGGGAGGCCGAGAGATAAGCTGAGGCAATCCCTAGAAAAATCTGGATTCAACAGTTCGTCTATACTCTACCTCGTCCTCGATCAATGCTGAGAGCCCTGCCAGCCCGACCTCTAGGTCCTCCAAGACGACCTCGGCCTCTCGACGACACCCGACCTCGGCTCCTCGAGGGCCTACGTCTCTCTTCGGCAATGAAACGCCTCTCTTGAGCTATCCACTCCGCAAAAAAAGGCACCGGGGCAATGGCAGAAGTCCTAGCAGACGAAGAAGTCGCGGTAAGTAGCCTCGGTCACAGAGCAGAAGCACCCGTTCAAGAAAGGAATGATGAGCCACGACGATCTTGTACAAGCCGCCGACCTTCTTAAGATCGGCATATTGCTCTCGATATTGCCAAGAATTTGAGCCGTACTCATTCCTATATCTCCAACAAAGGGCTACGAGCTCTTCAACTTTTACCTCAGCCTCGGAGATGGTCATCCCTCCACCTCGGCGCGCAATCTCTTCATACTCTGCATGTTCCTCAGCGACCCGTTTGGCTTTCGCCTCAACGATCTCGAACCTCTCCTCCAACTCCAAGAGGCGAGCTTGAAGTTCGTCACAACTCTCCTGGGTAGCTCTAAGCTTAACTTCGGCCTCCTCCTGCACATGACCGAGCTTGTCTTCCAAGCGAAGGACTTCGGCCTCCTTAACTTCGAGAGCCCGCATCAAAGCTTCGATTTGACCCAACCAAGGGGAAGCATCAGGCATATCAGGAGAAGACTGAACACAAAAGACAAGCTCCTTCAGATGAACAACAGATTTTATTAAAGCCTTTACGGCAAATCAAAAGCGACATCCTAATGATGACGTATTTACAAGTTGATCTACAAAAAAAAAAAAAACAGAAGGGATGAACTGACCCCTCCAGAAGCTCCGCCTTTGGCCCCGGGTAGCTCGGCCGCATCTTGGGGAGCGTTGACCTCGGCTGCGGTGGCCGTCTCCGGGACCCATGCTGCTTCAGCCTCCTCTTCCTCGGGGATTCCACGAGCCCGGTGCCTCCATTGCCTTAGCTGCCGCCTCCCCGGATTCCCTCGTAGGGTCGGCCATCAAGGCTTCAATCATGGGATCGCGATCCATCGGGCAAGCGGACGGACTCGCGATCAGCCAAGAAACCGAGGACGATGTCAAGCTCTGCACCACGGGCAAATCCTTCAAACCTCGACCGAGGACCTCGGCATAAGCTCGTAGCAAGGCGACATCCTCTGTCGCCTCATACCCATACTTGGACTTATCCGACTCGGGTAGTCCTCGGCGACTTCATCAATGACGTCCGAGACGCGGCGCTGTTCGGCACCACGCTACGGCGGCCAACCCGGAGAAGCCCCGAAAGGAATAGCCTCTCGTAAAGTGCGGAGCATTTCCCGCGAGGTCGCCACTCGACCTCCGGCGCTCACTCTATTTCGGCCCTCGAGACGGTGACTTGACCTCGCCGCCTCGGCTGCCCTCGCCTCCTCAACAGCCGTCGAGGCCACCACCTCTCTCTTGGCCAGGTCCCGAACCTTGGTCTCGGCCTCGGACACCTCACGAGCGAGGAGGTCTTCCTCCTCCATCTCACGAGCGTGAGCGGCCACGGTTGAGCGGGCCACGGCACTTTTCAAATACTCCGTCCACAAGGACGGATATTTTGGCGAGCTCGGCCGACACGCCACCAGACAACTTAGCCAGCTCGACCGACACGCTATCAGCTCCCTGTGCAATAACAAATCAGGTCAGAAAAACATAATAACTCACACATCTGCAATTTTACAATACAAAAAGACACACTACCTCGGGGAAAGTGCGAGGTGCAGGTTGAAAACCAGTGATTTCGACCTCGAGATCGGCAGCAACCGAGGCCTCAGGGATCGCGCTTTAGCCTCTTGAGCGTTTCAAAGGCGGAGGCGAGGGGGACTTATCGGCATCTCCACCCCTCTCAGAGGTTTCCTCGACGACATCCTTTAGCGTCAAGGCAGGAATCCCGGCGTCCGAGCTCGGTCCCTTCCTCTTCTTCTTGGTTGTGATCAAATTCACTGCAGCGAAGCAAACAACACATAAATACATCAACGCAAAAACAACCCAGCAACAAAAGAGAGAAGAGAAAGGGCCTCACCGCCGGCCCATCGCAGCAGCGGTCATAAGGGCTCACCCGCGGACATAAGCTCGGCGGAAAAGACTTCGTCTACCAGGCCGATCCTATCTAAGGATTTCTCCAAGCTACCGAAGTCATAATCCGTAGCCATATCCGACAACTTCTCACGGTTCCAGGCGAACTGGAATGACTCAGGAAAACGACAAAAGAAAATTTAGGTGCGATTGGAAATTTTTCGAAATCTTTAATTTAAAATTGCGACGGTGTCGAGTAATACCACCCGCTGTTGGATTTGAATTGAAAGAACCTAAGGACGAGTCCTAAGGTCAGAGGGAAATTATGACGATGAGCAAAGACACCTAGGCCCGTCAAATGCCGAAAGGAGTTCGGCGTCAATTGGGCTAAAAGGATGGCAAATAACTGCTGCAACTCGACATATATGGAAGGTTAAGGAAAGCGAAGCCCATTTTTCGTGCTATCCTCATACGAGACAAAACCGTCCGGAGGCATAGCCCTATCCTCCGGCCGGGAGCAATAAACCCAAAGGATTTTGGAATATGAAATGTGAAAGACTCTAATCTAGCTGAAGCTCCTAAAATCGACGGAATCGAAGAAACCCTACCGACATCAATAAAGAAGGAAAGCAAATTATGCGTATGAAAGGAGGAAGGGCATCAAAAGTATACACTTCCTATCCACGAACCATACGGCGAAGACAGTTAAAACTCGGTCTCACGGTGGTGAGAATCTCAGTATGAAGAAGAAGGAAGCCATAACTTCTTGGTTTATAAATCGATGAAGATAGCGTTGGACCTTGCGAAGACGATAATGGCGACAATTGAACTTTTCAGACGACAAAGAGTTTTTGAAATTTTTGAAATCAGAAATGGCTAAAAGTGATATGGTAAATGACGTATCAAGGAAGTTATTCCCCCGATAATGCACTTTATCGGGAACTCAACCGCTGCCACATTTAATGCGCATTAAATGCAGAAGAAAGACCCCGTGTTCGACATCGGCAAGACATCTCGTGTTCGACCTCATCCTGACGTTACGCATTCAACTACGATGTCATATATCCACCTTGAGACCTCGGCAAAACACCTCGTCAGGTGCAGTCGGTCAGAAGACTTCGGCATAACGCCTCGTCAGGTGAAGCCGATCAAACGACCTCGGCATAACGCCTCGTCAGGTGCAACCGGTCAGAAGACTTCGACATAACGCCTCGTCAGGTGAAGCCGATCAAACGACCTCGGCATAACGCCTCGTCCGGTGAAGCTGATCAAAAGACCTCGTCATGCGCCCGTCGGTGAAGCCGATCAAAGACCTCGGCATAACGCCTCGTCAGGTGAAGCCAGCTCAAAAACTTTGGCATGACGCCTCGTCAGGTGGCGTCGAGCAAGATGAGTTCGACATAACATCAAGGGAGGTGAAACCAGACAAACTGACTTCGGACACACCTTGCCACGCAAAGCCAAGCAACAAATGACCTCGGCGAACACCTATACAGGTGAAACCAGCGACATACAAAGTCAAGATAAAAGGTCGGCAACGGGATGATGCGCTCCCTTCTTCATAGACAAATCTCTGGTGAATTACAGCCCCCAAACCCATCACGACCTCGCTTCTGCGTCTTTTTGGGCGGGGGGAGGATGTGATAGGATACGGCCCAACTCCAGGCCCAAGCATCAAGCCCAAACCTGACATTAAGCTCGGCCTAAACGAGTTCGGCCCAAGAGCACTCCTAAAGCCAGTGGGAACGCAGAAGATTCGGTCATATCTAAGAGAATCTCAATTAGAGAAGACATAGGATTCAAAACCTATCTTACAATAGATCTCGGATTCGAGATCTAGGTCATTATAATTGTGTATAAATAGAGGCTAGAGAAAACGGAAAAGGATCATCTACACTTCTTGTAATCACTCATCATATTATCAATACACAAATACTCTCTCTCTCTCCGTGGATGTAGATCTTATTCATAGATCGAACCACGTAAATCCTTGGTGTTCTTGCATATTTATTTCCCTTACGAAATTAAGATCGATCATAAACATTAATGATCAATCCAACAAAACAACAAGGATGAAAGATGCATCCTCTCATATTTCTTGTTGATAATATATCTTTTATGCAACACCACGATCTCATTGCTAAAAAGGAAAATTTCACAATCTCTTCAACGCTTTCCACAGCCCCATCAATTGACTTTAGTTGCCTTGATTTCTCGTCAAATATTGGGTGCATATAAGGCACTCAATAATTTTAGAATTCAAAGAATTCTAAAAAATTAAAAAATTAGAACTTAAATATTAAAGGCAGATTTTGATGCTATCGTAGAAAATATTATCGATAGCACATTCCAAGAAAGATGCCAGAGAATGAGATTGTCCATAATAAGAAAAGACAAAGATAATTTCCTATCCATGGTGCAAGCTCATCTTTTTGAGACCCACAATTATGTTTCATGCGAGTGTTTTATAAGTCAGATCATTTTTACATCTAGATCCAAAGATGGGTCATAAAGTATATTAATTAATAAAATTATTTCAACGTAATTATAGTCACTCTAATGGCAAGATCATCTTTTCAAGGTTGGAAATTTATCTTGCACCATATTTTGCAATTTCTTTGAGAAGTCGTGATGTTTTACAGAAAAGTTGATCCATGTTTTTGTAATTCCGTCCAAGAATCAGGTCATCAAATATAATTAATCCTAATGTAAATATACCAGAGAAATCGACATTAGCAATATAATACTCCTTAAAGAAAAAAACCCATTTACATTAATAGGAGAAAACTCTGCAAGTACAAGTGAAAACTCGTACAATCTCTTTAAAATTAAGATACCGTTAAAAATAAAATTTTGTAGTAGAATTGATTAGATCTAAGGAAATACATTAACGAAAATTTTATTTTAAGATAAATAATTATTTTAAATCTTTTAAAAAACATATTACGAACTCTGTGAGGATTTTCTTTATTCCATCGAAGACATTCAATCGGTAAAAACTTTATGCGTGAACAATGAGATTTATGATACAAACCTACCATCCCCATCCCAAGTCAAAAAGAAAAGAACAAGAAAGATGTTTTCCTTAAAAATATCACCTAATGCCTCAAATTGTTTACTAGAAATATCAATTTGAATCTTTTACTTGTAAAGATAATAGATGATCTTATTTCAAATCTGTTTGAGAATAATATAATATATGATTTTAAAGATAATAAATAAGATAATAAATGATCTTAAATGCAGAAATTCTAACACATGGGACTAGGAATTGCAATGGGCGGATGCGGATCGGATCGGATGCAGCTAGGTCGAGATCCGGATCCGATTTTTTGCTTGGGTCCGGATCCGGTCCGGATCCACTTGGGTCCAAAAAATTAGATCCGGATCCGGATCCATAAGATCCGCAGGTTCGGGGTCAGACAGGATCCATATGTTTCGCTTCTAAAATAAATTCTAAATCAACTATAATTCACAATAATACCATAATAATCTAAATACACAATAATCTTGTAACAATTATTTAGAATTTCTACAATTATCACTATATTGAAATCGTTAGTTACAAATTAGTTTAAGGTGAGAACAACAAACAACTCGATCGTCGGTGGTGTAAGTGGCGTGATCCATTTGTGAATCTTAGGCGATACATAATTGAGAGATTTTGAAATGAAATTGGGAGTAGATTTATTTTGGGAGAATTTGAAAAAGAAAATTAAAGAGTTTTAAGTTGGGATCGGGTATTTAATTATTATAAAAATAATATATATATATAAACTAATGGATCTACGGGCCGGATCTAGACTGGATCCAGGTCCCAAAAAATAAATTTCAGATCCAAATCCGAAATATGGGGGTAGGATTCAGATCCGATCAAGATCTATCGGATCCAAAATTTTGAGGATTCAGATCCTAAAAAATGGATCTGAATCCACAGATCTGGACCGAATCCGGGATCCATTGCCATCTCTACATGGGACACAACTCATTCATTTTATTGGCATTTTAGAACATCAATATTCCCTTTCTTTTTTAGATACCTATCTTTTTCAGATACAACTTTTGTTACCTTTTTAAATGATGAGCATTTTGGCATTTGATCCTTTTGGTTTCTTCATAAATTTAAAGATCGTATCATGATGGATATAAACCTGATATCTTTAATATCGAACATTAATATACAATTAGATCTATCCACACACACATTTGAGCATTTTCGATCTTATTCACCGTCGAATATGCTTTTCTCAGTGCTATTTGAGCACAATATTTTGTAAACGTGACAAATGGCAACATAACTCAGTTCTGTAATAATGAGTGGATCCCTGATCTACAAGATCAGCTTTTCCAAATTTACTTCAGCACTTACTTTTTACTATTTTTCATCTTTAAAAATATTCATTTAATTCTATTTTAATCATAAAAAAATATTCAATAGTTTTAATAGACACGATCTTTATGTAAATTTCATATTTTTTTATTTGTAATTAACTCAATTACTTTCATAATCAATTTTTCCTATTCACATAATACATTTTATAATATGAAAAAGTCAAAATTTAATTAACTCACTTTATAAACACTTATTTACATAAAACAAAAACCGCCCATGGAATCTCACGTCAAAATTAAAGGACAAGGGGAGAAAGAATAATTTTTATGAAACAAGTTTGTAATCGATATCTGTATATTCAAATAAAATCTCATTCATATATAATAATATATGCAAAATTATATATGAAAATAATAACATTATAAAAATTATTTAAAATAAGCTCTACGTATAAGACGGAAGCTGTCTTAATAACTGGTACTTAAAAATTAAAATGCAAATATTCCAGTGCACCTAACCTGATAATAATTGTAATAATATCTTGAAAATTATTTGGAGAGCATAAGAAATATGCAGAAGGTCCCACTCCATGAGGTCGCCACGCTCTTCTTCACAACCTCGTAATCCTCTCCATCCACGTGTTCTCTTATCCAACGGCTCTCATCCTCCAATCCCTTTCGTTTCCACAAACTTACATCATCTTCATCTCCACTCGCTGTCTCTCACACACTCACTCAATCCACTCTCTCTCCCCAGAAACACACAAAAAATGCTTCTCAAAGCTGCGCCTGCGCTTGGTCTGTTGAATTCGCAGGGGGAAAATCTGAGCTTCGTCTCGTCTTCCTCCTCGCTTGCGGTTAAGAATCTCGAGGGAAGAAACGGATATGGATTCGTGGTGTGCGCGGCCAAAAACACCAACAGCAAGCCCTTAACCGGCGTCGTTTTCGAGCCGTTCGAAGAGGTGAAGAAGGAACTCATGCTCGTACCCAGCGTCTCTCAAGCCTCTCTTGCTCGCCATAAGTATTCCGGTGAGTGTGAGGCCGCCATCAACGTACAAATCAAGTAGGTTTTCCTCACTCTCAATCTTCAATTCGTTTTTTGTCTGCTCGTATTTGAAGTAAGATGATTTTTCTGCTATTTTCAATCTTTGTATTTTTGGTGAATTACAGCGTGGAGTACAATGTTTCCTATGTATACCACGCAATGTTCGCCTATTTCGATAGAGACAACGTTGCTCTCAAAGGACTTGCTAAGTAAGCTACCAACACCTTTTTGTGGTTTCATAACTATTTGCTTCCGTTGTTCTTTTCCAATTCGAGTAGAATTTGAGGTTTATGATTGATTTGTTATAGGTTTTTCAAGGAGTCCAGTCTTGAAGAAAGAGAGCACGCTGAAAAATTGATGGAATATCAGGTGTTTGATGACTTTAATCATTTTTTTTCCTTAGCATCGCTCAGTCATAAAGTAATGTCGGTAACAAAAGTTTGAACAATATCCAGAACAAACGAGGAGGAAAAGTGAAGCTGCAGTCGATTGTGATGCCGCTTTCAGAGTTTGATCATGCGGAGAAAGGAGATGCATTATATGGTATTGCTTTGCGATATTGCTATGCCATATTTCGAACCTAATATGAAGATATTATCACTGGAGGGGTCTAATGATTAATGATTGGTGGTGTATATCCGATAATTGAATGGTTGATAGATGAGCACCTGTCCAAATTTAAACACTAAACTATTTATGATGTCTATCCAAATGTTTACTTCAAAAGATGGGGACCAAATTTTGTCTTGATCACTATTATTTTGCTGTGAGTAATAAATTAGGGAAATGTGGGCAGTCTTTATATGCACGCAGCTTTATATTTGGAGTTATTCACATATTTATATCCTGTTCGATGGCATGCTTTCGTGATAGTAGCTCCCGTTTTTGTGCCTTACAGTTAAGCTTGAGTAGTGATAAAGAGCATTAGTTGTCTCTAGCAAAAGATTGGATGGACTCTTGTCATCTTTAGACTTGGAGTTATTTGCCTTAATTTCTGATGACCATTTTTTTAATGACCTTCTTTATGTTCTTCTTCACATTACTGCCTCTATGTCACTATTTTTGGCCACCCTCGGACATTATAAGATTTCTTGCAACCCCTTTGGTCACCAGCGTAACACACTGAGCACCATAGCTGTAATATATCCTGAATACAGAGATAATATCAAGCAAAGAAGCATTACCATATTATGCATCTCCACTTTTGTTTTTTTCAGTATTATAGTCTTCATTATCATGAAACTTTATCTCTAGTTCTAATAAGTTCACAAAACTTTTTTATGTATTCTTTCTTGCTGTGCTACTTTAATTTTTAAAATTTTCAATATATTTCATTTCTTAGCCTTATTAACTCCAAAAACCAGTTCTTTCTACCTCTTGCTTGAGTATATTGATAAACTATGTAAACTGTAAAGGACCAACAGAGAGATATGGACAATTTGATGGCAGTTCCAAGTTGAGACGAATAATTGATCTGATTCAATGCGCATCAAAAGACATCTGGTTTTGCAGGCTATAGAGTTGGTCTTTTAAGTATGTGGAAATGTTGTAAAAAACTTAACGCGTAAATGAGGCGTTTTGTCTTGGCGGTAGGCGTAAGCCTCGAGGTGGTCCGAGCGCAAGCCTCGAACTATTTTTCCATAAAAACATTAAATAGCAAGCCAAACATCAAAATCTAATAATTTATAATTCTGAAGAATATCAAACTAAAGGCATAAAATGTTCATAAAATATAAAACGTAGGATTATTTGTTTTGTCTTTTAAATATAATTATTGCTAAGGTTGAATGTTTAATTGAGTATTGTGTTTTAAAAATTAAGACTTAACAAGTATGAAATTTTTGTTTAATTTTATTTGAGTTCTAAAAATTAGCCCAAAACACTTGAAATTCTGTAAAAAGACTGAAATTTGCGAGGCTTAAGCCTCGAGAAGCCTCGAGGCGCTTAGCACTAAGGCGTGCACCTCGGCCCTCTGGGGCTCAAGCCTCACGGACAACGGAAAAGGCCTAAGCCTTGATACTTTTTGACAACGCCTCACCTCGAGGCTCGCCTCGAGGCGTAAGCCTCAAACGTTTTTCACAACAGTGGAACTGACTGCTCAGAACCCTCTATAATTTTCCAACAATGGATATCATAGATTTTGCCTTGATGATTGGAATATAAGTTGCATGTTGAAGTTTAGGTTACTTTTATATTTTTGTTTGTTTTCCTTTCTGCAAATTTTGTGGTTATGGGGATCATTGTAGCCTTTGCTGGATTTTTGGGTATGGTTATAGGAGAATGCTTTGTTCAACTAGTAAAAATTTCTGATAGTAGTCTTGGAGGGTGGGTTCTATGGTAATTGGCAAGTTGTGGCAGGAAATGGAGATGTACTAGGATAACTTTTCTTTGCTTTACCTTTGGGAGCAGGTCTACTTAAGTTGACAAGTATAAATAGCTTTTATCTTAGAAACTTATGCATTCAAGTAGAAATTTTCAGTTTTAAGTGGAAGGAATACTTGACCTTCGTAAATATAACAACAATGCTATGATAGAAAACCATTTGTGTGTTTCTACATACCTTATCCTCATGAGGGCATATTACTGATGTGTATTTCATACAGCCTTAGAGGAACATATTCAGTTAAAGTATTATGTAAGTTTGAATAGCTTGCATAGTTTTTTCTTGTATAGGAATAGGAGAGAGATAAAGATTTTTCTTTCTTTTCTCTGGGGTGAGGGATACTGGTTAAGTGACTGTTGAGCAAATATATGAAGTCTTCCATGGAAATTGTAACAGTGTTTCATTCCTCAATCTGTCATATGATGCTCTCCATCTTATAGTTTCAGCAATTTATATATTCGTCAAAGTATATATTGTGGTGTGATGTTTGCCCTTTTCTTTTTCTTTCAAATTTATACTACAGCTATGGAGTTGGCACTGTCTCTGGAAAAATTGACGAACGAGAAGCTTCTAAATCTACATGCTGTAAGTCATCGTTTTATTCTTTCTTTCACTTGTCCATGTAATGAAGGCAGGTATTACATTTATGACTATGAAAATTGAACAAGTTAATAAATACAAGGTGGTGTGATTTGGATTCTCATGTGTGTATGCATACACACCAGCTTTAGTTGGACTTTCGTTTATTAAGTTAGTTTTATGCTGACTTGTTTGTCACTCAAATATCAGGTAGCCTCTAAAAGCAATGATGTGCAACTTACTGATTTTGTTGAGAGCGAGTATTTAGGGGAGCAGGTTGGATTTTCTAGCCATATCTTCGTTTTTACCAAGATGCTTTCACATTGTATTTTGCACTATGGGCTATAACTAATATTCTAATATATTCTTCTTTACAGGTGGAATCTATCAAGAAAATATCAGAATATGTTGCACAGCTGAGGAGAGTGGGTAAAGGCCACGGTAAGGATTATTCAGAACTAAACTCCACTTTTAGCAACAATTTTTTCATCAGTCTAGGTTTCTGATTCTTCAGTGATTTGTTGGGAATCAATAATGTCAAAGCATTTCTCCCACCTTTGAGGTTTTCAGTTCGGGTTTCTTCTCCTGATAACGATGTTTGCTTGGAATATTAGGTGTTTGGCACTTTGATCAGATGCTACTTGAGGAAGCCGTTGCTTGAAAATCAATGGATCTTTATCCCAGCTTGCCATCCTGCCAGCCTACCCCTTCGATTTTGCATAGTAAACTTGTGTATGCTAGTTTGGTAAAGAATCTAAAGATGATATCGGTGAATGCTTGAGACAAAAAGTTTATGAGACTTGTTATGGTTGCTTGAGGAAATTGTTAGTAGCAGTAGCAGAAATTGTGAATGGCTGATGCATGAGAGGTTTGAGTAGATTTAGTTTTCTGTACAACTCAACATTTCTTTCTGATGCGTTCCTTGGTATTCTTAACTTTCTTTTTTGGCTGGCTTCTGCTGGTATACGTGACTTGCCATATTTTGTATGTGACCAAAATCTTTCTTCCAAAGGCACATCTTTTTTTCCCTTTAAAATTTAAATTACATATATAGCTTTGTTTTGACAAGGCAACAGAGTACTTGGAGAGTGCTGAAGGTGATGCGATCGTTTCCGTTTATCCATTTCAAAGCGACATTCCACACTTTGCCTTTATGATTATTGAATGCCGCATGGCCCACATCTTTAGCAATGCAAGACAGTACATTCACAATTTAGTTTTGACAATTTTATGTTATCTTTGGCTTGTTTATAGAACTTTGCTACTTGGACTTGTATTACATTGCTGATTTCTGGGATTAACATATAATGCACCAAGTTGTTCAAAGTCAGTACTAGTTTAATTTTTCCTCCTTTCTTCTCTTCCTTTTGAAACCTTGCCCTTTGTTCATAGCATAATTAGTAGTCTTTCTTGTCTCTGTAGTGTTCTTACATGGCACTGGAATCTGTAACACTCGGAATTTCAGCTTGTATCTGATATTTTCCCCCCTTTCTTCTCTTCTTATATTCTCAAATGAACCTTTCAAGCCTACAAAAACATGTTTATCATTAGGATCATCATCCCCCGTGAGTTTACTGATTTAAATCAGGTGAAGCAGAGATGGTATTAATTATTCCCACATGCTTGAAAGATTATTAAAGTAGCAATATAACCGATTGATTTCTGTGTGTACAATAAATTATTTCTCACTTTAATTGATAAACCAACGCACTACTACTATCACCAAATCTCTGAGCAAGAGATTAGAACAGTTCACAGAGACATCAATATAAAAATGGAGCTTGTTATGCAGGAATTGCATACAAGCTCAAAATCTGGTTTCTCAACTGCAAGACCACTTATTTATATATCAAATGAGAAAAGGGAAAATATAAAAGGAAATTAGCGCGGTAACGATCAAAGATAAAAATGTCGATTCTTCTTGAAAGCTAATCTGCGGTGAAAGTAATTGTTACAACTTTATCAGTTTTCAATTTGACTACAAATTCTAAAAATTAATATAATTCGGAGAACACATCTCTCCATTTCTTTTCCTTTTTTTGAGTTAATTATAATTTATGATCTTAATTTTGGATTATCTTTTAGTTTATGGTTTTAACTCAAAAAATTACAAAAATATCATAAAGTTTGGATAAGGTAATAACTTATGGTCGAATTGATTTTTCTGGTGTGGAAGTATGAGTAGGACGACGAGGTTGTAGGAGTTAGCATTCGAAACGACGTTCATCGTTTCTTATTCATTTTATTTATATAAAAAGAACTTAATCCCATCTTGATTCACGAAGAACCCATCTCTCCACATCATCCTAGAGCCTCTGATGCCCTTCCTATCGTCGATCCTCACATTAAACTACCATCTAACATAATATTACTCAGCTTAATATATCCACGAATAATCGGCGGATCACAATAAAGGTGCAAATACTCCAACCCCTTTGCAAATTAAGAGCAATCATAAACCTCTTATTCCAATTTTTAAGTCCTCTCATTCTTCTTATGAAAAATTTGATCTTGCGAACTACCTCTCTTCATAACCTAAAAGCATTTGACGTTTCTTGGGACTCGACGAGAAACCCACACGGGATACAACATAGTTACAGTCGATCTTGGAAGAGAAAAGAGATTCATTCTGAAACTCACGCTGTAATATCCCGATAATTTAAAACTAGGTTATGATAATTTAAGTTGTTAATTAGGGTTTTGTTTCGATAATCAGAATAGTAATTTGTCGAAGCTCAATTTTGATTATCCATAATGCCAAAAGTTTTATATTATATCTTTAAACAATTAGTAAAACAATGAATATATATGTTATTCATTTTGAGAGCGATTTTTCCAACGACGTTTAATTTTCGATAATTAATCTTATGTTATTTTCTAAGCGAAGAATTTAATTCCATATTAACGAAGAACAAATAAAGTAAGTAAGATTTTCTTATTAACGTATTTACATGACTCGAAATTTTTATTATAAAGTTTAAAGAATTTTAATCTTGAAAGTTCTATGAAGGTTTTAAGAATCAATGACATTTTTTTATATATTCATTCTCTACAATATTTTTATATATTAAAGAAAGGGGGATTGGACAAATAATATCTATTTTTCTAATGATAGGTCAAAATTTTCACTTTGAGACATAGAATTGTTCTTATTCTTTTTTTTCATGATCTATATCATCACCTAAGGTCTATATTAGACTATATTATTATTAAATGAAAAAAAAATGGAGACATGTGGTATTTGTATGGCGATGGTCGAAAATTTCAAAAGGTAAAAGAAAGAAGATATTTCATCTTTGTTTGATAGTGAAAGGTATTTAATTTGATGATAAGATAAGATATTTTATTTTTGTTTGGTAGTGAATGGTGTTCATTTATATGAGATAAGATAATTATCTTAATTTAAAAAAAACATGAATAAAGAGGATATATAATCAAGTGGATGAATTTTCTTCCTCATTTCCCCTAAACAACCGAAAACTTAGAGAAAAAAATAGGGAAAGTGTTCTTCCATTTTCTCTTGAATTTCAAGTTAGAAAAATCGATTTCTTCGTCGATCGATTTCGATTAAATGGTTAGAAATTGTCTAAGCTTCTTAGATATACAAAAATATGAGATATCCATCCATAAAAAATGGAGTTATATGCTTTGGTTATTTCATGAGAAATTTGAGGATTTTTGTTAAATGTTTAGGTTGATAATTAAATATGTTTATATGATGATTGTGAGCATGTATTATGAATTTGGTACAAAGTTAAGTATATTAAAAAAAATTATTATAGTTGAGATATATGAGATTTATATGTAGGTGATCATGATTTTTTTTATCGTTGTTTTGAGCATGAATTAATAATAGTGAGTATTTTAAGCATGTATGAATTAATTCATAATTTTTGGAAAATGTTGAAAATTATTTTTAAAAATTCAAATAATTTAATGCATGAATTATTGAGGTATGATTTGTGTATGATGGATATTAGTGTATATTGTTGATGTATGATGAGAATAATGTATAGTGTGAATTAATTAGAATTTTGAAAATTGTATAGGTATTTTTCAAAATTTTCGAAAACTATAGTATGAAGGGTTTTGATGTCAAATTTTTCTATGTCTAATGTTATTAGATATTAATGATCATACGTTAATATTGCGTGTTATGTGAATTTATAGGAATTTATGGAAATATTTTGCTAATTTTTCCAAAATTTTTGAAAAGTTTAAAGTTAGAAGTTTTGGAGTTTCAAATTTATTTTATTAAATGTGATCACATATTTAAGCCCAAAAATATGTTTAAGATATGTTATGAATTTATATGTTTTTTTTAAATATGATATAATATTTTTATGTTGAAATGTTTTGCTAAGTGACGTAGAAATTTGAAATATAAAGTGTTATACATAAATTAGTTTCATATATACATATTTGAGCATGATTGAATGTTAAAGTGAAATTGTGAGATTTATTTGAGTAAGATAAGTAATAAATTAGAAGTTGAGCATATTATGCAAGTTAATTGTTCTAAAGGTGAATTTTAAAAAAAAGCATTAGTTTGAAGTTGAAATGACTTGATTAAAGTATGAATGTATGAAGCATGTTAGTGTGTGAGTAGAGTTATGTTTTACGCCTAGTATAAATATGGGTTTATCTGAATAGATAAACTAGGATATGTGAGACGAATTAGAGATATAACAATATCTCTTTTATAAGAAATGATTTCATAATTGAAATCATTTTATCGGAAAATAGCTAATACGAATTCAAATGATTGACCTAATTTATTAGTATGAGGTCTGAATCAATGTTTCGTCTCAGTTAGAAATTAGAGTTTATAAGTTAAAATTTCCAATGAAACTACGACCCAAATTAGTTGAAGATACAAAAGCCTTAGAAGGTCGATAGTCAGTTAATAAATCTTGATAAGATTTAAAAAAAAAAAGCTATTGAGTTCCATTAGTTTTTGACGATTTTCAAAGATGCGATCGACGTGTTGGATTTGTATACTGAAAGCAGTTTTGGTTGAGCTTGTATACAATGTTTCCTGTTACCATTATTAAAATCTCCTATCTGAATTGTTTACTTGATTGCATATGTATGTCCCTTTATCTCATATATAAGTTAGATCATACAGTGTGTTGTAGATCACAGAAGTCTGTATGATTGGTCAAGCTTAATGAGATATAAAAGAATCACAACCGAGACAACTTGAGGACGAGTTGTCGGTATAGGCGCGGTATAGATAAAAGTGACTTTACTTAGTTGCTTGTCTATCTTGATGCGTCCCGACGTATTGATGGATCAAGTGAGATGGGTTCTTATATCGATCGTCGTGAAGAACCTAGATCTCGGTGACTTTACGTTGATCTAAACCTCGATAAGGTATTAGGTGAGTATGAGTTGCTAACCATCACTTTAACTTGTTATGGGTGAGGGTTACATGAGATAACCCAATATTCTCTGCATCTTGGGTGGTGGCAGTGCTTGTATGTCATGCTAGTTGCCTGTATCGAGTCACCGTATCCGTTTAGGATGATGACGTTCCCTTAAGGAGGTCAAAAGGTTTATTGTACTAAACCTTGCAGGTTGAGTTATCTCAAGTACAATAATAAGGTTGAGTGGTACTACTTAAGGAATTAAAGTAATTAATTATTTTAAGCAGTCAGAACGCTGTAAATAATTAATGGACGTGCGATATCTTAAATATGGGGATTCGTTAAGTCTAAGTGCGAGCCTGGCTCAACTTCGGAAATAAAGGGGTAAGTTAGCATTTATTCTCTAGTGGCATGAATAAATGTTTATGAATTAATTTATGTTCTGGGCTGAACATAAGATAATTAATTTATTTGAGGCCCATCTTTATTCCTTGCATTTGATCCCTGGGCTGGCCCATCAAGGCCTGGAGCTTAGAGAAATTTGAAAACTTCCTTAGAGTCCCACTGGTACTCTGTTTTGATCATCTCTATCTAAAGAGATATTATTGTATTTATTAGATATGTAGAAATCCTATCATGATAGGATTTAGGGTTGCATTATAAATATAAGGTGAGAGAAAATCAAACCCTAATCATAAGTGTGAAATTTTCGAAAATTATACTTCTCAAAGTTGGGATTTTCGAAAACTTCAAAGAAGGAAGGAGGCGGATTTCTGCAGTATTCTCCATAGATTGTCCTCACTCGACATTGGAGATTAGGCAATCGGGAAACAGTCCAGAAGATCAAAGCACGAGTCTTGATACAATTCTTGCCTGATAAACTCGCAGGTAAACACGAGAAATCACCAACGTGTTGCAATTAATTATATAGGTGCATGCTATGTATATAATCAATGTATGATGAATTAAACACCCAAGATAGATCCTCGGGAGAGGGTTAAAATTAGATTTCCCTACAATTGGTATTAGAGCCTGGGATCAGAATCTTGGCTCTGTTGGATTAATTCACGTTTGATTATAACGTGCGTAATTAATTAATTGTGGATATGTCGTTCATCATTGCTTGTTTTATTTTGTCGGATTTCGTTTTTCACCACGAGAAAATCCGTGGTTAGATTATGATTTTTTTTGCAAATCTAATCTGTAAAAGAGAAACGAAGAGGAAAACACAGCGAGATGGCGGAGGTGGCGGCGATCGCCGCGGCGCGGCGACATCACGCTGAGCGTGCTCGGCGCTCACAGCACGCCTCTCGACAGATGCATACGGGTCTTGGTGGATGGCTTCGGCAACGTCGGGCGGCACAGGGCGGACATGGCTCGGCGGACCTGGGCGGGAGCTCTCGGCGGCATTGGCGGGCATCGCACGGGATCCCTCGGCGGGTCGTGAGATGGCGTCGCGAACTTCGGTCTTGTGGTGCCCATCGCTCGGCGCAGGCGAGTCCAGTAGCGAGTCACGCTGTAGTGCTCTCGGCGATGAGGCGGGTCCTCGGCGGCGCTCGGCGGTGGGGTGGGCGAGGCTGCACGGGGCGCGCGTTTATCGCGCGGGAGCCTTGGCGTACCTCGGCAGGTTACGTGCTCGGCAACGCCTAGGCGCTTCTCGGTAGCCTCGATAGGTCGCGTGCAGTAAAGCTCGACGGTAGGGCTCGGCAGCGCGCGCATGAGTCTTCGGCAGGCCTCGGTAGTGACGCGCGTAGACTTCCCGGAATCTCTCGGCAGTGGTGGAGGGCACGGCGTGTAGAGCTTTTCGGCTCGGCTGCGCGATGTTGCTCGACACGCCTCGGTAACTCTAGTCGACAGCGGCGGGCGATGGTGCTGCGCGTCCGGGCGAGGCTCAACGGACAATATCTCTCGGCAAACGTGCGTGGCTCCTCGGTGTCTTTGGGAGGCAGCGGCAGCGAGATAAAGCGCGGGGTGTGCGGCGTGCGCGTGGGTAAGTGCCTAGCGCTGCCCCCTATCTTGGGCCGACTGGCCCGTTTTGGCCAAACACGATTTTTGGCCCATATCCGAATTTTGACCGGTTGAAATTTTCGACCCGATCCGGCCCGATTCCTTTATACGGCGGTTTCTATTTTCGGCCCAAATCTAGTTTTGACGAATCCGGTCCGTGCCCATGCACGCAGGCCCTTTTTGAGATTTTTGAAGATTTGTACTTTGCACATTTATGTAATAAATCGTTAGACGAGGAGATGTGCTGATTGAAAAGATTGGTACTATGGATAACCTAGCTGACCCATTCACGAAGAGCCTGCCGTAAAAAGTCTACGAAGAGCATATTCGAGGACTTGGATTGCATGAGATGGCACCCACTTAGAAAAAACTTTTGTAGAAGTGGGAGAAGCAAAGTGATGGTGTTGTTTGTAATAGCTAGTAGAGACACATTGTATACTAAAATTTTGCTTTAGTATAAGTGGGAGATTGTTGGATTTGTATCTTTGAAGCAGTTTCGGTTGAGCTTGTATACAATGTTTCTTGTTACCACTATTACAATCTCCTATCGAATTGTTTACATGATTGCATATGTATGTCCCTTTATCTCATATATAAGTTAGATCATACGATGCGTTGTAGATCATAGAAGTCGTATGATTGGTCGAAGCTTAATGAGATATAAAAGAATCCTGGCGAGACAACTTGAGGACGAGTTGTCGGTATAGGCTGCGGTATAGATAAGAAGTGACTTGACTTAGTTACTTGTCTATACTGGTATGTCCCTGACGTATTGGTGGATCACAGTGAGATGAGTTCTTCTAACTGACCGTCGTGAAGAACCTAGATCTCGGTGACTTTACGTTGATCTAAACCTCGATAAGGTATTAGGTGAGTATGAGTTCTTGACCATCACTTTGACTTGTTATGGGTGAGGGTTACATGAGATAACTTGATATTCTGCATCTTGGGTGGTGGCGGTGCTTGTATGTCATGCTAGTTGCATGTCAGTCACCGTATCCGTTTAGGATGATGGCGTCCCCTAAGTAGCTCAAAAGTTTATTGTACTAAACCTACGGTTGAGTTATCTCAAGTACAATAATAAGGTTGAGTGGTACTACTTAAGGAATTAAAGTAATTAATTATTTTAAGCGATCGAGCAGCGTAAATAATTAATGGACGTGCAATATCTTAAATACGGGATTCGTTAAGTCTAAGTGCGAGCCCGACTCAACTTAGAAAATAAAGGGGTAAGTCAGCATTTATTCTTTAGTGGCATGAATAAATGTTTATGAATTAATTTATGTTCTGGGCTGAACATAAGATAATTAATTTATTTGAGGCCCATCTTTATTCCTTGCATTTGATCCCTGGGCTGGCCCATCAAGGCCTGGAGCTTAGAGAAATTCGAAAACTTCCTTAGAGTCCCACTGGGACTCTGTTTTGATCCTCTCTATCTAAAGAGATATTATTATATTTATTAGATATGCAGAAATCCTATCATGATAATATTTAGGGTTGCATTATAAATATAAGGTGAGAGAAAATCAAACCCTAATCCTAAGTGTGAAATTTTCGAAAATTATACTTCTCAAAGTTGGGATTTTCAAAAACTTCAAGAGAATGAAGAAGGCGGATTTGTGCAGTATTCTCTATAGATTGTCCTCACTCGACATTGGAGATTAGTCAATCGGGATACAGTCCAGAAGATCAAAACACAAGTCTTGATACAATTCTTACCTGACAAATTTGCAGGTAAACACGAGAAATGACCAACGTGTTTCAATTAATTATATAGGTGCATGCTAGGTATATAATCAATGTATGGTGAATTAAACATCCAAGATAGATCCTCGGGAGAGGGTTAAAATCAGATTTCCCTACACGACGTACTAAATTAGTTTCTTACGTAAAGGTGGAGCACGAAAGTGAGCACTGAAGTAAAAGGAAATAGATTCGTTTGAGAAGGAGATTATACCAGGTGGGCTTTTCTCCTCAAGGATAAAATGAAATGACAAATATTTATTTATGATGCTTTCTTTTGAGAAAATGATGATGAAATGCTATTATTTAACTACATGCCCAAAGTGTTTATGTTTTATGTATAGATCCTATCAATGTTGGTTCGCCAACGTAAGTTTAATCAAATTCAAATCCTATGTTAGATGGAGAATTCCTAACAAGGGTTAACGTGTACACTAGGTAATTGTGTTCTTTGAAAGGTTTGCTCGACCGATTCACGGTGTTGTGTCTTTGAAATTTTTCTCGGTCGGTCACGATGTCCGTGGAAAGAGGCCTCCTTCTACTGCGCAAGATGAGTTAGATATGGATCATACAGATAGAAAATATGTCTGGCCAGACAAGTTTATGGAAAATGACTAGAAAATATTTAGTAAGCACGGAACTTCCAAATAAAACTCTGCGTGTTACAGATGGGGCAGTGTAATTCAAAGTTATGATGTATGTTTTGGCATAAATTCACTGAGTCTTTGTACTCAGCCCTGCATGTTTGTTTTTAAATGTGCAGGTTGAGTTGGTGATGAGATAGAACGGTGTTGAGTAGTAGGAATCTTTTGTCGCTGATAGTAGCGCCTTGAGTGCACATCTTCATATATGTAGCTCACATGTTTTCTGCTGCAAGAACACTAAGTTATATTTTGATCAGACAACTAAATTCCTTCAGATCAGTTGAACCCTTTTGTTAAGGATCTGATGGTCTAGTCTCTTGTATTTAAATTATGTTTACTTTGATCTACAATACTTTGAGGTTTCTAGACGTTTTCTTGATATATGTCTCACAATTCGATATCCCCTTTTTTCCCGCTTCTTAATTTCCATTCAAGTATGTGATCCTTTGTTAATCCGTCCTTAGAGATAGTGGACTGTTACACACGCTCACCTTACAAAGAGCCCGAATCCATGACCTTGACGGTGCCATGAGAGAGAGTAAAGTCTGAATCATTGGCGAAGTGGTAGCTCGACTTGAACTCGATGCGGTAGACGGAGCCGAAGACACCTTGGCCCAAGTAGAGAGAGGGGAGAAATTGGAAGTGGCGAGAGAAGGAAGAAATTTGAAGTGGCGAGGCGGAGAATGGAGTAGGAGAGACCCATAAGGGTTTCTTGGAGTTGTGTCAGAGGCGGACAGGGGCTGTGCGTTTCTTGTTGATTCTATGGAAGCAAAGGACCAGGAGGAGGAGGCAGGAGAACGCCACCATCAAGCTTTCGGCGAGGGGCAGTAGGATGTGGTTGGTCGGGTGGTAAGATGCCGGTGGTGGGGAGAGGAGACGCCGATATTTGGCATCAATGGTGGAAAAGGGGGAAGGGAATAAAATTTTGACATTCTTTTACGTGAAGTGCCGATTATTTAACCTTATTCGCTTTTGTGTTTTAATAAAATGACCTGTCATACAATGTCGCCTTCCTACTTAGAAATCTATCATCAAAATTGATCGGGATATAAGTTATTATATTTCTCAAAATTCAAGACAATTCTATAATTTTTTGAAATTGATACCATAAATTAAAGGGGTTAATTATAGTTGGGATAATCACAATTTGTGTTGTCAACTTTGATGAAATTTTGAAAAATATCTTCAATTTTAGTTAATACATTATATATCCACAACTTTGATAAAATTTTGAAAAGTGTCCCAATTTTAGTTAATACTTAATATGTCTTCAACTTTGATGAGATTTTGAAAAATGTTCCGATATAGAGTTTCCGATGACGAAATACTAAGCCAGATCGCCTGATTCTCTAGTGGATTATAGCTCAAATGACTCATCATTCCGTGTAGATTATTTCTCAAATGACTCGGGATTTCGTCGTCGGAAATTTTGAATCGGAGATATTTTTAAAAATATCGTCAAAGTTTGAGACATTTAATGTATTAACTAAAGTTGAATATTTTTCAAAATCTTATCAAAGTTGATGACATTTTAAAGTATTAACTAAAGGTGGGGACATTCTTCAAAATCTTGTCAAAGTTGGAGACACAAATAGTTATTATCTCATTATAGTTTATGGCCTCAACTTTAAGCATTTTTCAGTTTATGACCACAACATTCATGTTTTTCATAAATATCTTGAACTTTGATAAATACACTAACTACGGTTCAAATATTTTTTTCCGATATCGGAATATTGGATAGGACAATGTCTTATTTAAGGTGATATTTTTTCTTCTGAATAAAATGACGTCGTTTTGCTCCTATGTCATTAAAAGAAATTAAAAAGTGAGCTTTAATTACTTTTGATCTTTCACCCTTCTTAAAGAAATAAAAGGAAATGAAGATGAGACTATCCCAATTCTTCGTTGACGTGGACATTGTTTAGTCTCATTTTGTGCTTATTCTTGGTATTGTTTTGTGTGTCATTTTCAGTGGTTTATCCTATTTATGCCGTTGGTTTGATTAATATTTATTGATTCGGACTTACTTGGTTTGTCTCGATGTTTTGTAGAAAAAGGCATAAAATAGGATGAATTGGATCTTCCAAGGATCAAGTTTATTAAAGAGCATCTCGACAGGAGTTCATAGGCTAAAGCGGATTGCAATTCGGAGTTCGGACGAGGAGAGCGAAGCGAATCATCAAAGTCACGTCTGACACCCGTCGCGCGGCGAGCCCGCACGCCAGCGCCCGTCCACGCACCAGCGTCGCCCGCCTTCCGCGTCCAGCGCCCGCTGCCACCTCGCGCGTTGTCTTTCTTTTCAGCGCGCCTGCCTGCCTCCGTGCGTTTCCTTTCTTCCCATGGCGGAGTCCCATCGCGCGCTGCGCTTCTGGCGCCCGCCGCGTCGTCCTCGTCCGCGCCTGCCCCAGCGCTGTGTGCCCCGCCTGCACTGCTTCGCTCGGCGCCCCGCCCGTCCGGCGTTGAAAGCCGACACCCAGCCCAGCGCCGTTGCCCTTTCACGCATGCCACACACACTGCCGGCGCCGCCTCGCGCCCCGCTGCGGCACCCGGCGCGGCGCGCCCCAAACCGGCTGCGCCCGTCGATGAGCTCCTGCGTCCAACGCTTCGTTGTGTCCGGCGCTGGAGCGTTGCTATTTTTCAATCCAGAAACTCCTTGCGTCGGTGGCGGGTGCGAAAATCTGGCGATATAAATACCGAAACACATGAAAACCTAGTTACGAATATATTTTACATTAAATCGGTTTCTTTTGAGTTTCTCCTCCACGAATTGTTCATCCATTGTTTCCAAGTAATTCATTTGCACTTTGTTGATTCAAGAGCTTTGATTAAAGAGATTCGTCAACGACTATTGCAATTGTAAGGATTGTTATTCACTTTTCTCCCGTTGAATTATTGAGTAATGATTTTTATTGATTTCAATTGTTTGATCCGTGAAATGAGCATGAACTAATCTTCCTCTAGGGTTGGGTGATTCAAATTGATTGAATGTTTATTTATTTTCATTGAATATACCAATTGAATCCTAGGGTTTACTGTTAAGTGATTGATCACCATTTAATTGTTCATTGTTTCGTGTATTATCGAGAGATAGATACGTTGCATCATAGGAATCAATTGGGTTAGAGGTTACCGGAAACGGGTACTCTAATAATTTATATATTTGTGAAATCTTATAACCTAGGCTTAATCCACAGAACGAAAGTCGAGTGTTTGGATTATAGGTTAGAGGATCGCATGAATAAAAGGATTTATTAAGCAAGCATTAATCAAGGCGAAGAACCTTAATACCCTAGTATTTCTCACATTCTTGAATTACTCCTGCTGCTATTGAATTGCTTTGAACATTTGTTTGAATCGTTTGTGTGATTGAATTCCTGTCAATTTTAGTTAATCATCACCCCCAATCAAGTTTAGGATTTAGATTTACCGTTGTTATCGTAACACATCATAAGCCCTGTTAAGTCTTCCTCGAGAGATTCGACTTGGGTCGACCTTACCACACTATAGGGACCTCGTACTATTGCGAGCGACTTAGTAGAACAATTTGGTCAGAACAAATTTTGGCGCCGTTGCCGGGGAAGGCTTTAGGCCTTTTTTATTGTGTTATTTTCTCCTCCTTGTCTTCTATTTTTCTATATTTTATTTTGTTTGGTTATTTTCTTCCACAGTGCTGCGTAATCCATTTTCTTGTCTTGTGTTTTGTATGCTAGGTCGTGAAGTCTTAAAGGAAGTTGGCACAGATTCGATAACATTCACGTAGGCGAGTTTTAATCTTCGAACTCGGAAGAAGAAAGCTTGTCTGAAAGTGAGACGAGTTCAGCGACAGTTGAGCACGAGAATTTGGAGAGTAGATCTCCAAGTGAGGAAGTTGTGCTAGAAGAGATGGCAGCAAATGGAGGAGTCCACGAAGAAGGAAACCCGTGGATGCGTGACTTTGCTCGACCCGTCATTGGGGTGACAACGTCATGCATAGTCCTCGAGGATCCGGCCCGAAACTACGAGTTGAAGCCCATCCACTTCAACCTTTTACCCTCTTTCTATGGGATGCCAAGTGAGAATGCTTTGAACTTCATCCGTGAGTTCTATGCAGTGGTTCACACTTTTCTGTTGAATGGGCTCACAGAAGATACGTTGAGAATGAAGTGTTTTCCTTACACCTTGAAGGATAGAGCCAAGACATGGTTGATGTCTCTACAGCCTGGTTCATTGACGAGTTGGCAAGCCGTATATGATAAGTTCATGGGAAAGTACTACTCGAACCAGAAAACACAAGAGCTGAGGGCTCAGATAGCCACCTTCAAGCAGATGGCTGGAGATAGGGGTGAGCATAACCGAACCGAGACCGAAAAACCGCACCGAACCGATTGATTTCGGTCGAGTTCGATCGATCGAGCATGGAGTTCGATTTTGGTTCGGTCAAAAAACGTAAAACCGAAAATATGTTCGGTCGGTTTCGGTTTTCAGAGCATGGAGTTCGGTTTAGACCGAACCGAACGATTAGGGTTTAGGGTAGTGATTTTTTTTTTAATCCACTTATCTTTTCCTTCTTGTGCTGGCGGCTGGGTTGAAACTTCATTCACCACACCACACCACACCACACTCATGCAAGTCACATGACGTGAAGACGCCACGGCACGACAAGCTGCTTTCATCTCCTCTCATCTGGCTTTCTCTGGTGTCGGAGCCAGTGCTCGTAATTTTCTGCGTCACTGCGACGCACGTCCACGGACCACGGTGGTCCATCTGACTCATATGAATTTTCAAATACTATGTAGCATATGAATTTTCAAATACTATGCACGTCCACGGAGCATCTGCAACATTTCGTCCGATTCCAGTGAAGAAATTCTCAAGTAAATTTAGCTCTATTATATTTATGGGCTCATATGAATTTTCAAATACTATGCACGTCTGACTTCTAATTCGACAATATTTCGACATTTCCAGTATAATTTGTATTCTATTTCTGTGGCTACTCTGAATATTGCTGAATTCTCCCAAGGTTCGTGTGCCCACTTTTCCTCATCATCTTATTATTATTCTTGTTTTAGTATAAAATCGATTGTTTATTTTGGGTGGTAGTTATATTAAATAAAAATCATATAAGCTAATTTGTTGCGTATAGATTCAACAATTTGAGCTGTTCAATCGAAAGTATAATCAATTTTCTGATCCTTCAGATATGTATTGTTAATCTATAATATAAGCGCGTATTACCTGATTTGATTCATTTCGATTGTATCAAAAATATGAGATTGATATAAAAGTTTAAAATTGAATCTTAGGTAAAGTTTATTTGGTATTTCTATGACAGAGTGATGTTCTGCCTCCTATTCATAATCTGCAATTTTTATATTCTTATTAGTCATTCTTAGGGATCATTTTTTGCCTATGCATTACTATTTTATGTTCTATTGGTCTTTCTTGAAAATAGTATAACGTTAGTATTTTATGTTATTCTTAATTTGGGTTTAAATAATTGAGTATTCTTGACTAATTCATAGTGTTGTTTTATGTTATTCTTCAGATGTCTGAAAGTCAAAATAAAACTCAAGGTGATAGTGTTCAACCTATCACGGTGAGTCTCCCGTGAAGGTGGTTCTTCAACGACAACCAATGCAAAGAAGAAGGTGGAAGGCAACGTTACGAGCGTGGGATCACTTCATGAGTTTTTAATGAGGATGGAGCGGAAAAAGGTAAATGTAATTATTGTAATGCGAATACTTTGCCGATCCAAAGAAAATGGGACTTAGTCACTTAGGGCTCATCGTAATAATTGCAAAAGAATCCACTAGTATTGGTGTCAAACAAGCTCAATTGAGCTTGCAACCTATAGTGAGGGGTGATGAGAATATAGGTATTCTTACCTCTTGGAGATTTGATCAGAATTATGGGGAAAAGTTGAATGAGATGATAATTAAGGATGAACTCCCTTTTAAAATTCTTGAGGGTGAGGGTTTTAGGGAGTTTATTAGCACATTGCAGCCTAAGTTTAAGATCCCTTCAAGGTGGACTATATCTAGAGATTGTAGGGAAAACTAGGTTTAGCCCTCGCCCCGAGGATCTATCTTGGATATTTAATTCACCATACATTGATTATATACCTAGCATGCGTCTATATAATTAATTGCAACACGTAGGGGTTTTCTCGTGTTTACATTTGGATCTGTAGAGGTCGGTCGAACAGGACGAACGGATCGAACGGAACGGACTCGTGCTTTTGACCTTACGGGTGTATCCCGGTTGCCCAATCTCCAACGTCGGTGAGGACGATCTATGGAGAATGCTTGGAAAATCACCCAATACTCTCACAATATTTTGAAATTCTCTCAAAGAGCACTAGGAAGCTCACGAAAATTTGCTAGGTTAAGTGTGGATTAACCTTGATTCTATCTCTTACCTTATATTTATAATGCACTACCTTAATCCCATAAGGAAATGATCTATGCATATCCATAAATATAATAATATCCTTGTAGGATAAAGAGAATAAAATCTTACCATTGGGAGCAAATAGGCGCGATTTTCCTCTAGCTTAAGGGCTGGATGGGCCGACCGAGGATCAAATGCAAGGAATAAAGATGGGCCTCAAATAAATTAATTATCTTATGTTCGCCCGAACATAAATTAATTTATAAACATTTATTCATGCCATTAGAGAATAAATCTTGACTTACCCTTTATTACCGAAGTTGAGTCGGGCTTGCACTTAGACATTACGAATCCCGTATTTAAGATATCGACGTCCATTAATTATTTATAGCATTACATTGCTTAAAATAATTAATATCTTTAATTCATAAGTAGTACCACTCAACCTTATTATTGTACTTGAGCTAACTCAACTGCGGGGTTTAGTACAATAAACCTTTGAGCTCCTTAAGGGGCGTCATCATCCTAGCGGATACGGTGACTCGTCTGAGATAACTAGCATGACATACAAGCACTTGCCACAACCCAAGATGCGGAGAATATTGGGTTAGAACATATAACCTCACCCATAACAAGTCAAAGTGATGGTCGACAACTCATACTCATCTAATACCTTATCGAGGTTTAGATCATCGTGAAGTCACCGAGATCTTGGTTCTTCACGGCGGTCGGATAGAAGAACTCATCTCCTTGTGATCCTTCAATACGTTGAGGCGTACCGGCATAGACAAGCAACTAAGTCAAGTCACTTCTTATCTATCTGCGGCCTATCCGACAACTCGTCCTCAAGTTGTCTCGGTTGTGAAACTTTTATATCTCATTAAGCGTGACCAATCATACAGACTTACGTGATCTTCTACACATTGTATGATCTAACTTATATATGAGATAAGGGGACACGGATATATGCAATCAAGTATTCAATTAGGATAGGAGATTGTAATAGTGGTAACGAGAAACATTGTATACAAGCTCAACCAAAGCGCTTTGGTATACAAATCCAACAATCTCCCATTTATACTAAAGCAAACTTTTAGTATACAATGTGTCTCTCTACTAGCTATTACAAACAACCATCACTTTGCTTCTCCCACTTATACAAAAGTTTCCTTTCTAAGTGGGTGCCATCAGCATAATCGAGTCCTCTAACGTGTCCATCGTAGACTTTTTGCGGCGGGCTCTTCGTGAATGGATCCGTTAGATTTTCCGTCGTATCAATCTTTTCAATCGACACGTCACCTCGTCTAACGATTTCTCGTATGACATGGTACTTTCTCTCTATGTGTTTGGTCGCCTTGTGGGTCCGTGGTTCCTTGAGTTTGCCATTGCACGAGTTATCACGATGAAACTATGATACTCTTGGGCAAACCGGTACCACACCTAGATCCATGAGGTAGTTCTTGAACCATCTGACCTCCTTAGAAGCTTAGGCGGCTACATATTCGGCTTCCATGGTAGAGTCCGCAATGCATCATTGTTTGCACTCCATGAGATACGGCTCCACCTCCCAAGGTAAACACATAGCCGAGGTTGACTTTTTCTCATCACGGTCGGCTTGGAAATCCAGTGCAGATAACCCAAAGGCATTAGACTATCTGCATGGTAAACTAGCCTATAATCTCGAGTCCTTTTGGTGCTTGAGTATATGCTTTCTTGCGATCCAATGAGCTTGTCGAGGTTAGGCGATATCTAGCTACTATGCTACCGCATAGCGGATATCGGGCCTCGTGCATAGCATTGCGTACATGAGACTTCCTCGGCGGAGCGTAAGGAACTTGTCTCATTCCTCTATCTCCTTTGCGGTCATAGGTGGTGCGTCTTAGATAAAGGAATGCCATATGCGAAAGGTAGCAATCCTTTCTTGGCGGTGCATACTAAAGCGAGTAATCACAAGTATCAATGTAAGGCGCTGAGATAAGCTCAACATTTTCTTCTTGCGATCTCGGTAAACCTTGATCCCAGAATGTCGCTGCATCTCCTAGGTCTTTCATTTGGCGATCGGATAACCAACTCTTTCGTCGATAACGACTTCACGTTGTTGCCAACTAGAAGAATGTCATCTACATAAAGTGCAAAATACCACATCATCGTTAACATCTAACCGATACACACAACTCTCGCTGAGCAATGGGTAAATCCATAGGACTTTACTATCTCGTCAAGCGTAAGCTCCATGATCGGGAGGCTTGCTTAAGTCCATAAATGGACTTCTTAAGCTTCCATACTAGATGCTCTTCACCCTTTACCACATAACCTTGAGGTTCTTTGCATATAGATGTCTCTACCTTCCTCAAGGTAACCGTTTAGAAAAGCGGTTTTAACATCCATTGCCAAACCTCTAGGTTCAAGTGTGCTGCTATGGCGGAAGAATTATGATGGACTTGAGCATTGCTACAGGCGAAAAGGTCTCATCGAAATCGATGCCCTCAATCTGAGTGTACCCTTTCGCCACAAGCCTGGCTTTAAAAGCCGAAACCTCTCCATCGGAATCTCTCTTCCTTTTGTATATCCACTTACTACCTATGGCTTCCTTGCCATCTGGTAGAGGTGTCTTTTCATATACATCCATAGCCGTTATGGACTCCATTTCTAAGTCCATAGCGGTGTGCCATGATCTTGCATCAATGTCTTGTATCGCCTCCTTGTATGTCCATGGGTCGATTATTGCCTGTTCGTTTCCTGGGACTATATCCGAAGATTGTCCCACGAACATAAATCGCTCGGGTTGAGAACAACCTCCCACTCTGACGAGGTTCTCGGGCACTATGGCAGCGGTGGGTGCAAAAACTTGTGGTTCTCTATCTTGCACAACTTCTTTGGGTGGGTACCACTTATGCGGTCGGTATCTCGGTGGAACTCGACCCACTTTAATTTCTTGAAGTATCGGTGTCGATCCCTCCTACTAGACTCGACATCTCGTACCTTTGGCCTGTCGGTGGTGGAATACAATCATCTTCTAATTCTTGAAGAATGATTTCAACTTTGGATTTATGATTTTCATGTAGTCCTCTTCTAAGAATCGAGCATTAGTGCTAATAATGACCTTTCGATCCTTGGGACTATAGAATAAACCACCTTCGTTCCTCTAGGATAGCCGATAAACGACCTTGCGTCGAATCTAGCCTCCAACTTGTCGACCTTCTTGTTCAAAGACGTGTCTTTGGACTGCCCATATCCTTATGTGGCTTAAAGCGGGCTTCGCCAAACCAAAACTCGAAATGGGTCTTTTCGGTGACTTGGATGGTACTAGATTTAGCAAGTATGCCATGATTTCTAAGGCATACCCCGAACGAAATAGGCAATGTTGCATAACTTATCATTGATCTAACCATTTCAAAAGAGTCCTATTTCTTCGCTCGACACACCATTTCTTTGTGGTGTGCCGGTGAAATCTTGTTGGGATGTAATCCCACACTTCACTAGATAGTCCATAAACTCGTTCTTGAGGTATTCGCCACCGCGATCGAGCCATGATGACTTGATACTTTACCTAGCCGTCTCCACTTCCGCCTTAAACTCTTTGAATTTCTCCAAGCATTCGGACTTGCGGTGAAGCAGGTATATGTATCCGTACCTTGAGTAATCGTCAATGAAAGTGACAAAATACTCGTACCCTCCACGAGCTTGTGTGGACATCGGTCCACACGGTCGAAATGGACTAACTCCAACATTTCTTTGGCTCTATATCCCTTCGCTTTGAAGGGTGCAGTCGACATCTTACCTTCTATCTGAGATTCGCGGTGGGAATGGAGTAAGCGTTAGATTACCCAACGCTCCATTCTTAGCCGGTCTTTGGATCTATTTAGATTGATGTGACCTAATCTAAGATGCCGAGAAAAGTGGTGTCATCTTCTTGAAGAAAACTTTCTCTTTTAGGGTTTGATGAAGATCTGACATAGTTATAGGTATTATGTTTGGCGAAATAGTATAAAGCGAATTATATAACGTGCCAACACGAGATAACCGTCATTTCTTATGATAGAAACACCACTATCAAAAATAACGAATATCCATGAGAAAATAATTTGAAAGCGAAACAAGGTTCCGCGAAAATCCGGCACATATAAAGCGTCTTTTAAAACTAAAGCTTTTCTCAAAACATAAAGTAACATCTCAACTGAAGCGGCCTCGACTTTCGCGCGTTGCCCATGGAGATCGTTATCTCTCCATCAAACGACTCCCTTGTCGCGGGAACCCACGCAGGTGTAACAAACATGATCGATTCGCCCGTATCTACTACCCAAGAATGGGTAGAACAAGTCGCTAAACATGTTTCGTTACTAAAGCAAGCGGCGTACCTTGAGCCTTGAGCATAGGGCACTTGGCCTTCAATGCCAGTCTTACCGCACGCAAGCACTTGCCCTTCTCCTTTGGCTTCTTCAAGCCTCCGGTGGCAACCACGTTCTTGTTCCCATTACTCCCACTATTTGCCTTGCCTCTTCCACCTTTGGTACCCCTTTTTCCTTTTCCATTTTGCAACGAAAATTTTGGGCCCTTAGATGTGGTAGCAAGAGCATGTGCTCCTTTTCCCATAACTCCTTCGCGACAACGAGATCATTAAACAACCGACTAAGTGTAAACTCGGTCTTGCTCATGATCGCATTCACGAAGTTCTCAAAAGACTTGGGCGGTGTATTGAGGATGATATCGACCTTGGCCGCCGTCAATACCTCCTCCCAACCGATCAAGACTATCCATGAGATGAGTCATGTGGGAGACATGTTCATGGACCGAACTTCCTTCTTCCATCTTACACGCCAAGATTTCTCTCATTGTGTGGAAGCGATTGTCCGATCCGATCGCCCAAACTTACTCTCGAGACTTGACCAAATATCGATCGCATCTACCATCGATCGATCTTTGCGGTGCAAGCCTTTGGACATAGTAGTCATCATATAGCATTTAGCCATATTGTTTGACTTATTACAAAGTCGCTTGACTCTCATTGCTCATTAGTCGATCGTCGATGAGGGCATCGGGTTTAGGAGTAGTGAGAACAAACATGTGGTCTTGGCGATAAGAACATATTCCATGTTTTGTTTCCACTCGATAAAATTTGGACGGATAGCAGTTTTGTGCGAGCATATTGATAATCGATGTAAGAGACATATACGAAGCGATAATGAAAACACATAAGCATACGATCGTATATAATTCGTAACAATAATATTGTAACCTTTTGATAAAACAATATTAATTGAAACCTCCAATCGCCTAAGGAATCCCACATGCAAGCCCCGCGTGTGGGCGTTTACACATGAACCCCTCGACCGGACTAAAATATACCTTTTAGTCGTTTAATTTCAATCCATGTCAACTTATCCTTATGACAAATGAAATTAACAATTGGACCTTACTAGACCACATCACTATCGCGAGAAGGGACTTGGCGGAAGTTGTACGAGGTGATGTCTAAGCAATGACCACATTTTAACGTGAAAATGAATTCTTAGAATTGACATACTCACTAGGACCATACCGCTTCCAATTCAAATTCTTTTGTTATCTTATTTTATATCTATCTCTAGAGAACTTATGAAAATCGCACATGCAAGCCAGCGTGTGGGCGTTTATACATGAAACTCCCACTTCTCAATAGATTTAAAATATTTTATTTAGAAATCTCATCTAACAAACTTATGATAAACAGTGCAAGCAAGCCACGCGGGTGGACGTTTACTCACAGTGCGTCTCACTTTGTTTAGAGATCAAAAGGTGGAGGTCTTGACATTTTAATTTGAAAAAATTAATTTGTCGGGTTGCTTGCTTAGTCTTTTTATTCAAAAGGTTTGTTCATGCAGATCACGTAATCCTAGCATGCTTGTCTATAGAACTCAACATGTAAAACATGCTCGCGAAATTCTAAAAATGCTTGAAAACGCGATAAACCTAGCATCGACTATGCGCTTAAATACATAAAACACTAAAAGGTTTGTCAGCGTAATTTAAACATACATAGCATCTCTTGCATAATTTAAACATCCACGACATGCAATGAGCGATAAAAATAAAATAAAAGCGTTCATCGTGGCCCACTCGTGGAACTGCACTTTCTTGCCTAATCTATTACATAGAATTGCAAAGTGCAATTAAACTTGACAGGCCTCGCGTGCACGGGCACGGACGGATTCGTCAGCTGGATTTGGGCGGATCGGTGGAGCGGGCGGAGCAGACAAAAATCGGAATCGGGCAAAAAGCGGGTTCGGTGAAAAATTGAGTTCGGGCGGGTTTGGGTCGGGTCGGCCCAAGATGTCTTGGGCAGCGCTAGGGCGACCCGTCTTGCGCGCCCACCGCCGCCGCCTTCCTCGCGCACACTGGCGTGCTCGCCTCGCGGGCTGCCTCGCGGTCGCGTGGACGACCGTGACCCGCCGAGCTCACCGTGCCACGGCGAGCGTCGTCGAGCGCGTCGCCGGCGTTGCTGGGACATCCGCAAAATCGCCGCCCGCATCGCCCAGCCGCCGAGACCTCGGCGAGGTTTCCTCGCGCGCTTGCACGCCGTGGTCGAGCTGCCGAGGCGAGCCGTGCTTACGTCGCCCGGCATTGCCGAGGCATCCAGCGCGCCGCGTCGCCCAAGACCGCCGCCCACGCGCTGCGACGTTGAGGTTTCAGCGCGCATCTGTTGAGGCCGTCGGCGCCACCGAGGCCTCGCGCGAGATCGCGCGCCTCGCGTCGCCAGCGCCTACCGAGGCGCTACGAGGTTTCCGTGTGCGATTCGCGTCGAGCCCGCCGGCGCGGTCGAGCACTGTGAGGTTTCCGTCGCGATAGCCGCGCGCGCGCGTCGCCCGCGGCGCCGCGCAGCGACCCGCCGCGTCCCCATCCGCCCTGCTCGTCGATCTTGTCGAACGCGCGCGGCGCCGAGTCTTGCCGTCGTCCGGTTTCTCGGTAAATCTTCATCGTCTCGTTCTTCGTGCTTTCGTCTTTGTTCTTCTTTTACGGATAAGATTTGCGAAAAATAAATCTAATCTAACCGCGGATTTTCGTGGTGAAAACAAAATCCAACAAAAATAAAGCGAGCCACGATGAGCAGCGGATCCAACAATTAATTAAGCGCGCGTAATAATCAAGCGTGAATTAATCCAGCGAGCCAAGATCACGATCGGGCTCGATACCAGTGTAGGAAAACTTGGTTTAGCCCCGCCCGAGGATCTATCTTGGATATTTAATTCACCATACATTGATTATATACCTAGCATGCGTCTATATAATTAATTGCAACACGTAGGGTTTCTCGTGTTTACCTTTGGATCTGTAGAGGTCGGTCGAACAGACGACGGATCGAGCGGAACGGACTCGTGCTTTTGACCTTCGGGCTGTATCCGGTTGCCCGATCTCAGCGTCGGTGAGGGCGATCTATGGAGAATGCTTGGAAAATCACCCAATACTCTCAAAATATTTTGAAATTCTCTCAAAGAGCACTAGGAAGCTCACGAAAATATGCTAGGTTAAGTGTGGATTAACCTTGATTCTATCTCTTACCATATATTTATAATGCACTACCTTAATCCCATAAGGAAAGGATCTATGCATATCCCATAAATATAATAATATCCTTGTAGGATAAAGAGAATAAAATCTTACCATTGGGAGCAAATAGCGCCGATTTTCCTCTAGCTTAAGGGCTGGATGGGCCAAACCGAGGATCAAATGCAAGGAATAAAGATGGGCCTCAAATAAATTAATTATCTTATGTTCACCCGAACATAAATTAATTTATAAACATTTATTCATGCCACTAGAGAATAAATCTTGACTTATCCCTTTATTACCGAAGTTGAGTCGGGCTTGCACTTAGACATTCTGAATCCCGTATTTAAGATATCGAGCGTCCATTAATTATTTATAGCATTATGATTGCTTAAAATAATTAATATCTTTAATTCCTTAAGTAGTACCACTCAACCTTATTATTGTACTTGAGCTAACTCAACTGCGGGGTTTAGTACAATAAACCTTTGAGCTCCTTAAGGGGCGTCATCATCCTAGCGGATACGGTGACTCGTCTGAGATAACTAGCATGACATACAAAACCGCCACAACCCAAGATGCGGAGAATATTGGGTTAGAACATATAACCTCACCCATAACAAGTCAAAGTGATGGTCGACAACTCATACTCATCTAATACCTTATCGAGGTTTAGATCATCGTAAGTCATCGAGATCTTGGTTCTTCACGACGGTCGAGATAGAAGAACTCATCTCACTGTGATCCTTCAATACGTCGAGGCGCACCGGCATAGACAAGCAACTAAGTCAAGTCACTTCTTATCTATCTGCGACTATCCGACAACTCGTCCTCAAGTTGTCTCGGTGTGAAACTTTTATATCTCATTAAGCTTGACCAATCATACGAGACTTACGTGATCTTCTACACCTTGTATGATCTAACTTATATATGAGATAAGGGGACACGATATATGCAATCAAGTATTCAATTCGGATAGGAGATTGTAATAGTGGTAACAGGAAACATTGTATACAAGCTCAACCAAAGCGCTTTGGTATACAAATCCAGAGATTGCTATCAACTTTTCCGGTGAAGAGGAAGACTTCGTGATCTTTTCATTGAAACAGGTCAAAGTGTTTGTATTACAATAGACACTTGGACTTCGTTGCAAAAGTTGAATTACATATGTATTACTGCACATTTCATTGATAGATCTTGGAAGTTAAACAAAAGAATTATCAATTTTTGTACCATTGAAACACATAAGGGGGAGGAAATGGGTAGACTAATTGATAATTGCTTGCGAGAATGGGGTATTGCTAGGGCGATTGACTTCTCGGGGTTGTAATATGGTGAAAGGGAAATATCTTCATATGAGGTGTGTGGCTCATATTATTGCTTTAGTAGTTAATGATGGCTTGAAAGAAGTAGGTTCATCAATTAAGAGAATACGAGATGTTGTGAGATATGTTAGGCAGTCTCCTGCGCGATTAGTAAAATTTAAGGAGTGTTGTAAAGAAGAAAACATTGCGTGCAAGAGTTTGTTATGTTTGGATGTGCCTACTAGATGGAATTCAACTTACCTAATGTTGAGTGTGGCTTGTAAGTTTGAAAAAGCATTTGAGCAATATGATGGCAAAGATCCTTATTTTAAGCTTGATCTTGATGATGGGGTTCCGATGGGTATGGATTGGGACAACGCAAGGATGATGAGAGACCTACTTGAGGCTTTTTATGAATTGATAATAAGAACTTCAGGCTCATTGTATGTCACTTGTAACGAATTCTTACATGAGATCACTACGGTTAGTGACCTGTTGAAGGAGTGGGTTGATAGTGACGATGAAAATGTCAAATTAATGGGAATAAAAATGAGGGCAAAGTTTCACAAATATTGGGGAGATCCAACTAAAATGAACAGTATCATTTTCTTGAGTGTGATTGTTGACCCTAGATATAAGTATAAATTTCTTGAGTTTGTACTTATTGAAGAATGGGGTGAAGAAATTGGAAAACAATTGGCTCAAAGTGTCATGATAGTTTGCATGAGTTGTGCGAAGTTTACAAAGGATTGCATGATGTTCCAAATAGTAGTGCAACGAGCCAATCTTCACAACAAACAGAATCATCGTCAACAATGTTTGGGAAGAATCGTGTTATGGTTAAGAAATACAAGAAACAAAAGGTCAATGAGGGAGCAATTTCTCCAATTGATGAATTGGATGTATATTGCAAAGAAGCCGTTGTAGGGGCGGAAGAAGACTTTGACATCTTGTATTGGTGGAAGTAGGAATGGCAATGGGCCGGATCTGGACCGGATCTGACTAGATCCAGATCCAGATCCGATTTTTTTACTTGGGTCCGGATCCCGTCCAGATCCATAGGGTCCAAAAAAATTAAATCCAGATCCAGATCCATAAGATCCGTAGGGTCCAGGGTCTAGACCCGGATCCATATGTTTTCGTTTCTAAAATAAATTTTATAACACCATAATAATCTAAATACACAATAATACTATAACAATTAAATTTCTACAATTATCACTATATTGGAATCATATAAATTCACAATAACAAACATAAAAAACAAATCATACATGATTAATCCATAAACGATGATTATAGCGCGGAAATTGCTTATTCTATACTTCGTTTTCTTTATAATACAGCCAACATAGTTATCAAATACTCTATTCACTCAATTCATGTAATTTATTAACAAACTAACAGATTATTATTACCCAAAAGACAAAAACAACAAAAAGTTAGTTATAAACTAATCTTAAATCTTGGTATTCTTACCAATAAAGAAAGCAAAAAGTATAAACTTACAAGTCCATTACAACATAACCCATATTGATCTTCTTCCACTGATGAATATCTAGGAAGATACAAACTTGCTTATGTCTACAAATACCAAGAATATTTCTCATTCTCTGCAATGTCCCATTTAACAACGATGCGGTACCGGAAGAAGAGGAGAAAAATGAAACCGAAATTGCTTATTCTATACTTTGGTTTCTTTATAATACTGGGAAAGATCATGTTACAATTAAACTACTAACACAAGTTCAAGAATTAAAATAGTAAACTAGCAAATTAAATCTTGTAACACTACATATACATATACATATACATATACATATACATATACATATACATATATTTACCTAATCTCTAGCCATTTCCCTGCAATTTGTGCATTCGTTATCAAGAGTTGATAATATAAGAATAAACAATATGATTCCAAACATCGGGAACTCCGGAAGACAACGGTGAGTGCAATCCGAATAGCTCATCGGGTTCGATAATGCTCATCACTTATAGTATGAAAAAATTCTTGTAAATCGATGGAGAAGGAGGTGAATGACGGAGGAATGGTGGAGGACACGGAGGAAGCGGCGACACTGTGAAGGAAGAGGTGAGAGCAGAGGATCGGTGGAGGAGGTGAGTGGCGAGTGGCGGAGGTCTGGAGAGCGGCCATTGGATTGGAGGAGACGGCGGATCTTGAGAGTTTGGAACTTTGGAATGAAAATGACAAATAGAACTAGAAATTAGGTTACCTAATTTAATTATAATAAAAGAATATATATATATATATATATATATATATATATATGATTAGCGGATCATGGTCGGATCTAGACCGGATCCGGTCTAAAAATTAAATCCCAGATCCGGATCCGAAATATAGAGATATGATCCAGATCCGGTCCAGATCCATCGGGTCCAAATTTTTGAGGTCAGATCTAAAAATGGATCTGGATCGGGTCCTGGATCCATTGCCATCCCTAGGTGGAAGCTAAACCAACACTGATTTCCCATTCTTTCCATCTTTGCTCGAGATATCTTGGCGGTGCCTATTTCTCTGATTGCCTCTCGAATCCGCTTTTAGCGCGGAGGAAGAGTTCTTGATCCTTTAGGAGTTCTTTAACTCCTAAAATTGTCAGTGTCTCATATGCACTCAAGATTGGTTGAGGAGGTCTAACGATCTAATATCAATTGAAGAAGATTTGGATGCTCTTTGAAGCATCAAGAAGGTTATAGCCTCTATTAATATTCATAACATTTCATTTTTATGTATTAATTGTATTTCTTATTCTTTTGAATTACACTAATTGTTACTTTTATTTTTTGTTTTGTAGGTTTAAAAAATCTTACTTTAAATGAGGTTAGTGAAGTGGTTCAAATGAAGACCACTAATCCAACACCATCAACAACGGAGACTTGAACCATTATTATTTACGTGATTGTTTGGAGTTTGAATTTGAACTTTGAAGTTTTATTTTGAATATTTGAACTTATTGTTTTGTGGATCATTGAAGTCTTTAACAATTGTGGTTGTTTGGACTTTGGACTTTGAATATTTACACCTATTGTTTTTGGTGGCTTTGATTTGAAGTTAGAATATGAACTTTATGGAATATTTTGTAGCTTTTTTGTTTTGTTTATGTAATGTTAATTACTTATGAGTTGATATATAGGTATTATTTCTTAATTCTTACTGTTGATACAGCAAAAATAGGGAAAAATGGAATAAAATCATGGCAAAATTCAAAAGAAACTGTGATGTCGGTTGGATCGGAACCGACCGAACCAAAACCATTCGGTTTCGGTCGGTTTCGGTTCGGTTCAAAGATATATAGCGATTTGGTTCGGTCGAGACTTTATTTTTATTCGGTTAATCGGTCGAATCAGTTCGGTTCGGTTTTTTGACCGAACCGATCGTTGCTCACCCCTAGCTGGAGAACCTCTGCATGAGGCATGGGATCGTTTCAAATCGTTGCAGCGGCGGTGCCGCATTACCATTACCGGTGAGCTCCTCAATCAGTTTTTCTATGATGGATTGACGATTGATTATCAATACATGATAGATAATGAGTTGGAGGAGACATTGGAAACTATACTGCTGATGATGTTAGCGAGATATTGGAGACGCTAGCTGCAAACTCACAAAGGAGAAGTGCAGGACGAAGACCTGCTGCAGCAGCAAAAGAGATGACACCCAACTATGAAATGACACGAAGAATGGCGGATCTCACTCGCCAAGTTCAATTATTGAGAACAGCCGAGCCTCGGACATCACCTCAATTCCATGACAACAAGCGATGTCGATGGAAACTTGTGGAATTTGTGGAGAAGCGGGGCATGGAGCTAACATGTGCCAAAGAACCAATGAGATGGCATATGAAGAAGTGCTGAGTTAATTCTATGCAAGGGTTCCAACAAAGGGTACCAAGAGAAATCGCAAGGCTATCCGTCGAGGCCGGATATGACCCTTTTCAAATTCTTACAATCCGGTGAGAGATCATCCTAATTTCTCCTGGAGTCAGAATCAAGGGGGATCAAGTCAGGGTAACCAGTTCAGACAGCAACCTCAGCAAACTCAGCAACAAATTGATGCTCCCAATAAACCATCGCTTGAGGATTCTCTAAATACGTTTATCCAAGCAAGTAACTTGAGATTTGAGTCTTTGGAGGCATCTTTGAAAAGAGTGGAAACTCAAGTGGGACAGGTTGCAACTCAAGTGGGACAGATGGTTGGGACTGTTGAATAGCTAGTGTGAAGAGACCAAAATGGGAAGTTTCCTAGCCAATCGGAGCATGCCAAGGCTGTTACTGCTTATGGAAGTGAAAATGAGAAGTGCGAGGGTGATGAAGAGACCAGGATGGAAGAAGAACAACCTCGCATGAGTTTATGAGCCACCCGTTCCATTTTCGAGCCGTTTGATAGTCGAAAGAAAGGAGGCGGGGAATATGAAAGTGGTAGTTGAGAAGAAGAAGCTCATTACGCACCAACCCAAACCAAGGCAATGCGATCCGGTAGCTTTACTCTTAATGTTGCTTTTGGTAATGGAAAATCGCATCGGGGATGCTTGATTTGAGTCTTGGGATTAATTTAATGTCCTTTCTCTGTTTAACTCATTAAAACTTGGTGAGTTAAAACAAACCGACATCGATTAGAATTAGTGAGGAACTATTCGGCACCGAAGGGTGTGATAGAAGATGTTTTAATAAGAATGGGTAACCTTTTAGTTTGATTGATTTTGTTGTCATTGATATGGGAGAAGAGACTGGAAAACATGAGAGTAGACATCCGTTGGTGTTAGGTAGGCCATTTATGGCTACAACAAATACCCAAATTGATTTTACTAAAGGGTTGGTAAGCTTGAATGTTTTGGGAGCAGCGGAGACATTTCGTGCTAATGTCTGAGTGATAGTTCTACTATTTCTACTACTGCATCATGTTTTTCTATCATTGCACTTGATACTTCGGACGAGAATAAGGTCTTGCAGGTACAGATGCCTAAGGAAGAAGTTGATAGTAAATCAAGTCATAAAGAAATCGACAGCGGGAAGACTGACCCCACACTCCAAGCTAAGTGTAAGAAAGATCGGGGTGAAGTACAATTCAAGGATAAGTGGAATGAGCCGTCACCTTACTCACCGGAATATGGTTATCGCCTAGCAGAGGCGCGTTGGATAATGAGAGTCGGAGCGAAGCTTCTCGCTAGACAAAATTCAACAAAATGAGGAACCAATGGTCGGGCTGACGACGTTAAAACTAGTGCTTCGTGGGAGGCAACCCACGTTTATTTCTGTTTTGTTCTTGTTTTCTTTTGTTTTTGCTTGTGTTTGGGTTTTCGTCTTTGTTTTGGTTTTCTGTAGTGCAGGTTTCGGTGTTAATTATTCTTGAGTTTTGGGACATTGTAATCCGTGTGGTGAAGCCGTGATGCTCCAACTCTACAGCGCACACTCGTCTATTATCAGGGAAGTATCATCCTCTATAGCCATTTTGTGTTATTAATGTTTGGAGCATTGGGGACAGTGCTCGAATTAAGTGTGGGGGATGATTATTCATTTTCGTGTGCGTCCCTTATCTATTTGTATGCTTGGTGATGTGCATCTGTGCTTATTTTGATTTCTTGGAATCAAGTATTGTATATGCGAGTAAGTTAGGATTTTGATTTGTGCAACTAAACTCTGTGATATTGGTCAAACTGATTTTAAATTTCCGAGACTTTTGGTGATATATGATTCGAGTGTAATGTGAATTGACGAGATTGTGATTGATAGAAAATTAATAGAGGAAAATTGATGTGATTTGTCCGGCTAATGTTAGGGGTAGTGTTAACATTGTGGTTACCTATATACTTATTTCATTTTATATATAAAAAAATGTGAAAAGGAGTAGAAAATAATGAGAATGAAAACTCCAGTTATTTGTTGAGATTGTTGAAATGGAGGATGAGATTATGTCCCTCTTTCTCGTAAATTGAGAAATAGACATGGGAAACCACGATAGGAAACTCGAGTTCATCGAGAGTTCACCTTTCGAACATTGTTCCAAAATCTCTAAAAACATTCTATGTGCTTAAAAAAGGAACTTGTTGCTAAAGGTGACCACATTAGTTAGTTCACCCATAGCGGAGAGTTGGGTCTGAACAGAGGTTACCCTTTTATTTATTGGAAATCAATTGCCGTCCTAGATTTATTTCATATTATCTTTGAATACGTAAACACCAAGTGTGGGGGAAAAGCAATAAGGTTTGATTGATTAGACTAAGAGTGAAGTTGCATGAATTATCTTCCATATTCTTACTAGTATAGACTTTGCTTGAGGACAAGCAAATGGAAAAGTGTGGGGGAGTTGTTTAGTCTCATTTTGTGCTTATTCTTGGTATTGTTTTGTGTGTCATTTTCAGTGGTTTATCATATTTATGCCGTTGGTTTGATTAATATTTATTGATTCAGACTTACTTGGTTTGTCTCGATGTTTGGTAGAAAAATGGCATAAAATAGGATGAATTGGATCTGCCAAGGATCAAGTTTATTGAAGAGCATCTCGACGTGAGTTCATAGGCGGCGGATTGCATTGGGAGTTCGGACGAGGAGAAGCGGAGCTAATCATCAAAGTCTCGACGGCACCCCATCGCACGGCCGAGTCCGCACGCCCGCGCCCATCCGCGCACGCGCGCGCCCGCCGCCAGCCCCAGCCCCCGCTGCCACCTCTGTGCGCGTTATCTTTCTTTCAGCGCTGCCACCTCCGCGTTGCCTTTCTTCCCAGCGCCGAGTCCGTCGCACGCTGCTGCTGCTGCGCCGTCGCGTCGTCCTCGTCCGTACACACGCCCAGCGCTGCTGTGTGCCCCGCCCGTTGCACGCCGCTCAGCTCCCATGCCCGTCCGGCTGGAAGCGGCCCTTGACCAGCGTCGCCGCCCTTTCACGCATGCCACACACACTGCGCCGCCGACGCCTCGCGCCCTCGCCCGTAGCACCCGGCGCCCGGCCCCAAACCGGCGCTGCCTCTTCGTCCAATGAGCTCCTGCGTCCGGCGCTTCGTTGTGTTCGGCGCTGGAGCGTTGCTACTTTTCAATCTAGAAACTCCTTGCGTCCGGCGCTAGGTGCAAAAATCTGCTGATATAAATACTGAAACACACGCTGAAAACCTAGTTCTAAATATATTTTACATTCGTCAGTTTCTTTTGAGAGTTTCTCCTCCACGCGAATTGTTCATCCATTGTTTTCAAGTAATTCCTTTACACTTTGTTGATTCAATAGCTTTGATTGAAGAGATTCATCAACGACTATTACAATTGTAAGGATTGTTATTCACTTTTCTCCCGTTGAATTATTGAGTAATGATTTTATTGATTTCAATTATTTGATCCGTGAAATGAGCATGAACTAATCTTCCTCTAGGGTTGGGTTATTCAAATTGATTGAATGTTTATTTATTTTCATTGAATATACCAATTGAATCCTAGGGTTTACTATTAAGTGACTGATCACCATTTAATTGTTCATTGTTTCGTGTATTATCGAGAGATAGATACGTTGCATCATAGGAATCAATTGGGTTAGAGGTTACCGGAAACAGGTACTCTAATAATTTATATATTTGTGAAATCTTATAACCTAGGTTTAATCCATGGAACGAAAGTTGAGTGTTTGGATTATAGGTTAGAGGATCGCATGAATAAGAGGATTTATTAAGCAAGCATTAATCAAGGCGAAGAACCCTAATACCCTATTATTTCTCACATTCTTGAATTACTCCTGCTGCTATTGAATTGCTTTGAACATTTGTTTGAATCGTTTGTGTGATTGAATTCATGTCAATTTTAGTTAATCATCACCCCCAATCAAGTTTAGGATTTAGATTTACCGTTGTTATCGTAACACATCATAAGCCCTGTTAAGTCTTCCTCGAGAGATTCGACTTGGGTCGACCTTACCACAATATAGGGACCTCGTACTATTGCGAGCGACTTAGTAGAACAATTTGGTCGGAACAGACATCAACATTCGTTTCACAGTAACTCAAGCGTTGTCGTTCGCGATGGCGGTGGATGCCAAAGGAGTATCCTTTTTTGCTAAATGTCTTTCTCGCTGTTTAGTATGATTTTGTGCTTATTCTTCATATCTTTATGCATGCCGTTTTCTATGGTTTGTTCTATTTATGTCGTTGTTTTGATTAGTATTTATCGATTCAGACTTATTTGGTTTGTTTCGATGTTTTGTAGAAAACGACGTTAAATAGGATGAAATGGATATGACAAGGATGGATGTGAAAAATTTACAATGTTCAAGAGCATCTCGATAGGAGTCCATAGGTGCAAACGGATCGTAATTCGAAGTTCGGACGAGAGAGAACGGAGCGAAACAGCGAAGTCGCGCACGCGCGTGCACGAGCACATCCGGCGTTGCGCGACGTCCGACGCTGGGTAGGCCGCAATGTGTGACTCGCCCCGTCCGACACCGCACGAGGCCAACGCCCACTCCAGCGCTCACTACGCACAACACGGCCATGGCCGCACCTCATGCGTCTTCACAATGCGGCCACGGCCGCGCCTCATACTGATGTCTTTCATACAGACGAGTCAACAAAGGTTCGAAATGTTGGAAGCATCTATCGAACGTGTAATGATCCAAGTCAGTCAGTTAGCCAGGACAGTGGAAGAATTGGTTCACAACCAAAGTGAAGTTGATGAGAGAATCAGGACAAATGATGAAAGTGAAGAGTGAAGGTTTCATCAAGTTGAGACTAAGTATGGATAACCTGATCTTTTCCGAACCAGTTGAAGGATGAGGAGAGGACAAACGTTGAGGTAGCATCTGTAATTTTTCAACATCCTAATTCACCAAAGTATTGTGCTCCAAGAGTTGAGGTTATCTATTTTTCTTTGAAGAATAGGATGTATGATTTGAGCTTAATTAATTTATTATTTGCTACTTTGACTGTCCTTTGTGCTTACATTATTACTATTGATGCTCTGGTTGAGATGATATTCCTGCAGGTGAAAGACTATGGATAGTCGGTTTTTATTGGTGGAGCTCGTGCCATTGAAACGAGCGTTGCGTGGGAGGCAACCCACGAGTTTATTTGTTTTTATCTATTTTGTTCCTTTTCTTTTTCTTTTCAGGTTTTTAATAAGTGAGATGAGAATTGTGGCGAGTTGCATATCATGAACACTCAAGCCACTGGACGTTGTCACCGCCGTACCTAGTTGACTTGCTCTCCCAATTTCAGGGAAGTTCACTTCTACATTTTACCTTTTTGGCTTTTGTCTAAAGTGTGGAGGCGTGCTTGCCGTCTTTGTGTGTTTGCATGTGACTTGTGTTTGTTAGGGTGTGTCGTCCTCCATTTTATACCCTTTGTTTGGATTTGAGTATGCTTTATCGTCTAGTAGTACAGTAGAGTTGAGTGAGCATGATTTGATTGGGTATGCATGTCCGAACTGATTTTGAGTAATTCTTATCAATGCGTGACTTGGCTTGATAATTGTTGATGATTGCTCTAGCTGTGGGTCACGTCGAAGTAAATTGTGATGAAGTGATATGTGTGGTTGATTGCCGTTGTTATTAATATGGTCCCCTTGCGTGTCTTATCTCGAAAAAAAATGAAAATATGAAAAAAAAATTGTTATAAAAATAAATACAAAAATAAAAGAGTTGGAATAAGTTGTTGATGGATTGAATAAGTGAGCTTAAGGTTGGAATAAGGGGCTCTACTCATCTCACTCCATGTTTCTTCTCGAATGAAAGCTCAAAAGTGATGAGTATGGAAAATCACATTAGGATACTCGGGTTTTCAACTCGAAGGTTTGACTTAATGAATATTGTCCTATAATCCTCCTTGAGTCGTCACATCTGGTATTGGAAGTTGTGTGTTACGTTGAAAATGAGATGTGTTATGCAAGGATCTATATGAGTTAGCTATTCGATTATTAAATGCATATAGATCAGATTTGTGATTTGCTTGGATTAAGCTGTATGCTCAATCAATTGTTAATTTATTATCATGTTAAGAAGTGTATCGATTTAGAAAATCTAGAATGATCTGATGTCGTAGTATGATCCACTTGAATACATGTTTTCTCGATTTCTTTTATCGTGTCGTGGTGATAATGTTTGCTTGAGGACAAGCAAAGGTTTAAGTGTGGAGGAGTTGTTTAGTATGATTTTGTTCTTATTCTTCATATCTTTATGCAGGCCATTTTCTATGGTTTGTTTTATTTCTACCGTTGTTTTGATTAGTATATATCGATTCAGATTTATTTGGTTAGTTTCGATGTTTTGTAGAAAACGACATTAAATAGGAAGAAATTGATATGAAAAGGATGGATTTGAAAAGTTTACAATGTTCAAGAGCATCTTGATAGGAGTCCATAGGTGCAAACGGATCGCAATTCGGAGTTCGGACGAGAGAGAACGGAGCGAAACAGCTAAGTCGCGCCGAGCGCATGCGTGCGTGTAAGCGCATCCGGACTGGTAGCCCAAAGACGCGACTCGCCCCGTCCGGCACCGTGCGAGGCCAGTGCCCACTCTAGCGCTCACTCCGCACAACACGGCCACGGCCACGGCCACACCTCTTGTGTCTTCACAATGCGGCCACGGCCGCGCCTCATGCGTCTTCACAATGCAGCCACGACCGTGTCTCACACGGCCATGGCCGCGCCGCGGCCATGGCCTCACCTCATGTGTCTTCACAACGTGGCCACGGCCGCGCCTCATGCGTCCAGCGCCATCCACTCCCCACCGCGGATTCCATTCCATCCGTCCGGCGTTTCACCAGGTGCAGCGCATATTCTCGCCCGCCTCGCTCCGCGCGTCCGGTGCTTCATCCCCGTCCGACGCGGGTATCGCACAGATCTCATTCCAGTAGCCTCTCGCATCCAGTGCTCCACTCCGTCCGGCGCTGGGGTGCTCTCACTGACTGCATCCAGTAGCCGCTCGCGTCCGACGCCGTGCCCCGTCCGATGCTGGGCGTGTTTTTCAGGCCCAAATTCGATGTTTTAAATGGGCTTTTCGAGGGTAGAATATATAGGAGAAGAGTCGCCTCATTCCACACTCTGATTTTCACGCACGATTTTCTTCTTTTCTTTCTCCTTTCTTTTCATTTTCCTTTCCATTTATTTATTGTGCATTTGGATTAACAATTGGATTGAACAATTCCGGATTTTTGGTAGATGAATTTATCTATGTATGGTTTGTAAGTTTTTCTCGTTTCATTATGTCTATATAATTGATATGGGGATAATTTCTACTATGAGATGAATTATTGATTTGTTAAGAAATAAATGTTGGATTGTTCTTGTCTTAAATCATGATTAATTGTGTTGATGATTTATAATTTTCTTATCCATATAAATTGTTTATTTCATGATCTTCATACAAGGTGTTCGAGAGAATAGTGTAGGTTGATTATATGCTTATGTTTGATTATGAAGTAATGCGAGAGCATATTTATGTTAAATATAAGTTTGACAATGAACGTGATCGAGAGATTGATTTGTTGTTGAGTAATTAATATATGTGGATAGGGTTTTTATTATCGTGTGCATTTGTAGTTAAATATCTTTCGTAATTGATGACGGTTGGGTTGAGAGATTCCCCGTCATTAAGTTCAAGTCTAATATTGACGTGGTCGAGAGATTAGTTATTGTTGAACGCTAGGTGAGAGCCGTGGGTGTTTTATGCATTGTGTATCGGTCCTTGATTCATTAATAGCGAGGATAGATTTGAACCCTAGAACACCATCTCCAATTTTTATGCATTTTGTATCTGTCCAAGTGCATCCATTTTTTCTACTTTATTTTATTTCCTGCTTTCGTTAGTTCCGTGATAGATCCCCTTATTTTAGGACGTTAGTATTTCTTTTCTGTTTCTGTGTGCGACATTAAATCGTAACCCTGTTAAACCTTCCTCGAGAGATTCGACTTGGGTCGACCTTACCGCTCTATAAGGACCTCGTACGATTGCGAGCGACTTAAAAGAACAATTTGGTCGGAACACTCGCTTTTGCATCTTTTTTAAATTTGGAATTGGGTGAATTTGGTGCGATAGCTTTTGCTGCTGATGGAGCTGGAGCTAAGGTTAATCATGACGAAGATTGGAGAGTGGTGGTTGGCGACAGGTGGGGCACAAAGAGCCATGGTTGGGGGTGAGGATCATGTCCGGTGTAGAGGGGTAGTAGTAGGAGGAGATAGGCAGAGAAGATGGGGGAATTGTTGAGGCTGTTGCGATGTTGGCGCCACCGTAGGGAGGAGGATGGAGAGTGTGGTGGCGATGGTGGGGCTGGTATTCGAGCGTCTAAAGGATCGTTGGTTTGGGGTCGCGGCGGTGGCTGCGCATTGGAGGGAAGTGGGCTCGATTGGGTTGGAAGCAAGTGACGGCATGAACTCGTCGAGGAAGGCAACATGGTTTTCAAGCATTCCTTGTAGGTGACGACGATGGGGGTGGTGGTGGTGCAGCGTCTTGTGGCGCTTGAGCACACCGTCGGTGAAGGTTGTAAAGACAAGTTTGGTGGGGGATGGATCCAGGTCATGCTTTTAGTGAAAACTATTATTATTATTATTATTATTATTATTATTATTATTTAAATGAAGATGACATCGTTTCAAATGTCCATGTGAAAAAAAGAAATTATCATCTCAAATAAGACGTTGACTTATTCAACATTCTGGTCCGAAAAAAATTCAGATCATTAATTAGTATATTTATCAAAGTTAAAGATATTTATAAAAAACTTGAAAGTTGAAATCATAAATTAAAAAAATACTTAAAATAAAAATCATAAATTATAATCAACCCAAATTAAAAAAAGAAAACACTCAAAATTCTGATCATACACTGCAATTAACCCATTTTCCCCCTTCTCTCTTCTTCCCCTAATTGAGAGCAAAGTATGTAATTCGCGATTCTTTTGGCGAAAAACTTGACAGCAAAGAAAACATTCGGGTGTCATGCAGCCAATGACCTTGCGACAAGTGTAAAGGCACTTACAAATCCTGTTCTAGAAATTCCCCAAAATCTATAAATTAGTCAAAAAATACGCACAGCATAATTAAAACGACACCTTCTCGAATACTGATTGCAGTTTGCAGAAGCCATGGCCGCGCCTTCGAGGATTGTATTACTTCTATTTACGTTTCTTCACGCAGCATCCATTCTAGCCGATGCCCATCAGGATTTCGACGTTCGTCGCCATTTATCCACTGTTACCAGGTCCTTTCAATTTTAAAATTTTGCAATTTTCCTTGCTTTGCTCAATTAAATTAGTTTCAATCTTCAAATTCATGTGAGAATGATGCCTGGCGCTCACTTGTGGAAAATGCCAAATTATGTTTACACCGAAGGCAGGGAGCGTTCTATTTTTTATTTCCCCTTTTTCTCTTTCTTTTGAATTTTCTTATTGATCGAGTTCGTGTAAAGTTTTCCAATTTCGAATTGATTGTAGGAAGAGGAGCTTAGATTCATAGTACGATTTAGGAGCTTATCGGAATTGGGATGTAGCTTTAATTTTCATGTTTTGAATTTTTTCGGTCATTTATGATTGTTTTTTATTAGGTCATTCTTCTTAGGTAAATGACAGGCGTCTCTTCTGTGCAGATATCATGTGGCGAAGGAAATATCTGAGAATTCATTTGTTCCTTCAAACATTCCTGTTCAGTGTGAACCCATTCACTTAAATCTTGTGGTAATACTCACATTTTGTAACAGCTGATTCGAGTTATCAGTCTTATTCCATTTTCTGTTTCCATTAAGTGTTGCACTCTGCCTCAGGCCTTCCTTTAACAATGCATGCTAAAAATATTTTTCTGTAACTGTGCTATTCAAGATATCCTTTTTTTGTTTAGTTTATACATTGATCAAAGTCGTGTTTAAACTGGTGTTTCAATGTGAAGTACTTTAGCCTTTAATGGAAGTGCAGATGACGAGGAAAGCTTAGTTTTTTACTACATTTGAGCATCTAATTTCTTTACCTTGGAATGGGCGGAGGGAGGATGTGAAACATACATTACATTGTAAGTGCTAAGACGGGAGGATGTGAAACATACATTACATTGTAAGTGCTAAGACTAGGACATCTTCCGACGTGGGTTGTAAAAATTGAAAAATGCACAAGTTGAAGAAGATATGATGGCGATTCTCTGCAATTTAAAGCTCAAGAAAATTTATTAACTATAATTATTTTGATCAATTTAAAATTATTTCACCATCATTGCCTTAATTTTATGTTTTACAAGTTTCAGATATCCATTTTGCAGACGCTGTTCACTTCCACTCTACCGTGTTCTTGTGCTCATATATTCTTAGAGTTGATATCTGTCGCAAATAACTTTGCCTAATGGTTGGGTTGGCAGGCAAGACATGGGACTCGTGCTCCTACTAAGAAAAAAATGAAGGTACTAGATGCCTTGGGAACTCGCTTGGAAGTCCTTTTAGGAAACGTTAAAGAAAAGAAGTCAGGTGCCCTACCTGCATGGTTACGGGGATGGAAATCTCCTTGGACTGGAAAGCATAAAGGTGGAGAATTGATTAGCTTAGGAGAAAGTGAACTGTATGAGCTCGGTATCAGAGTCATGGAAAAATTCCCGCAATTGTTTCATGAGGATTATCATCCTGACATATATCCTATCAAAGCCACTCAGGTATCATGTTTGCCATTTGTGATTAATTTTTTGTATATAATTATGCTTCAAAGTGCCTCCAACTTATACTTCAGTTTGACTATTCACATCCTTTCTATTAGTCTGCCTCTTGCATGAGATGGGAATTGCTTGAAGATTTTATGGCATGTTAATTTCCTTTCTTTAAGTGACTTTTACACCACCTCATCTTGTGACTGATCAGAAACGATGGGTGCTATTGGCAACTACATTGAAAATCTCATTTGCAATTATTATTGTTTTTTTTTTTGTTGTTTACTTTTGGGGTGCATATTTTGGTGCAAAAGTTAATAGTGATGACTGTTTCAACTGGTAGATTATCCATATCTGAATATTCTTCAATGGATAAATATCAGGTTTCACGAGCCTCAGCTAGTGCGGTGGCATTTGGCATGGGACTCTTTAGTGATCGGGAAATCTGGGACCTGGACATCATCGAGCTTTTGCAGTTATAAGTGAAAGTCGTGCAAGTGATATAATGTTGAGATTCCATGATTGCTGTCAAAACTACAAGGTAAGATATTCTTACCATCTTCTAGAGATCCTATAATATAAATGTTAATGTTAGAAGTAATTTGTGTATATTTTTCAGAGGATTAGTCCCGTCAGAATTTAGTAACTCCAGATAATTCTCTGTTTGAACCAGTATAGAGTTGCTTAGTGTTATCTTTGTTGTTGAGGCTGGTCTTTTAAATTGACACGTCTATCTATGCATTAATCTTCCCTATGAAGCTGTTTTGGTTCGTGTGAAGATTTGTATTTTATCAAGGTTGGCTTTTTAGTTGCATTTTTATGGACATCAACTCCACTTATTAAGGATAGACCTTAACAAGTCATAATGCTAGAGTTTTGTATGACTGGCAATCAATTGAACTAGGATAGGATGGAAAGATAGCTTGTGTCAAAACTAGCTTAGTAAGATCTCAAAGTCATAATTGCAAACTAGCTGTCCCAGATTTTTAATTGCAACAAGCTCAGCATGTTAGTTTGTTTTCTTAATTTGCTTCTGATACTTTGTGGTGGCCTCTAATTGATGGTCTTTTACCTCAGAGCCTGTTTAGCATTTAGAATTGTTATTTTTTTGAAATTTATCTTCAACTCATTTTGGAGTACTCTGGAGTTCTTTTCGCATGTTCATTGTGTTTCTACAGACTTAAGTAACTTTTTATTGTGGTGCTAAGTGATTCATTTCTGTTTTGAATTTTTAGTTGTAAGTTTGTGAGGCATGAAGTCACTTTTGCTGGTGAATTTGTTGTTTAAAAGTTAAATTAGGCAATAAGTCTCGTAATACCATCAGGATATGATAAATAATTATGATATTTGTGTAATTACTTTGTTATTGATGATCAAATTCAATTACTGAAAGTGGCAACTTTCTTTTATACATGTACAAGGCTTTCAGGAAAAGTCAGGAACCATCTGTTGATAAACTCAAGGAACCTATACTAGATGAAATAACTAAAGAATTAGGGAAACGCTGGGGTCTGAGTTTCACAAGACAGGACGTATCATCTTTGTGGTTTCTATGCAAGCAGGTAATTTATTACCTTTTTTTCCTGTGAGCATTCCACAGTCTTTGTTAGCATTTAAATGAAATTTGTGGTTTGCTGTATTCTCTTGTAGGAAGCTTCTTTATTGAACAAAACTGATCAAGCATGTGCCCTGTTCAGTCCAACTGAGGTATTTACTCTTCCTTATCTCCCATTCCGCAATGAGCAATAATTTGGATTTATTTGTCTAGTAAGGTTACTTCCTAATTAAAGCCTGGCTGACTATGATTTTCTATTATAAACTAAGTTTTTTTTAGATCAAAGAATGCCATATGTTTTTTTCTTAAGATAGAATGCCATACAATTTTTAATTGATAGATTATCTATGGTAAATTCCATTTTTGTTATCGTCTGTTTTATTGAACTTTTTCTCCATCCCTTTTTCTCTCTTAATTTTGGTAGGTTGGTTTGCTGGAGTGGACAGACGATCTGGAGGTTTTCATTTTAAAAGGCTACGGCAATTCATTGAACTACCGGATGGGAGTTCCCTTACTTGAAGATGTTATCCAGTCAATGGACCAAGCTATCAAGGCTAAGGAAGGTATTTTCTTCTCTTCTTTCCTTTTTCTCAAATGTATTCATGATATTTATATTGGGCCATCAGGTGGATGGGAGAAATTTTCTGGCTTGGAGGCCCTTTAGCTAAAGTTGAGAGAGAGAGAGAAAATTATACGTCACCATAGATTTGTAATATATATGTGCGACTTATGCAAACATGCAAGAGAAGAGTGGCTATTTTTATAGATGCTATGAGAGCAGATGTCCAATTACTGGCGTTAACTCACTTTGCTGATTTATTTTGGCCAGCTTATATCTAGTTTCATCGACATACTGCTTGTCTTTGCATAAGTAATGATATTTTTAATTGTTTATGATTTCTAAACATGGGTTGATCAATAACCATCCTGCCAATACTCTGATGAAAACTGAAAACAGTTTTGGATGACTTAGGAGCTAGATGCGCTAAGTAATAATGTCTTGCTTGTGATAGTGTGTGGCACTGCTGTTTTGTGTTAAGAATACTTCTTAAATAAAAAAGAAAAGTAATTGTAATTCTCCTTGTGGCAAAACTACTTTCAACTTGCTCGTGCTTTAATTCAGATAAATTGAGATTTATAACAGAACAATATCTTTATTGTTCTGACATCCATCCATGAAGGACATCTTAGGTGACCATTAATTATCAACTAGTGATTCTTGATGCTTATGTATTTCCATTATGATACCATTTAATTCAGGTATCAGGAAGGTGAAAGTTATTCGGAGGTTATTCATAAAAAATCCATTGGATATGCATATACTACTAAGTTCAACTTCTCTTCATTTGCTTCAAAGTATGCTTTGTGGACTTATTAGCTAGCTCTCTTCGAGATGCTCGAAGTTTAAGAGGACAGGATAAAGGAGAACTGAAAAATAGCTCTAGTTTAGATTGGTGCCTAGTGCCTACCACCTCCTCAAATTTTTTTGCTGTATCTAATCTGTAATCTTTTTCCTTTATTGTGATTCATAGATGGACTAGTTCCTGGGAGCTATGAAATGGCCAGACTAAGATTTGCTCATGCAGAAACGCTGCTTCCATTTTCCTGTTTGATTGGGCTATTTCTTGATGAACGTGGTGAGGCTTTCACTACGTATAATCTTTATGGACTTCCTTTCTTTATTATTTATTTATTTACTTTTTTGGTGGCTTGTAGCTTATGACCTTAGGTTTGACCTTTATTCTGTTTCTGCTGGGTTTTCAGACTTTGTTAAAATACTACGAGAAGAACGTTTGCAACTACCTCCTAAACCTCCCCAAAAGAGAATATGGCGTGGTAGCACGGTTGCCCCATTTGCTGGAAATAACATGCTGGTTCTATATAGCTGCCCAGCCAACAATACAAGAAAATATTTCGTGCAAGTATTGCACAATGAACATCCTACACTAATGGCGGTAAGTGTGTATTATAGTTTTATGTTTTATTTTTTCAAGTTTTCTGTAATACTAATTCTGCTAACTGAAGTTTTCAAGTTTTCTTTCCTCTCAATTTGATAATAATTCTTTCTACTCTTTCGTTATGAAATGAGTTATGAAATGACTACTTTTGTAACATTATTAGCTTATGCTTTTTATCAGCTTAATTGTGTTTTTAGTCCTTGCTATAAGCTATTGAATGATTAATTCCACATTTTACGTGAAGGGCTGTGGAGATTCAGACTTTTGCCCTTTTGAGGTGTTCAAGGTACATACATTGCCTTTTCGCTCGGATTTAATCTGAAGAATGTTTGTTAAATTGCTTCAAATGTTTTGATCCCGCAGGAAAAAATAGCTGCTCCTCACTTAAAGCATAACTACAATGATCTTTGTAGTATGGAATCAGAGCAAGCGATACCAACCAATAAGCTCTGGCAAATATACAATTGGATTTTCCCCACCAATGCGAAACAACCTCTGAAAGAGGAGTTATAAGTTGATGGAGGAGCAGCTCTTAACACTTTCTTCCTTGTTGGCATCAGCTTTTGCAGTACCAGTTTTTATAATAGGTACAGTTTCTGTGAAGATCAGAACTTCAATAAAACAAAGATGCCGTCGTCCGAGTTACTAACATGGTGATTTGAGGTTTGAGATCTTCCAAATCTTAGTATTTATCAGTTTCATGTTCCTTCTTTTCATTCCCAGCTCTGCTGGCTGTAAAATTTTGCTTGTGCTGTGCACCTTTTCTTCATTATTTTCCTTTCTACGACTTTGGCTTTCACTTGATAATATAGAGAATCGTAAATGAGACAAATGCTAATTTATTTGATGGCAATAGTTCTCTCAGATTGTTCGTACTATAAATATCTAATGCTATGCTTTAACAGAAGGATGAATCTTTATTGTGATAGGACATTTGGATCCTCTTTTCCTCTCTCACCCGGAACTTGTGGTCTTGCCCCGATGATCGCTATTGTCTTCATTCTAGAGATTCATCGACGAGATAAATGATAAAATGTGTTTCAGTTGGTGAGGCAGTAATCGAACTCCTAGAGATTCGTAGAGGAGATGAATATCAGAATATCTTTTAGCAGGTTAGAGATTTGTAGAGCACGGAATGAGTTTTGGTAGGTGAGCTAACACGAACTGAATTCGTTCACTGCGGTCCTAGACTCCCTAGTATGATAGAACAGTAGAGAACATTGCAAAAGAACAATTGAATAATTATCTGAAGAATTCATGTTCAAGCCCAAAAGCGTAAATGGACCTATTTAAATAATGGCAAAAACTTGTGTACACGACTGCACACTTTTGTGTTTTTTTTTTTAGTATTTTATTATTTAATGTTATGTGTTTTGTTTTATAACAAAAACTTATATTAAATATAGCAATTAAGGATAATTAGATTTTTTTAATTATAATTTATTAATTCCTTATGGTTTATTAATTCATAATTATGGTTTATTAATTAACAATTAGGATTTATTAATTCAAAGTTAGGGTTTATTAATTCATAATTAGGATTTATTATTCAAAATTAGGGTTTATTATTCAAAATTATGGTTTATTATTTTCAATTAGGGTTTATTAATTCCAAATAGGGTTTATTAATTTAAAATTAGGGTTTATTAATTCATAATTAGGCTTTATTATTCAAAATTAGAATTTAGTAATTCAAAATTAAGATATATTAATTTAAAATTATATTTATTAATTTACAATTAAAGTTTATTAAATTAATTAATTAATTAAGATTAATTAACTACTTAATTAAGATTAATTAACTAATTAATTAATTATGGTGGTCTCATCAGCATGCGGGCGCAGAGACCACCTCTTAAATAATACCAACCCTAAGACTCAAGGTGTACCATGATAAGCCCGTGGCAAATTATGGAAATAAAAATAAATAATTAAAAGCCCAAAATAAAATAAACGAAAAAAATAGGGTCGAAACAGCACAGAAATTAAGGCATAGGCCCACAGCAATCCAGCCCGTCATCTCTCTGTCCATCCCCATTGCTCCCTCCTCTCTCAGTTAAGTAGAAGTAGTGGTGCTCATTGGAATCGGAACTGGCGGTTCGAACCGGAATCAGAGCCGTGGTCAACAGTTTCAAGTTCGGAATTGTTGACCACGGTTCGGTTCCGGTTTCGGTTCCGATTCCGAACCGTATGTTACACGGTCCGTTACGGTTCCAACGATTTTTGCGTTTTTTTTTTCATTTTTTTATATGCCTATTTGTTTTATGTGTTCAAAATACACGAATTAAATTATATATTATAAATAAAACACAAAAAATTATGGAAAAATCACAAAAAATCAAAAATTGAATTGGGAACCGCCTCAACCGGCCGTTCGATTCGAACCAACGGTTTGGGCGGTCAAATTCAAATTTAAATTGAAACATCTCAAATTCATCTATAAATACCCCTTCAATCCAACTATTTCAACACACCAATTCATATTCTTTATCTCACTATTTCTCTTAGAGGATCAAAACAAATTTATAAGTTATTTTTCAAAAAGCAATTTAAAAATTGTTTTTATTTCACCAAACACCTCTTAATCTTATTGTAGCAAATTGGAATCTCTAGTTTTATTTTAAAGCTCTATAACAGTAGCTCTATTCTCTCTATACTATTTCTATTTTTCTTGCTCTCTTACATACAAATGGTTTCCGGTTCTCGTTGCAATGTTGATCCTTAGCAACAATTGGACGGAGACCACGAGGCCCTTGCAATAATCGTGGGATTTTCATAATCGAATATACCAATGAGGGGTACTATGTTGGTGAATCAAGTCCGTCTCCAACGCAACCTTTTCGAAGGATGCCCAATCGACGACAACTTGAAGAACTGGTGGAGTATGAAGAAGGGTTGCTCCAAGATGAACATAAAATTGCTGCGGATCTGGAAATGGTGGAACGCCTTGCTGCTACCATGGAGGAGGATGTCCCTAAGTTTTGTTTACATCTCTTTCCTTATTTTTTTTAATTCTTAATATATTTTATTTAAAACTTATTTGTTTAATTTTAATAGGATATTGAGGACCCGCCAAACACTACACCACAAGAAGAAACTCCAATTGATTGGATTTGGAAGACGAGTTGGGCGAGGATGATGACGACGGTCGTGCAGCCGATGAACGCCCTTCAAAAAGAAAGCAGGAGCGCGCCACCGTCTCCAAGTTGTGGGGTATCTGGTTCCGGAAAATCTTCGAGTTTGACCACTATCAAAGGTAAGACGGAGGTAAGAGAACTACTGGGCTTTGATTCCTTAATATGGATACATAGGCAACTTAATTATAATATTCTTAAATGTTATAATTAAACTCAAGCCCTTTTCTTTTTTCCCCTTCCCCGTCCCCTCAATTTGTAATTTATTTCATCTGTTTAAGTAGACTTTTTTCCTTGCCAGATTGTAAATTGCAATACAATTATAATTTGATTCATTTGCCGAAGTTATTGAAATTTTTTATTACAAGTTACAATTTATTAGATTTACTAAATTGTTATACAATTACAATTTGATATACAAGTTGTAAATTTTTTTGAATAAATATTTGTTTTACAAGTTGTAATTTTTTTGAATTACAATTACAATTTTTACAAGTTTTAACTGATATTACAAGTTGTAATATTTCTACATTATATACATTTCATATATTTTTGAACAAAATATATAAAAAAAATTACAATACAAGAAAAACATAACTATTAGTTCACGGTTCGAACCATGAACCGCTTTGAGGTCGAGGTAGTGCGCGCATTTGAACTAGAATCGGAACCAAACCGGTTTCGGTTCGAACTATCTATTCCTACTTGAATTCTAACCTTTATACGGTTTCGGTTATTCGGTATACCCGATAACCGGTTGATGGTTCCAATTCCAATAACGAATCGAAACGATGGTTCGATTCGGTTCGAATCGAAACCGAAACCGTGAACACCTCTAAGTAGAAGTCCTAGTCTACATATTCAAGCAAAACACAATCAACAATGTGTAACCATTCAAGAATGACGAAAAGAGATGGGAAAACAAGTTCTTTGAAAGATGGTTGATAAATTAATCATAGATTACATTCTTTGTTTATATTTAATTAGTTAGACTGCTTATTAAGATTTCCAATTTTAGATGTTCGTGTTTGTCATTGTGATATTTTGACATAATCGTGTCACTTTGAAAATAAAAAAAAATCTTTATAAAAATTAAAGAAAGATAGAATAATTAACATGTTAATTAAATCTCAACAAGAAGCAATTTCAAAATTCATTAAAGATGGTTCAACAAGTTCTTCAAAAGAACATGATGTATTTGATATTCTCTTGTTACATGTAAATTTCTTTAAGATTTCGTGCAGAGACCCTCAATTTTCTTAATTGGGCCTTGGCTATTATCATGCAAAATGATTCTTTCCTCCAAGGCATGTATGTTTCCCCCCTCTCCATCTATTTTGTAAGTGTATACTATAACTAATTCATTAATATTATATGAAATGTAGACCATCATGTTGAAATTATCTTCCTTCAAGTTTGGTTAATTTCCTCGGAGTTTTTTCAAGATTTATGTCGGATATTACTAATTACTACTTATTAGTTGATACATGAAACTTTATTTGAGTGCATCTCAACTACACAAAATGATAGTAGCTTAGGGGTTGTTGAGTTGGTTGGGTTTTTTTATCGCTTCCATAGTATGAACGAGTCTCTCTACGGAAATTTGGCTATATCCCCCGGTATCACCGAGTTCACCAGAATACGCCTTATCCGTTTTATGTTATTTCATACGTTTTGACCAAAAAAAAATGATAGTAGCATTTTGTGGGTTAATGGTCGGATATATTTGCAATAGTCGGGTCCATCCCTTAATTCGTAACGCTCACTAGTGCCGAAAGCGAAGAGAAATTCAGCTAATTTTTGGATGAAATATTTTGATCATCTCTTGCACTTCATCGTATTTCCTTCTACTTTTCCTCCCCAGATCCAGTAATCAAATACAGATTCAAACCTGAAATAAAAATTGAAAACAAAGTTAAGATACAACTAAACAAATCAGTCTCTTGAGAAATCAAAATAAACTAGAAATCAGTTCAACTCTCTCTCTCTCTCTCTCTCTCTCTCTCTCTCTCACACACACACACACACACACAGAGTTTTACACTTTATCGATGTCAGATTAAGCGAAGGCACAATTTTATGAAGTAATAAGCTGCTATAGTTGTAAATGCCTAAGTATAGACAAGATCTCCAAAATTTATTTGGTATCGAAAATAAGTAGAGCATAAGCCAAAGAACAAGATCCTACCAGCCTTCAGAGCAGATAAGCCAAAGAACAAGATCCTACCAGCCCTTCAGAGCAGATTAAAGTTCGATGACTCTTAACTCCAATATAAAAATTCTGCTTTACGACAAGCTTAAATTGCATCCAAAGCTATAGTATGTGATTCGTGAATATATCATAACAAAAAAACTTGGGCCCTTAAGTAAGCGTTTCATGATTCGGTATTTTAATATTCATCACAAGAATTTATCAATTCTACCTCTTTCAATTAAATATGAATCAAGAAAGTTAAATTATAGAAATCATCAAGGGTCTCAGGATATTTCAAAATTTCAATCCATGTACACAATAGATTAGCCTATATTATTATTATCTATCAAGATAATCTCAAATAGTAAACGTTCTCAAGGCTAAAGCATATTTTTCTAAATATTTTGATAATTATAAATCAAGAGTCAAGACACATATCCCTCACAACCAATTAGCTAAAGAAACACTAATCAAGATTATTATGAACAACCAATAAAGATAATGGATTGCAAAAAGTTTTGAGGCTTACCAACATCAGGGAGAAGCATCAACGTCGGGCCGGTGGCTGAGCCATGCAGGAGGAGGCCAAAATATGCTTGCATATTCAGGGAACATCAGTGCCGTCCCTGTATCACCAGTTTCAGAATCATACACACCGATATTATGGCCATAAAAACCTTCATACGCACGTTTAACATCATCGTCTGCAACCTCATCGTCGGTCGCTACAGTAACTAATTCGCCAATGCAAGTGCAAACATCGCCCCTGCAATCACACTCGAAAAAGGTATAGTTGCCGGCGGCAGCATCAATCTCACTTTGAAGAAACGAGTAGCGATCAGTGTAGAAAACGCGAGCTGCCTTGGGCTCTTTTGTGGGGATAGAGAAGGAACAATCATCACCTACAACAATAATGCAACCGAACGTTGCCTTGACATCAACCCATTTCTTCAACACCTTAGACAGCGCATAAACTGCGACGTCTACAACCGGCTGCTTAACTCGGAAAACAAGAGCGCACGGTCCATCAACATTCTTCATTTCCTCAACCAAAACCAACACCCCACCGCACGACTCCACCAACCGCCTTTTCAAAGCGCGATCGCCATTGTAGTTAGATATTCTCCACCAAGACTTGGGCCGACACGCCCAAATACCACCAGAGCCATCAGCCGCAAATAGCCCCCCCTTACAGCACGCAACATCATAAAATATCGCAGGCCCAAAATTATAGCCACCAACAATAACATGATACACAGTCCACATCTTGTGGTCTGAGCTTATACGCAGCAATCTACTACGGAGGTCGATTATCATCACATCATATTTTCCAGTCTCGGCGTTGGCATAGAACGCAACTTTCTTGGCATATCTATAAGCATAATAATCATCACTCTCATATGAAGGATTCACGTACCTGAGCGCGTAAGCCTTGCACACCACTGAAATTTGGAAATCCAGAGTGTTCAACACCTTGGGCATCTCGACCGCCGGCGAGATCTTGATTTTGCGGTGCGTTACCGGATTTATGATCCTCGCTTTGCCGTTATCGGCGTTCTCCATCTTGACCAACCAGAAGTCAGGGTTTTTGCTGTTCGGCAATTGGATGCGGTAGACGATCCTTTCGGTGAGAATGAAGTAGGCGCCTGTGTGTGGGGGGCCGGAATTTTGGCCGTTGTCGAAGAAAGGGAGCTCGATGGTTGGGAATTTGTAGGGCGGTGTGGAGGAACGCCAGGAACGGCAGACGGCGCGGAAGCGGCGGACGTCGATATCGGTTGCGAGGCGTTTGGCGATCTTGTCGAGAAGCTCCGGTGGAAGATCAGACCATGGAACGTTGATTCTAGGGTTTGCACGCTCCATTTTTTATGAATTTGTTGTGAAAGAGGGAATTTTGGTTTTGGCTATCTTCTTATAACAGAACTTCTCTCTGGAGAAAATGTTTAAACGCCAACCCGCCGCTCCTCTTCTACTCCTGTTCAATTTTTTATTTTTATTTTTATTTTTTTTATTTTCATTTTTGGGTGAAAAGTAAAAATTATAATTATAAAATGATTAATACTAATTGTGATATGTCCAAAAAACACTAATTATAATAGAAGGGCAATGCGAAATATTGAAAATAATAATTTATTATTAAAACTTAAAAACTGAAATAAACTCTAGTTACGGCATAATCAGTATATTCGGAATAAACTTTAAAAAAAAGGAGGGAAATGCAAACTTTATTGTGCTCCTAGTTATTACAAAACTATTGTATTCGACTTAGATCTATTTAAATTTAAAGATGGAGACTGAAATGTATACACCCAAATTTCCCCACTGCACTTAACTCAACGTGAATTTTCGACATTCAATCTAAATACAAAAATTTAAAAGCCGTTTCACGGTGAGCTTAAACCCGATACATTTGGCCTCAGATATTAATCACTCTAACATTAGGCCAACACATGCATATTATTGTGTTATTCTTTTTTCAATAAATACGAATATGAAATATTTTTTTTGGTCAATTGATACAGAAATTTTAAAAGCTGCGTCACGGTGGACTCGAACCCGAGACCTTTGGCCTCGGGGATTAACCACTCTACCACTAGGCCAACACACACACACATTATTGTGTTATTCTTATGGCCAAACAATGTTATCAATAGGATTCTAACTATATTTATGATAGAGACAAAATATCAATCAAGCTCATATTTTATAAAAGTTCAGTTCATAATCCAAGATTAAGAGGGTGTTTGGCTAAGCTTATAAGCTCTTTAAAATAGCTTATAAGTTGTTTATGAGCTTATAAGATGTTGCAAAGTGTTTGTCAAAAGAAGCTCTTAAACAGTTTATAAGCTGTGAAAATAAGCTCCAACAACTTATAAGCTCCACTAAAAATAAGTTGGTCAACCCTAACTTATTTTTTCATAATTTTAAAAGCAATCATGAATTTACCAAAATAACCTTATTATAGTTCATTATTTCCTACACATACTATCAACTTCACATCTCGTCAATTTTATTTCTCTAACTATGATTTTCTCTCTAACTCACGATTCTCAGTTTATTCGATTATCCAAAGTTTATAAGATCAATTATCCAAACACTTCAACAACTATTATGAAGACAAATCTCTCGGAGATGAGGTTCATTCACATTTGAGCAGAGCTTATAAATCAACTTTTTATCTTATAAGCTCTTAGAAACTACTAGTATTATATATCCGTTTATAATCTCTAACCGGTTAAGAGTTCAGTCTTCCAAATAAACCATTGCCATCTCCAAGGACCCAACAGAGCTTCCTCTATCAAAACTAATGAAGACAAATCTGCACAGAGGTCGGAGATGAGGTTGAAACTAGATCTAACGTCGATTTCACATTTGAGCAGAGCTCATCGACCACAACCCCACAATCAACTCAAAACACATATCTTACAATCATCTATAAATATCTTCCTACTTCAACCCCACTAATAAGGAAAATTTTCCTACTTTTTTAGATACTACTATATTACAATCATCTATAAATACCTTCCACCTTAATGCAATGTTATTTTTACGTAATCTCACACGTGCAAACTCTAAAGCTTATATTCTGTAATAATTTTCTTCGTTCTCCCGATATGATTGCAATCGAATGCTTTCTTCAAACTCTAACTTGAACATTAGAGTTTCTCTCTGGAGAATCTCATCCGGCCTTATTTTGTAGATCGTTCATCAAGTATTCTTACGCTTGACACAACGAGCTTCTTTAACTACATTCTTATTCATCCGATCAGCTTCGATCCACATTCACAAAGATAATAATTGTTATAGATTTGGACATGGATCTATCAATTCACGATTGATTTATCATAATACTTATTTTGATATGTTTCTTGGAAAAATATATATAAGTGACGATAATGAATATACCTATATATATATATATATGTGTGTGTGTGTGTGTGTGAAAATATAGTGTAATTTAATGGGTGAGATGTTTTTCTTTGATCAGTAGGTCGAATGATATATAGAGATTAATATGTAATTTTAAGGGTTAAATATCACTTTAAACCTTAAAATATATCCATTTTATCAAATATCATGAACTTTAAAAAAATATCATGTTAACCTCCCAATTATTAATATTTTATCAAAAAAAATTCTAAAATTTGAGAACTATCATGACATTAATTTTTTTAAACCTCAATTTTAAGCTCGTTAACGTTTTTTTTATCAAAATACCCTACATCAATTTTAAGCTCCGAAATTGGATGATATTTTTAAGAAATATCTTCTTTTCGATATTTCGATGAGCCACATCCAAATTTCAGAAAATTGGGGTCGCTTGGTAAGAAATGCAAATTATAAACAAACTTGGATATATCCGATGAGCCAATCGGGTTGAAGATATTTTTTTTTCACCCTCAAATTTGGGAGCTTAAATATATATATATCTATATAGGGAGGTTAACGTAAAAAAATTGATGTAGAATATCTATGAAAGTAAATATTTTGATAAAAAAATTAACGGTGAAAATTCAATTTTGAGGTTTAAATATTGATACTTCTCAAAGTTTATTTGGATATTTTTGATAAAATGTTAATATTTTTGTGGTTTAAAATGATATATTTTTAAGTTCTTAGATACTTTTTAATAAAATAGGTATAGTTTAGGGTTGATCTCTAAAAATGATATTTACCCTAATTTTAAAATAAAATATATGTAATTAAGTATCATACATCTATCATACATACATCACTTGTGTTAAAAGTTACAACATTTCATTAGAGTTGCAAATTATAAACAAACTTTATATTATCCCATAAGGTACAAACTTCCAATTTATCTATTTTTCAATACTTCTGAGCCTCTCCGGTTGACTAAAGCTAACGTGTTGGTTAAAATTTTTCTACTTGAATATCGTTTCCGACAAGTAAAATGACATCATTTGCAAACAAGAATTATTGACTAATCTCTATATTATAGAATAATTGCAAATTTGACATCGTTTTCATTTTAGCTTGTTGAGTGCATTGTGAATATTGGATAAATAACAGCTTTTCTAAACGTTTTTATAAAAAATATCGTTAAAATCAGTACATTCATAAAACATCTGATCTTTCAACTTTCTATCAAACATTTATGTCATGGTACCTGCATCTTTGATGAACTCTTAGAAATATACGTATGATTTCTAAATACTAAAATGTCTGATCAGTTTAAACAGAGCTGACCAACCATAAAATCATGCCTTGTCAATGAATCTGACAATCTATACGTATAACCTCGATGAATGAATATACACCATCACCTCAATTCCCCTCTACATCTACTTACTTCTGCAGCAGCCCTAGCTAGTTATAAACTTACCAAGAGACTAACATCTTGTTATTGGCATCACCTAACAACAATCATCTGCACTTGTATCTCCGCTCTTCATCACTCTGTTTTGTCTTCTCGCGTCTCGTTTCCCTGGGAAACGCATGCAACAACTATTCCAGGTGAAGGGAATCAAGAGACTTACGGTTGGTCGTTCACTTTCTTGATTTGGGTCTTTGCGTGGGGGGGGGGTGATTTATTTTCCAGCAACTAGTTTTCAGGGCTTCATCGTGTCTGCCTCTGCCATGGAAGAAACGAGATCCTCTCGCGATTGGGATCTCCTACTTTGAAGACGCGTTTGGCTTCTATTCGGGGGGGTCCAGGCGGGGCCAACATTAGTGTTGTCGAATTGGAGCTCTCCCAAGCTGCCTGATGAATAGCTGTGTGCTACGCTGCCTGATGAAGAATACAACGATGATCTGGTGAACTTGTCGCCACCATCATCACGACCAACTTTACCACCAAAAGGGTTCCGCTGAGTGCTCGGAACTGGACTCATCGGATCCTTAGACCTTCCATCTACTGAAAAAAAGAAGAAGAGAAATTACGGATAAGCATGCGCGATTATGTAACTGCACATAATTGTATTTCAAGAATTAGGTTTGACAAAATACGAGGAAGTTTACCTATATGGACAGGACGACTCCAGTGTTGGAATTGGAAAGGAGACGGGATATTGAGAATTGATGCCGATTGTACACTTTTGTGGTTGAAAAGTGGGAGATATCGCCTCGGAGATAATTTGATGACTTGCCAACACAGGATGACAAACAGACTAAGAGAAAAAGTGCAGCTAAAGAAAAGGCTAAAACAAAGATTGGGTTTATCTTCACTTGAAATATATCATAGCCGTGAGATTCACCAGAATACGGAAAGGCCTTTCCAGCTTCAAATAGAGCAACCCCGAGGGTCCAAGTGATAATTCCCGAACCAACTATCACATTGCCATCAGGAATGTGCAATCCTTCTCTTAAGAGGAGCACCACATACGGAGCTCGGAAGCAGTATTGTTCGATGAAAGGCTGAGGAACAACACTTTCCTTTGCAAGAATCCAAGACTTATCACAAAATTCACGGCCTTTTTCTAACATATCGTCAAGGGTGGCATCAGCAGTCAAGTTGAAAAACCGGTGCACAACATAGAAACCCGACATAGCATAAAACCGGCCACGGGGACGAGGTAGATTTTCTGCAAGAGCACATGGATAGAGCCCACAGTCGATTCCTGTGCTGTTGTTCGACCATTCAGACCTATTGACAGCAGCTTTGGCTAGTGAACTGCATTTGGCCCAGTTTGGAACTCCTATAAGCTGAACTGGAACTCCAGCAGAACTCCCACCTTCTAAAAGTGAACAATGTCTACACATATATTGTTCTTTGTAACCAGGCTGCAAACAAGGATGATTAATTTCAACTCTTCCACTTATCAGATCTGCATTACTAATATGAGGAAGCCTTCTGACAAGATGACCAACAGATTTATCGAATGCGTCATTGAGACCATATCCAGCTAAAGAATAGGCGCTCAGATTATGGTTAACAGGGCCAATGCCCAGTTTTAAGCTCGTTTCGTCAAGGTCACCTTGTTTATCTTCAAAAGTAACCTGAAGAGATGAACCACCCAAATCAAGTGCACCGTACGTTTCTTTTTCAGGAACGGACCCCAAGACCTTAGTGTGATAATTTAAAGATATCCATCCATAATAAGCTTCCTCCACGCCTGTGATAGTTTTAACCCATTCCTTTTTGCACAAGAAAGGCGAACTCTTCAGGATCAACCAAGCATTCTCAAGCAGCCATTCAGAATCTAAACTTGGTAGCCTACGGACTCCAGCTGTGGCGTGAAGAAAGAGAGAAGTTGTCTGATGTGAGTTACTTGGAATTTGTTTCTCAGCCCATTCAAGAAGAGGTTTAATTGCTTCCTGCAACCCAGAAACGTTATGCACCAATTTGTCAAACCCAGGCTCAGTCTCCATTCTGCTGTAATAAGCCCTTCCACTCTGGGCAACGGAGTTTCTGGAGGAATCTTCAGGCAGAGATTTTAGTGATATAGGAAGATTGTTATCCTTTTCGTGACTAATAGAAGCCTGATATACATAAATACGTGTTCCGGTGCTACCACAGTCTATGATAACATAATACTTGGTAGTTCCTCTAGACCAGTTTGTGTAAAGATTTTGGAGACCAAATGACAGACATGAAATAAGAAATAAGCCAACGAGAATACAGATTACTGTAATCCACCTCTTCTGTCGGGATGAAGTTCCTGGTGATAACTTCTCCTTTGAAAAACTTGCTACTCCAGTTTCTTTCTGAAAAATATATGGTGGTGGCAATGCATGACCTAAATTTCTTTCCACTCCAGGATTAAGATTTCCTTCTTCTATATCAAGCCGGCGATAAGTAGACAAATCCTGAAGTGAAGAGGAGAGTCTCAAATTACTCTTTTTCTCAGGTTTGGGGAGACCACTAAGAGAACCAGGAATTGGCAGCCCAGGTGATTTGTAAGGAGCTTTCTGTGCTGATAAACGACTCAGTCGGGAGAAAATAATTCTGAAATTTTGCTGAAGACCATCTTTGCAGGGAGCAAAAATAGCAAAGCAGACAGGTGCTACCCCCTCTAGAACAAGTTACAAGAAGTTAGTGTAAGATCTGCACTCATTGAATGCAACTAATTTAAAATGATAAAAAGAGTCCTGCAAAATCCACATGATAGATAAATCCATGTCAGTCAATGGAGGTGAAGGATTTAATGACTATAACAAAATAAAAAAAAATTATAGCCTACACATATGAATAAAAGATATAATGTATAAGTTGATATTTTCCTATTAACAGTTTTTCCATGACTAAGCAGAAAAGAATCTTAGAATATAATCTGAACACCAAATCAAATTTTGCCTGGTGTTCTGAAACATATAACCAATATAATAATTTTAGCAGGATGCTAGTAAATGCATCTAAAAATCTGGGCATGCTTGAAAGTATCTCTCAAGAATGAGGGCAAAGCTAATAACTGTTACAATATCCTTTCACCAATATCAAAAGGTGTGATTGTAAAATAGCTTTCCTACGTCATTTTTGAAACAAGTAAAGCTCCTCTTAATTACAAATAAGATCTGAACCATTTCTTGAGTATTATAAACCAAGCTGCCTCCATAGGCACAGCTAAAAATTCATTGTCACGGGAATAAGGTTGCAGTGCTCTTCTATTCACATACAAAGAGTTAAAAAAAACAAGAATGTGTAATTTGGTTAGCTTATAACAAGATTTTCTAGAAATAAATCCTAATCTTCTTCAAGTGGACCGTAAAGTCCAATGCAAACCGTCTCTCGGCTATTAAACTTGTTATACTTCCAAGCAAACTAAGAACCTAACTAAATGTCTCGAATGAAAGAAACCCACTTTTCATCTATGAAGCTGAGGATCTAATGCCCACTCATCCCTAGCAAGTATACAACTGGTCAAGAACTCAATCCAGTTTGAATAAAGACCAAATCATTTGGAATTTGGAAAGTCGAATTGAAAGTTAGTACATGATAACCAACCCCTAGAGCTTCAACTTAGTGCATACAAAGCTTCAACTTAGTGCATACAACTCAATAAAAATGTTCCACTTCACTAAGAGAAATTAATATGAGAAAATTATAAATTGTGGTTAATAAAAGCTTATCGTCGACCCTGATTCCAGCCTGGTTGCAAAAAGCTCTATAATGCAAATCATTCGGAGAAATCAATCCTATAGAGATGAAAGTTGGAATCTTGATATCAATCAACAGCAGCTAGTCTCATTTCATTCAAGCCAATTCTGATTTAGGCCATTCAATCCATAATGTTTTTCCTTTCGCAAATCATTCATCCAGAAGTAGATGCTTAACACGAGCAGTTAACTTCCTCATCAAAGCACACTCAATTTAAGATTCAAGGCAATTCTGATTTACTGTCAACTCTCAAACTTGCTACTTTCAATTATATCAAAGTTCAAATAGCAATCACCCTACAGATCCCAAAATAATTATCTTTTGAACCCATGTATTTTCACATCAGAGATCACTGAACCAGAGCCAAATGAGGCAGCAAAAAAGAATCTCAAGGTCACAGATCGTAAAGCCACAAAGAAGAAATGCTCAAATGCAGAGAGATTCGAGGTATCGATCCAAACATTCACAACAACTATTACCATCGGATGGAATTGATTGCCCATCTTGGGGTTCCGCAAAGCAAGATCCGAATTGGGGAATGGAATTATCGTTTTCCACCTAAACACAAACAAACAAAAGAGCCAACAGCTTCTGAGTGTTGAACTCTCTCTCTTAGAGGTTTGAACTTTTGTCTATTGAGCAGAAAAAAAAAAAGAACAGATTGAAGGTGCGAGTTTTGTTTCTCGAATTTTCCACTTTCGTTTTCTCAGTTGAATTTTCTACTTTCTAAATAACTGTCGATAAACATATAGAAGAAGAAGAAGAAAACTAAAATAAACTTTTATGTTATTCATTGGTTCACATTTAATCGCTTCTTAAACAACATTTATTTTAGTCGCACTCATGAAAATTAGACAGTTAATACTTAATAGTGATATAGTGTTTGGGTTTCCAAGGAAGAAAATGAGAGAGTATTACGGTGTATTAATTAATAATTATACTTGCACAAGTTCAACTCACGAAAAAGGGAAAAATTATATTTGCACACATAGAAATATTTCATAGGGATTATTTGTAGTTCTTTTACGTAACAACTAACAGAATAGGCACTTTCGGGAGTCCATAATTAATACTCTCACCATCCTTTATTTATGTTTTAATAAAAAAATTATAGAGTGTATTGTTAATAGAGTAAGAGTCTCATATTAATGTAATATTAAATTAATTTATAGTGGATCATTGATGGTAAAATATATAAATAATTGATATTATTGATGATGATAAATAGAAATAATAGTGGGCTATAAGTGATAAATATATAAATAGAGTATGTTGTTGGTATTTGTAAGTAGAATGTATTATGTGGCATAGTTTCCATAAATGATAAGGAACAAGAGACTTAACAAAAAGAAAACTAGGAACAAATATGGGAGACTGAGTTGTCTCCCAATTTTGTTCATGTGTATCTTCAACATGAGTTTTGATAAAAAAAATTATTGAATGTATTATGAGTGAAATAAATATCTCATATTAGTGTAGTATTAAAGTATTTAGTTGTGGGTCATGGATGGTTAAATTTATAAATAAGTAGAATTGTTGAGGGTAAAAAAAAAGATAAGTGGTGGGTCATAGGTAGGGATGTAAACAAACCAAGCCGTTCGTGAGCTATTCAGAGCTCGATTTGAAAAAAGCTCGTTCGAAATTCGTTCATTTTGCAAACGGACCAAACTCGAGCCTCCAACCGAGTTCGATAGGATTTTCGAGAACGAGCTCGAGCTTAGGGATGTTCGGCTCGTGAGCTCTTGAACATGTTCGGTTCGAACTCAAACGAACCAGTTCGCGAACAAGTGAAATAATAAATTATTTTTATATATTTAAATAATTAAAATTAATAATAAATAATAAATTATATTTTTATTGATAATTAATAAAAATTAATAATAATATAACTATAGTTCTAAAAATAAATTAAAAAAATTTAATAATTTGAGCTCGATCTCGAGCTTTAAAACGAGCTAAGTCAAACACGAGCATAGTTCAAGCTTGAGTTCGAATATGTCTCATAAACGAGTAGTTATCGAACCGAATTCGAGCTGCTCATGAGCTAAATTTTTTTACAATGAAGCGAGCTCGAGCTCAATTTAAAGCTCGAATTCTAACTCGAGTCGAATAAAATTTAAACGAACCGAGCTCGAGTTTGGTTGTGTTCGGTTCGGTTCGTATACAGCTAAAGGTGTTCGTTTTGATTCCGGTTTAAAAGTTAGGAACCAAAATCTGAATCGTGTAAATGATAGATGGTTTCGGTTTCAAACCATGAACTGAGGGTTCCGGTTCGATTTTGATTCTGAACCGTCGATTCACGGTTTCGAACCATGAACCATAGTTTAATTTTTTTAGACTTGTATTTTTTATATATTTGTTCAAAAATATATAAAATGTACATAAGTCAAGTTATAATTATATAATGTAAAAAATCAATTACATAAGTCAACTAATGTGGTAAATCAAATAAATTACAACTTGTAACAAAAAAATTCAACAACTTCGACAATTACATTGCAATTTACAATGTGATAAAGCAAAAACAAATCCTGCTTAAAACATGAAACAAATTATATTGAGCTTAATTATAACATTTAATAATATTATAATTAAGTTGTCTATCTATCTAGGTTAAGTAATCAATGCCCACATATAGAGCCGACAAAATGAGTTCGGCCTGATTGGCCCGTATGGGGTATTTGGGATTTGGGTTGGTTTGAGCTTCAAAATTAAAGATCCGAAAAAATCGAGCCTGAAAAGCCCATCTAAAAAAAACTTGGGCATACCGGCTTCGGGCTAAAAAAGTCCGCCCGGTATAATGTTAAATATACATACTTATATTATTAGTTATCCAAGAAGTTCTTTTAATATAGTGATAATTGTGTATTGTTGTCTTGTGGGAGACTTATATTCGATTCTCAGCATTGTATTTTATTATCCATTGCTCTTTTTTTTTTATTATTTTTTGTTGAAGATATGTGATATACTAGTCAAGTAATAACTTGATCCATCAACTATACCACATATATATGTCTAACATCCTGCAAAGTAAAATCATAGCATAGCAAGCATACTCACTTTAAGAAGTATGCCAGAACACGCTGACCAAGCGTGACAAAGCTAGATTCTTGATTAGACATGAAAGATGTCAATGAAGATACACTGATTGGTAAGCTCAGAATAAGTTAGGCACAGAAAACATACAGAGAACTAAAACTGTAGGCTTAGAGCAACTCTAATCATACCTCCCAAATTCGTGTTTTACGACATCATCACGCATATATCATCATATTCCTTCTCCTATTTTCACCCCAACAATACCTTCTCAAACTCGGGTTTTCACGACATCATTATGGACCCACTTTTCACTCACTTTCAACTCATTCATTATCTATTCACAATTTTATTTAAATTTTATATTTATTATTCTAACTTCATAAAAATTAATTTTAATATTATTTAAAATTAATATCAAATAACTTAATTATTATATAAATATTAGTACATATTAAAATTGCACAATAACATGGAAACTTTTAAAAAAGAACTTATACGATATAAAAGACAATTTAAATCTAACAAATTAAAATACAACATACAAATAAACTAATACTAAACCTAATTAATCATTCATCATTGCGAAGTGTGCCCAAATGTGCTCAACTAAATCGCTCAAGTTGATTATGAATTTCTTTATCACGAAGTCGGCACCTCTCTTGAGATAATTTCAATTACCGCGTAACCTAGGATTATTGGAGGGGTTATTTGTGATTTGCTCGTCGTCGCTCATCCAATTGCTTACCATTTCCCTTCATCCTCGATTATCATATTATGTAATATAATGCAAGCCAACATAATATCTTTTAAGTTTTCTCGGTACATTAAAGACGACATGGGCCTTTAATCAATGCCCATCTTGCTTGGAGAACCCCAAATGCACGTTCGACATCCTTTCTCGCAGCTTCTTGCATTTGTTTGAACTTCAACCTTTTTGCATCTTGCGGATGCGAAAAGCTCTTGACGAAAGCTGCCCATTCGGGGTAGATTCCGTCTGTTAGGTAATAGCCTTGTGAGTATTGTGTGCCATTTATTGTGAAAGGGATCGTCGGTGCAAACCCTTGTAGAGCATCATTGAATAATGGTGATTGCCCGAGCACATTGATGTCATTGTTTGAGCCTGCAACTCCAAAAAATGCATGCCATATCCACAAATTTTGAGAAGCAATGACTTCAAGCATTATAGTAGGTTTCTTTATATCACCACGAGTGTCTTGACCTTTCCATGCTATCGACAATTCTTCCATTCCCAATGCATACAATCAAGGCTACCGAGCATTCCAGGAAAGCCATGTTTCTCCTCATGCATTCTCATCAACCCTCGAATGTCATTTGCAGTCGGTTTCCTCAAGTAATAGTTGTCGAAAACTTCAATCACACACTTGCAAAAATCTTGCAAGCACTCGATGCCTGCTGATTGAAGAACGCGTAAGTACTCATCGTAGTGATCACCGGACCACCATACGCCAGTCGACGATCGCCACCGTGCATTTCGAAATGGCGTGAAGCCCTTTCTCCCGGTTGCATCACGACGTAGTTGAAAAGAAGGGAGTGCGCTTCCAAAGAATTCACAATGCGAATGAATAACTCTTTGCGCATTCGATTTACCGATGAAACTCTCTTTCACCATAAGTTGAATTTTCAACAAAGTAATCCTTCATTAGTCGATCGTGTGCAGCCTCACGATCTCGATGGATATATCTTCTTGGACGAGAAGTATGTTGTGCAACTAACTGGAGCAAGTAATCTTCTGCGACCTCGTCCTCCATCATTGAGTTCATCTCATCATCAATATATTCATCATCACTAGAGCTAGCGCTTTTGTTTGATGAAGACATGTTGAGAGTAAGGCGATTATATGAAAAGAAAATATATTGAGGTTGTTTGATGAAGAAATATTAAGGTAAATGGAGAAGAAAATATAAAAGTTGGTAGGAATGATGTTGTTTAGTGATTTATATTTATAAGCATATTTTTATCCGTTGATCAACGGTCATATATTTGTCCGTTGAGTTAAGGTACAAATTAAATTAAATTTAAATTAAATTAAAGTTATTCGTTGGGTGGGTTGGCCGTGGGGGTGGGGGTGGGGTTTGGGGTGGGAGGTTGGCGGTGGGGTGGGGTTGGCAGGTGGGGGTGGGGTTGGCATGGGGTGGGGTTGGCGTGAGGGAGGGTTGGCCGGTGGGGGTGGGGTTGGCAGCGGGGTGGGGTTAGCCAGGGGAGGGTTGGTGGGGTGGGGTTGGTTGTTGGGGGGTGGGGTTGGCCATGGGGGGTGGGGGTTGGCCGGGGTGTGGTTGGCCGCCAACCCCAGGGGTGGGGTTGGCCGGGGGCAAGGGTTGGCATTGCCAACCCCCACCCCCTGGCCAACCCTACCCCCAACCACAACCCCACCCCCTGCCAACCCCACCCCCAAATGACAAAATAAAATGAAAATACATAAATAAAGTGAAATAAAACAAAAAACAAAAAATAAAAAATAAAGAAATAGCTGGTGAAAACAGAAAAAATAATAAAAAAATCAAAACGGGTCCACATTTTTACTTGCCTTCCGGGAGGTGGTTCCACCTTTTCTCTCTCATCTCTCCACCCACTACCTTTCCACTACCTTCTCACTCCCCTCCCCCCCAACGGTAAGTATTAAAGATGCATCTCCAATGCCTCCTTGCATTGGAGATGCTCTTATAACTTCTAAACACCTTACAGTAAATACATGCTCCCTCACACCAAGAATGGTAGGGGGCGTAACCCATGATCACAGTTAAACTCTTCAAGAAGATTTCTCATCTTCAGTGCTTCCTCAAAATAATTGTCCTAGAGAAGTGACATACAGGCAATGACGAAAAAGAAGTGATAAATTTTTTGCTTATCACATAATATCTATCTATATATAATTATTTAATATTATTAACTATATTTTATATAATTATTTATCTTTTTATAATTAAAATATTAAATTTATATATTAAAAAAAGAGTTAAAAAGCATGCCTACCGATAGTCCGTCCAGGACTGGGCTTCATATTTTAGGCCCAAAAAGTGTAAAGTCCATCGGGCCCGGGTTGACCCGCTACTTTTGCCAGCTATACCCACGTAGTTCTCTTACCTTTGATAGTGGTCCGAGATGTCTACATGTCGAAGTCGAAACGGTCATCAATATCATCTCTATAGGTAGTAGCTTGAGATGTCTCGATCTCGTCGGTTTCAACTTTGCATGTGGTGATAAGATACTCAGTAGTATAATTGATCTAATTTGTTTTCTTGATCTCTTGATTCGACCAATGTATAATCTTTAACCAACAATTGAGCTTCAAGATTATGTGGCATAATCATAGATCTCCATTCATCGAGCAAGTATCACCCAATGCTAAAAGCTTATTCGATAGAACCCGTTGATGTCAGAACGATAAGTATCTCTTTCGCTATGATTGCGAGAATAAGATATTGGACTTGCTTCAATTACCACCATTGTAACAAATCGACATCATTAGGACCTATATTAAGTAACTCACGACTCTTTATCACTTTTAAGTAGTCATCTAGTTCGATAATCTTCTCCTTTAGTTAAACTCGATCCCCAATTTAAGAAAAAAAATTGAAGTCGATGTGCAGTACCACCACTAGAGTCTATTTTCAATGTAAAAGATCTACTACTCGATCTAACACTAATTTGTTGTGGAAATTTATGACCCTATGAAATTTCATACTCATTCTAAGAGTTTTTGAAGATTGGTAAATATAGATGTCACTAGATCGGGATTTGGCAACCCTAAATTTACAAGGCCAACCTCATCTTCAAAACCCATTTTAGTTGAAAATTTATAATATATGTTTAATAGCCACACGCACCATCATATTTTAGAAAGAGATCTAAACATTTTTAATAAAAAATATCATGAATATGTTTAAAATATTTTAACCATTTCATAACCATAACATTTATATAACTAGTTAAATTTTATTTTTGACTATAGATATTAAATTGACATGCAATCAATGTATAATAATATAACACACATGAAGAAATAAGATAATAAACATAGGATAATTCTTTAGTTGCAGTTTGAAAAGTTTTAAGAAGTTCCACTGAATCATGATATTCATCCCTTGTTTACTTGATTGTATATGTTGTCTCATTATCTTATACAAAAATTAGATCATACAGTGTGTAGAAGATAACAGAAGTCTATATAATTGGTTAACTTAGTTGAGATATAAAAAGAATCACAGTTGAATTATCAGTATAGGCTGCAGTATAGATAAGAAGTAACTTGACTTGGTTTCTTGTTGGTATTGATGGATCACAGTGAGATGAGTTCTTCTATCTGACCGTCGTGAAGAACATAGATCTCGGTGACTTTATGTTGATCTAAACCTCGATAAGGTTTTAGGTGAGTATGAGTTACCGGCAATCACTTTGACTTGTTATGGGTGAGAGTTATTTGAAATAACCAAAGATTATCTGCATCTTAGGTAGTAGAAGTGCTTGTATGTCATGCTAGTTACATGTATCGAGTCACTGTATCCGTTTAGGAGTGATGACGTCCCCTTAAGGAGCTCAAAAGGTTTATTGTACTAAATCTTGCAGGTTGAGTTAACTCAAGTACAATAATAAGGTTGAGTGGTACTACTTAAGGAAATAAAAAAATTAATTATTTTAAGCAGTCAGAGTGCTATAAACAATTAATAAAAGTGCGATATCTTAAATACATGGATTCGTAAATATAAGTACAAGCCCGACTCAACTTAGACAATAAAGAGGTAAGTCAGCATTTATTATCTATTGGAATGAATAAATGTTTATGAATTAATTTATGTTTTGGACAGAACATAAGATAATTAATTCATTTTAGACCCATCTTTATTCCTTATATTTGATTTCTGGGTTGGTCCATCAAAGCCTTTTAACTATGTAATTTTTGACCACCTTGTTGGAATCCCACTGGGATTCTGTTCTGATTAATGTATTATTTATTTAATATATCTCCTATAACTAGATTGATATTATATGATATTATTAGATATCAAGAGATAATTATTCTAGATAAGAGTTATCTTCAGAGAAGAAGATAATTATTGTATTTATTAGATATGTTAGAGTCTTATCCCAATAGGATTATAGAGAGAGCATTATAAATACAAGGTAGGAGAAAATCATATCAATTCATTCCAACACTGTGATTTTCGAAATCACTATTCACAGGTGCAAGGGGACGAAAATTTTCAGTGTACTCCATAGAATACTCTCACTCAGTATTGGAGATCGGCATCAGGGAAACAATCCAGAAGATCAAAACTAAAGTCTTCCATTGACTATTGTAACAACCCACTACTACTAATAACGGATTAGTAGGGACTATCACTTGAAACAGTAATTAAGAGACATGAAAGACATACATCAAGTAAACTAAGAGGCTTCAACCATTATATACAATACACACATAATATACAGGTGAGACTAGACCAACAGATCCAAAAGAATTCAACTGATCTGAAGGTATTCAACTGTGAACTTCAAAACATAACTTAGTGTTCTATTGCAGCGGAAAAACATGTGAATACACATATGACGATGTGTAAACAAGGTTCTAACATATACATATCAACAACAAAAGTATTCCGACTGCTCAACACACCTCCATCCATCATCTGCTCAACCTGCACATTTAAAAACAAACATGCAGGGCTGAGTACAAGAATGCACTCAGTGAACTCATGCCAAAACATTTTATCATATTTAAACTACACTGCCCCATCACAGTAAGATACAAGGGTTTTATTTGAAAAGACCTTGTACTTACGAAATATTTTCATCATTTCATAAACATTAGTCTGGCCAGACATATTTTCCTTGTATGTATGATCCATATCCTTTCATTTCCTTAGAACATTTCCATTAACGCCGTAGAAGTAGGCCTCCTTCTACGTCGCTGTGACCGGCCGAGAATTGTCCTTTCAGCACACAGTCACCATTATTGTATATACGTTAACCCTAGCCAGGAAACTTACCCTCCGGCATAGGATCCGAATTCGATTTCATTCATAAGTTGGTAGCGAACCAACAACATTCATAACATCTCATGGATAGGATACATACATAAAAACATAAATATTTGGGCAGGTAATTAAATAAATCATTTCATCATCATTTCTTGCAAATAAAGTCTCGTAAATAAATCATTTGATCAGTATTTTATCTTTGAGAAGTATAGTAAAGCCCACATGGACTGTAGATTGTCTTAATTCGATTTCTTTCTTCTCCAATTTGTCACGTCCGCGTCCCACCTTTACGTAAAAACTAATTTAGTAGGTCGGTCATGTTTTTCGAGAACGTCAAAGTTTAATAAACTTTGATAACTTTATAATATAATATTTCGCATCCCTTAACTAAATTAATACGTCGTTTCATCGTATATCTTAACTAATAACTCATCGTACTTCGATAGGGACGAAATATAATCTACGGCCTCATTTTAACCATTTAGGTTAAACGTCGATCTTATACTAACGTCTTTCGATAAAATGATTTCAATTATGAAATCTTTTCTCACAAAAGAGATATTCTTAAAATTTTAATACGTTTTACACGTATTAGTGTATTTATTCAACGTATATCACAACATTGATCACATACTAATGTATTTCATACGTTAAAACTCAAGTCAACGTTTTTGACTTTTCTTAACATATTTTTCGAATTATTCACATGTTTGATAACTAATTTCCAGTATCAAATAACCCTAATTCTCGATTTTTCACGTTAATCAACAAACATGATCAATATTTTACTAAAGTGTGATCTAATTTGTACATTACATATTATTTTTCACATCTATCGTCATTTAACATAACGTTTCGCCGTAAACATAGTATACTATGTTTCTAAAATTCCATAAATTCTTAATAGGTCTAAAATATTTTCTAAGCATAAAATATGTGATTTTTCTTGATAAAAAGAATTTAAAACCCTAAATTCTCAAACCTAGCTCTCGGCCCTCTTACAATTAATTCTCAAACTTCTTCCAAAAATTCTTATAAAATCACATAATACACTATATTATCATAGGATCATTAATATGTAATAGCATTAGCTATAGAAAAATTGGACATCACTATTCATACACTATAGCTCTCGATTTTTTTCAACAATTAACCAAACAGTTTTCTAATTTTTTTATAAATTCTCACAACACCTAATTATCATCATATATCACTAATACATCATAACATCCAACAATTATAACTCACACATCAATGTATCAACCCTTATACCTCTCGAAAATTCTCACATATGAACATACATTTTTTGTTTAAAATCTAATAAATTCACATAGCACTTAATTAAGGCTCTAGATCAATAATATGCTATACTATCACTTAAACATAATTTGTACATTAACATATAAATTTCAATAAATTTTCGGTAATACTAAAAATATTGCATATGATTTCTAAAAATTTCTAATAAATCACAATGAGTTCCTTTACTATTATATATCATTAATCCATCAACAATTAAACACTAAGATTTTCGATCACTACCATTAAAATTATAACATGCTTAGCTTTTAATTTAAAACAATACATATGATCAACTTAACATACTAAACATAATTAATAAACAACTAACATGATAACATAATTTCTCATAGTTGTAGCATTTATACATAAGCATATATATTAAAATCCAACGGTTGGAAATCGAAAATTTTAACGTATATATAAAGCTCGTTCGATTCCTAACCTTTTAACCGGTGTCGATTTGTAGTGCAAAGGTTTTTGTATCAAGGTTTGGGATATTAAAATTGAAGAACACCCTTTCTTTTTTTCCTCTCAATGCTCACGGTAATGGTGTTTTGGGAATGAGAATGATGTTTTGATTTTTAAAACCTATCACTTATTACCAAAGCAAAAGAAATAATAACACTTAGTACTAAATTCCTATACCTCTCGGTCCAAACACACATATACAAAGCAAGACAAAATTTATTACTTTGTGACTCATCACTATAGTATGTCATCACTTATCCATAGTAAATGCATCTTACACAATTTTATTGAATGAAACAAAAATCCTACTCCTTTCTCACTATGTACGTCGGTCACCCTCATTGCACAAAGGAGGAGTTTTTAATTTCTTTTGTCTTACACCAATATAAATATCTAAGCATTAACTCATGAAAGCAATTCAACAAAGAGTCCCACAATTTCTTCTTTCCTAAAATGTGATCACATTATACACGGCTACTTCAAGCTTTTGCACAATCCACTTGATCCTATATTAATTTTCTTGTTTTATGTGCGATAATACCTTACTAAAACATTTACTACTTAGTATAGCCTAAAGATAGCAAAATTCAAATCATTGAAGCCTAATGTACCAAAGCTCACGACACTTGTACACTATAAGTGTCAAACATTTTATTTTCTTGCAATTTATAGTTATATAACATAATATAGGTCTTATATGATAAATTAAATCATAGAAAAAATAATTAAAAAGATCCATGTGTTAAAACCCTAATTTTCGAAATTAGGGTTTTCGAAAATTGCACATTTTATTCAATAATTATTCCTTAATCCTCTAGCATTGTTTTAATGATAAATAATGCTCTTATTATATAAAATAATCATAGGAATTTAAATATTATAATTCCTCCATCGTTAGACTTAGTTTTCGATTCGTCTCTAAACGTTGACGTTCGAAACGTCTCAAAACGTAATAATCGAACCATCTCAAAAAGTTCGTAATAAAGTCATAATTACTTTATTAATCCATCTCATTAATAAGAAAATTTAATTCTAAGCTTAGTTACTTAGAAAAATTTACGTAATATTAACTATCAATATTCAATCGACGTTAAAATATTACTGCCGAAATAATTTATATAAACTATATCCCTTAATTCACAATCATTAGTGAATATGATATAAGAATTCATTATATCATAAATAATCTAAATCAAATAATCGATAAATTACTAACTCAATTATCGCGGCGAAACCCTAATTTACGAATTTTAATTATCGTAATTAGGCTTTAAAACTTTAGGATATTACAACTATTGTGCCAGAAATTCGCAGGTAAACACGAGAAAACCTCTATGTATTACAATTAATTATATAGGAGTATGCTATGAATATAATCAATGTATGGTGAATTAAAAATCCAAGATAGATCATTGGGAACACGGGTAAACTAAGTATTTCCATCAATAAAAAATTCAACTAATAACTCTTTAAACTCATAAGTAGAACTTAACATTTTATACATAGAATTCCCTAGTACAAACATCAATATAAAAGTATTTACTACGTCCGGTTTTTTCTTTCCAAGATTTAAGCCAACTCCTATGCAATTTTTGTTTATCACATAATATTTCTATAGCCTTTCTAATCGGTGAAATTGAGTACTCTAATAATCTTAAACCATTTTGAACACATAATTTAATAATGTGACATATACACCTAGTATGAAAATATTTGTTTCTCATAGTTGGATTACATGCCACAATTAAATTTGATACATTAGTTGTATTAGCACTAACATTATCAAATCATATTGAAAATATTTGTTGAGTTAATCTAAACTGTTGTAAAATTTTAATTATGATAAGAGCAATATTTTCAGCAGTATGTATGGAATTAAACTTCTTAAAACATAGAATAAGTTTATTAAGGCTGACAATCCGTACATGTCGGGTCGTTATCGTGTCGACACGATAACGATACGACACGATAAGACCAAACATGAATACGACCCGTTAAGGATCTTTCCAACACGAATACGACACGAGCACGAATATTTTCGTGTTGATACGACATGATAACGACACGCATGATACGAAACGATAAATTCAAATCATAATTAGAAAATAAATTAATAAAAAAAAAATTTATAAATATAATTAAATTAATATTAAATATATATAAATATTATCGAATTATATGAAAACGACATGATCCGACACGAACATGAATGCAACACGATAATTATCGTGTTATACAAACACGATACGGATCCGACACGAACACGACACAAAATTATCGTGCCTTTATGTCAACACGATAATGCTTAACACTAACCCATTAATTTTTATGCGTGTTCGTGTCATGTCGAAAATTATCAACTCTAACGTTTATTCAAATTTTAAGTATAATTAATCCATTGAATATTGTACCCATATAAGTATTTTTTTTGTCAAGCACAAGACCAAATATTGGAGCAAATATAAACTTTATGATCTAATTTGAAAATTATATTTCTTAAATTAATTTTATATCTCTTAATTAATTTAACAATAGTCATAGTCATGATTGCACGTGAAACATTTTAGTACAAAAAGTATAAGCAACTTTCATACTACTTTCAAAATGCATGCTATCTGCAAATTGAAAAGCAAGTGATTTGGTAGCAACAAATTTAGTCATTACTTTTCTATACACTATATCATTACATTTAAATAAAGAAATACCGGACGTACCTGGATTTTGTCCTTCCTTCAAATTAATTTGAGTTTTCTTACCCTTATCATTAGACAAAGGGTGCTTTTTGGACGTGTCGCCAATATGTGCTATACCCGTTCTCCGCCTTGTGCACATATTGTTGCCGGCAAATATTGCAAATCTTCATCATTTTGTCAGCTTCATCTTTTTTCCCATTCACTAAAATATTTTCGGAACCATATAGCCCATAATTTTGAAAAGGTGGCTTGATCCTGCTTTTTTTTTAGGGGCGTTTGCATTCATCGGCGCCAGGACGTCATAGTCATCGTCATCTTCGTCCAACTTGTCTTTCAAATCCAAATTAATCAGAATGTCTTCTTATGGTGTACTATTTGGCGACTCCTCAACAACCTATTAAAATTAAACAAGTAAGTTTGAAATAAAATATTCTAAGAATAATAAAAAAAGGAAATAGATGAAAAGAAAACTTATGGAGCTTCTTCATGGCAGCAGCTAGAGGTGGCAAAGTAGCGGGTCGGGTCGGCCCGACCCCGGGCTCGTCGGGCTTTTATATTTTCCGGGCCGGGTTGGGTCGGCTCGAAATTTTTTCGGGCCTAGAAATATGAAGCCCAAACCAACCCCGGGTGGGCTTTCGGGCGGACGGGCTTTTTTTAGATTATTTTTTAATTTTTTTAATATATAAAATTATTATTTTAATTTCAAAAAAATAAATAAATAAAATACATAATTAAAATCTCATAACTCCAACTTAAATAAAGAATCAGTGATAAGAACATATTAAACTTACTTATTCTTATGATAATGCTTCTTGTATATTTTGACATATTTATGTATTCATACGATGATATTATAATGCAGTATAATTTTAATTCTTTAATTTAAGGAGAAATAAATTAGTAATTACAAATCAAAGGTAAATGATATTATTAAACATCAATTCCACTTATCGCCTAAAATAATAGAAAAATAAATTAATTATATAATATATATTTAAGATCAATGATTCAAAATAGTTTTTACATATTATAAAGTCATTAATCATCATCCTATATATTTTGGAGATCATTTCTTTTATGAATTATTTTGAATGATTTATGAAGTTATTATTTTTTAGAATTTTGATGAGTTGCAATTCGAGAAAAAATATTTTCCGACCAAGATGTGAATTAGTAAGAAACTTTTACTATAAAATATAATTAATATTATTAAAAAAGTATAGATATGTATATTAAATAATTTATAAAATATATATATTTGATAAAATATTGGGCGGACTTTTTTTAGCCCAAAACCCCGGCTTTTTGGTCCGGCCGGAGAGGCCCGGGGTTTTTTTTTGGATGGGCTTTTTAGGCCAGATTTTTTTTGGGCCTTTAATTTTTAACCCCAAACCAATCCAAACCCCGGTACCCAGGCGGGCTTTCGGGCGGGCTCATTTTGTCGGCTCTAGCGCAGAAGGCGTTCCATCATTTTTTGATTCGATAATTTGATTTTCATCTTGGAGCAAGCTTTCTTCTTACTCCACCAGTTCTTCAAGGTCTTGTCGATTGGTGACCCTTCGAAAATGTTGTGTTGAAGACGGACTTGAGTCACTAACATAGTACCCCTCATGATATCTTCAGTTATGAAAATAACACGGTTCTTGCGAGGGTCTCGTGGTCTCGTCCAATTGTTACATTAGGATCAACATTGCGACGAGAACCGGAAGCCATTTGTATGTAAGAAAGATTAAGAATAATAGAAATATTGTAGGAGAGAATATGAGAATAATAGACAATAATAGAGCTTCAAAATATTACTAGAGATTGTAACTTGCTACAATAAGATTAAGAGAGATGGAGAATAGGAATTGGTGTGTTGAAATGTTTGAATTGAAGGGTATATATAGATGAATTGTGGATATTTGAAATTTAAATTTGAAATTGACCGCAAACTGACGGTTCGAAACCGGAACCACCAGTTCGAGCGGTTCCAAATTCAGATTTTTTATTTTTTTATTTTCCCGTAATTTCTTGTATTTTATTTATATATATTAATTAGTGTATTTGAACATATACAACAAATAGCATGACAAAAATACTAAAAATAAGCAGAACTGTCGGTTTGAAATCATCGGTTCAATGATTCCTAGGGTTCAGAACTAGAACCGGCCCACTAAGTTACGGTTCGAACTGGAACCAAAAAGTTGATCACGATTCTGATTCTGATTAGAACCGTCGGTTTCGATTTATTTGAGCATTTTTAGTCATGGGTGGTAAAATGTGTAAATAACAGGTATTGTTAATGGTAATAAATATGAAGTATCTTATGGGATAGTTTTCATAAATAGAACATGAAGAAGTTCGGAGATGTACCAAAAAGGAAAACTAGAAAAAAAATAGGGGACGGATGGAATAATAAATAATTCGACCTTTTCATTTATTTTTAAAATTATTCTTAGAGTTTTTTCCAGTGCTAGAATCAACGATTTATGCGATCCTTTTGACATGCCCTTGCACAAATTAGCTCCCCATTCTAATGCCAGAGCTGAATGCCCTCTCCATGCATGGTGTCGAAAAACAGTTTTCATGATAAACTTTAAAAAATAGAAAATATTGAGTACTTCTTTCACAAAAATTAATAATATTTTTTATAAAAACATCAAAGGTGGTGATAGAATTTATGACTAATCTTGCACAAAATATGTCTACATTTTCATATTATTTAAATAGAAGTAGATTATGGTGGAAACACATTTATTTTGAGAACGTACAAACGTTGCATTAAACATATAAAGTTGTTGCATCGAACGTATAAATTTATTGCACTAAATATAATGCAACAACTTACGTTCAATGCAATGTTATTGTTATGCAACAACTTTATACGTTCAATACAAAAACTTTGTACTTTCTATGCAGCTTTCACATGTTTCACATCATATTTGAATTCTTACATGATCCAAATCCTATTAAAATAAATCTGAAATGCATTAAACCAAATAAATGATGGGAAATTACATCAAACATATATATATATATATATATATATATATATGAGATGGATCAGGTAGGAAATGATAATTTTGTAGGAAATGAGAATGAATTTGAGCCTTTGATTATTTGGATCAATGGTTGAGATTTAATTTCAGTTGTGCTATAGTTTTATGTTTTGTGTGCTACACGGATTACTGTGCAGTACTAGAATCATTCTTGTGCTATACAATTATGAAAGATATGCTAGACTTACGTATCTATTCCTATTTCCTACACTTATATATATATATATATATATATATATATATATATGAGATGGTTGAGATAAGAAATGATAATTTGGTAGGAAATGAGAATGAATCGGACCTTTGATTTGTTAGATCAATAGTTGAGATTTAATTTCGGTATGCTACAGTTTTGTGTTTTGTGTGCTACGCGGATTAATGTGCAGCACTAGAATCATTCTTGTGCTACGCTGCAATGAAAGATGTGTTAAACTAATATATTTAGTATACGTGCTACGAAAGGATGAAATATGTGCTAAACTAACATGTACAACATAGTAATTCTGAATATGCTACACAAATATGAAAGATGTACTACTATTCCTATTTCCTACACTAAGTAGTTTTCTCACCATAACTCACCCCTATAAATGTATATGTATATATTTGGTGACGGTTCCTCCATATATTTATTAAATATATATAATATAGTGATGGTTGTTGTATATATACACAATGTGTATAAGGAATTTTGACAATGAAATTTCATATTTATGTTAGTTTTTATTATAAGGTAATTGACTTAGTATTTTTATAGAAAAAATATATATTATATTGTGATTCCTCATTCATTGCTCGGATGCATACTAATTGTATATCATGTCATAGGAGAAAGCGAACACAAACCCAATCAAATTGGTTAATTCATATCGATTTTTCGATAAAATCAAAACGTATATTTGACCAGTTCAATTTTTTGGTCTAACAATTCAAGTGAAGTTGAATCGTCTAAAGCATCTAATAAAATGTAATTTTAAATTAATCATGCCACAACTCTTGACTCACATATGAATACTAATTTAAAGATTGTTATTTGAGGCTAATTAGTTTTAAGGTTGTTAGTTTTGATGTTGGAATGTTATTTTGTTTTTATGATTGAAGCAAAAGCTAATTATATATGGAATCGAACTAAACATTTCAGTTTGGATTTGACTCAATTTCAACTATATATTTATTGCAATTTAGGTTCGTCTTCATGTTTTACCTAGATCATCCAATGTTGTTTTAACTTGTGGCATTGTTCTTTACTTTTGGTTTTTGTACATAGGTTTCCGACATGCTTAGTTAGAACCAAAATACATGAAAATTTTGCGGGTAAAATTAAAAATACTTGAAAGGTTGAGGGTCAGTGATGCGGCGCAAGTTGCGGATGATTTTATGAAACGCGCGGATCATCCGAAGAAGTGCCGCAATTCTGGGAAGTTTCAGATTTCGGGGAAAACCTAGTGTTTTTCGGGTGTAATTTACAGTTTAGTGTTTTTCGGGCAAATTCCATCGTTTAGAGGGTCAAATTCGCAGTTTAGTGTTTTTCGGGCTATTTTGCAATTTTGGATTTTTGTTTGGGCCTTTTTGGCATTTCTTGTATTTTCAGAGATTAGGGTTAGTATTTATCTCCGTTTGTTTCATTTCATTGGCAGCTTTTGATATTTTTATGAAATCGAGATTTATCTCTTATCGTCAATCCTCGGTATTCCTTTGAATCAACGAATTTTGACCTTGTTCTTTCTGTTCCACGCACGCACGCTGCATCAGTCAGGTAGAGGTGCTCAAATAAAGTGGAACCGGTGGTATGAACCGAAACCAGAATCGTGGTCAATAGTTCCGGTTTTGGTTCAGAACTTGTCTGACCCAATTTCCTTAACCATAATTAGACAAGTAATTGAGCCGTGACTTGGGTTAAAAGGAAATTTATATAACCGATAATCGATAACAACAATGTGACCAATAATTCAGATCAATTCATATCAATAGCAATGTGTTATATCAAATTTCATCATAAAAAAAATCAAACGTTTATGATCCAAAGAAGTAAAATGGAGTTTGACAAATGATGATTTTAGGTTTTCAATACATAATAAGGATCAAATTTAGAAAGACAATGGCTGAGGACGGATAATCACAAAGGTATAACAAATATCAAGAATATACATTTTCATACATACTTTTACAACATGAAAAATTTATTTACGTTTCAAAGCATGGTTTAAAGCATGGTTTAACAATGTTTTCAAGTCATGATATACATCTTATTGGGTCTAACAAAAACTATTCTGAACTTTCAAGTAAATCCTTGTTCACAGAGGCTTTCCAATGAATTCATTTTCTCAGAATCAAGTCGACATTATAACAAAATGACGAGATCATATCAACAAATAAAGACTATCATCAAGATTATAATCAACTTAACATAGCAACACTCCAAAGCAAATGAAGGCCACAGCTCGACAACGAGAAGTGTGGCTGAGAATTATGTGTGATGACATAAAACTCGGGGCATCAAAACATGTTAACATCAAATGAACAACATCAACAATTGAACAATATCATCATGATTCAAAACATTTAGAGAAGCTCCTTTGCACAACATTCGATTCCAACATCCTCTCGAGCTCAACATGTACGTTTAGAAATACATGCAGGGCGTGAGTACAAAATTGCACTCAGTGGGTATACGCCGAAAACATAAAACATTGCCCTTAGGGCTATATAAATGACTTGCCATAACATTAGCAACACACATGGGTTTTTAATGAAATAACCTGTGCATGCATCGTAAATAAATACTTACTTGCTTTCATTTCATAGCAACATCATAAAGTATGCATATGCATGTTCTCATGTCGGCCGATGACTTTTTCTTCCCATATCCACGGATTCTTTCTGCGTGTTGAGAAGTAGGCCTCCTTCTCAAACACCTTAACATCACATACCCGTGTTGGACCCGAAGGGTACCAACTACGGTCATACCGGACATCGGTACATTCTTTCATTCATACTTTCTTTCTTTCTTTTCCGTGGATAGGTAAATGCATTGTGCTCATGCTCATGCTCAAAACAGGCAAGTCATTTAACTTTGAAACTTTGTAAGTAAATGCATATCATATCATTTTGAAAATATATATATCAAAGCAGAGCATATCATTATAGAAAATATTTATACCCACCTGGCGATAGTCACTCGACTACTATACTTTTTATCTTTCATATCTTTCTTCTTCTCATTTGGTCCATCAATCCACATAAAACGGCATAAAATCCTATCAAGAACCAAACAAGAACATAGCTTATCTTAGTCGTCGATACGACTATATTTTCTCAATACACAAGACGCTAAGGTCAATAAACATTCGGGTCATTGCATCCTCTAACGTCTTAACATATAACAAGACTTAACGAAGCCTCATATGACTAAACGAGCATAGAAAACTCGACAATAAGCTTAAACCATTCAACCTTAGCCAAAAACCTAACGACCCCTTAAGACGTAGCTTATGTCCGACGTCAAAAATCGCGCAAGACGTCGTCTAACTTAGACGAACCTCTATACATGCTCAACTATCATCAAATATCACTAATAAACCATCAAAATCAATATATCAAAGCTTTAGCATTGAAAACTCAAACTTGACATCAAACTAAATTTTTTCAATTTTCGAATACGTCGGCCGAAAAATCCGAATAAATCATTTTAAGCTTTATTCATATCATAGAATCTAAATATGAACTCAAATTGATCAAATAAAATCAAAATTCCAACATAATAAGGGCTAAGGTTTCGGCCAACATAGGGGTTTTTGCATATGTTCGATTTCAAACGTTTTTCTTGCTCAAAACATGTTTATATCAACTCATCAACACATTTATGAAAGAATATTAGGCATATGAACATCATATATTCAAGATCAAGACCCTCCATATTTTCGAAAATTTCACAAAATTTCAAAGATGGACCTATGCTCCACAATTTCAACGTTAAACAATACGTAGCCGACGAATCCATCAATATACCAAGAATTAATCAATCAAAACATAACCCCTTCACAAATTCTCCAAATGACCAAAAATATAGCATGTCCCAAAGTTCATGTTTTTCAAATTTTCAAACCATAAATGTATTCTAAAGATAGAATTATACCTGAAATCGAAGACGGATCGAAAATTCAACGGTTGGATCCTTCAAAATTGGAGCATGAAATTTGGAAAATTTTAGTGTGTGTAAGGCACGAAAATTGGGAGAAAATGAAGAAGAAAATGGATTGTAATGTGTATATATATATATAGCCACAAATTTTTATTTTATTTTTCATTTTCTTTAATTTGGTGAAAAAGTCACAATTTTTCTAGAAAATTCTCAAATTTTCTCCACTTTTGATTTTCTTTAAAACATGATGAATAATCATGTTCTAGTAAATTAAAAAAATGTACACTTTTCTATAAATAATACCAATGTTATAAATGCATGCTATTAATCTATATCGTTCCGATTTCAAAACTCAATTTCTAATAAAATGTTCTCTACTTGAAATCCTCTTTTAAAACTCAAATAACATATTATAAACATCAAAATTTTATTATAAAAATATTTTTGACCTCAAAAACCATTTTAAATATTTTACTCTTAATCATAGCTTAATCGGCAAACACCGATGTCACAAAAGCATAGATTTTGAAATTCTCAATTTTCTGAAATCAAGACTTTATTGAGCATGTATCTATCATCTCAAGACCCTTGGAATCTAGGTATTTTTATTCTAAACAAGACCTAAGAATCTTATCTTAGGTTCCATCTCGAATCGATCTCGAATAAATCTCAAATTCTATTTTTGTCGACGCGAATCTTAACATAAAAGCTTTTTGCTTAAACAACTCTTTCTTAAGGATGCAATGCCCTTCTCATAAGCTCTTAATCAAGAGCTAATCTCTGCTACAGGAATGCGGGGTATTACAGAACTGTATCTTAGATGGGCCGGTTCTGGTTTCTAATCCTAGGAACCATTGAACCGACAATTCCGTGTATTTTTTTAGTTTTTTCTTTCTTTATTTTTTGTCATGCTATTGTTATATATGTTCAAAATATACTAATTAAATGTATACATTGTATTGTAATGAAAACATGAGAAATTAGGGAAAAATAAAAAAATAAAAAATAAATTTGGAACCGCTCGAATCGACGGTTCCAGTTCCGAACCGTTAGTTTGGGCGATCAATTTCAAATTTGAATTTCAAACGTCTCCAATTAATCTATAAATACTACTTCAATCCAACCATATCAACACACAAATTTATATTCTCTCTCTCTTAATCTTATAGTAACAAATTGCAATCTCTAGTTATATTTTGAAGCTTTAATATTACCTATTATTCTAATATTCTCTCCGATACTATTTCTATTATTCTTACTCTCTCTTACATACAAATGGCTACCGGTTCCCGTCGTAATATTGATCCTAATGCAACAATTGGATGTAGACAATGATGCCCTCGCAAGAACCGTTGTATTTTCATAATCGAAGATACCAATGAGGGGTACTATGTTTGTGAGTCAAGTTGGTCTCCAACGTAGTCTTTTTGAAGGGTCCCCAATCGACAACAACTTGAAGAACTGGTGGAGTATGAACAAGGCTTACTCCAAGATGAACATCAAATTGCTGTGGGTCGAGAAATGACGGAACGCCTTGCTGCTGCCATGTAGGAGGTCCTTAAGTTTTCTTTACATCTATTTCCTTTCTTTTTATTCTTAGAATATTTTATTTAAAACTTATTTGTTTAATTTTAATAGGATGTTGGGGAGCTACATACACAAGATTTGGATTTGGAAGACGAGTTGGATGAGGATGATAATGGTGGTCTGGCTGCGGTGAACGCGAACGCCCCTACAAAAGAAATAGGATCAAGACACCATCTTCAAGTTGTGGGCTATTATGGTTCCAGAAATGTTTTAGTAAAGGGGAAAAAAAGACAAGACTAACAGAATGATGATGATTTTCAATGTTTGTGGGTAAGAATATATGCATAAGATGGAGAACAGATATGTCACAAATTGACGGCACATCCATAAGAAGCACGCTCGTCCAATTATATGGGTAAGCAAACTCAAATTAATTTGAAAGAAAACCAAAATACAAGTATGCCTATTCATTGTCTAAATATAGTGATATAGTTGTTAGTGAAGTAGTGGCTAAATTTGTTGCAACCGAATCACTTGCTTTTACAATTTGTCGATAGCATATGTTTTAAAATTAGTATGAAAGTTTCTTATAATTCGTGTGCTAAAAACATTTCATGTGCAACCATGACTAGGATTATTATTAAATTAACTAAGAGATATAAAGTTAATTTAAGAAATATGTTTTCCAAATTAGTTCATAGAGTTTCTATTTGTTCTAATATTTGGTCTTGTGCTTGACAAAAAATTCTTATATGGGTATAATTGTCACTGCCCGACCCTGCTAATCTTGAAGGACTGCCTTGTCAGGCCGTGACTTGGGGTTGGATTAAAAAGCAAGAAAGAAAGGGGATTTTAGTGGTGATTTCTAAGCCATATCATTGGTAAAGAAACATGAGTAAATGCAGAAGCATAAGTGATATCAAGGTCGAAAATGAATAATTTAAATATAAGGTCGATTCAGAGAGTCTAACCAAACAGTAGTTGATTATGTAATCACTGCTAGGATATTCAAGAGTTCAACATATATTTAGAATTCAAAAGAGTTTAAAGAGTTCGCAGCGGAAGCATGGTGGGCATGTGACGTCCGGGATGAAAGTACGGAGTGATCGCCGGTGCGGAGGCATGGACAAGGAGTGGCTCTGATTAAGGGTTCAAAGTGAAGAGGTACATGAATGAACCGAAACGTACCGGAATGAAAGAGATTTCGAGAATATGCATGTATGTGATTGTATATTTGAGGAGAGCTTAAAGAATTTGATATATGCTACTTATACTAATAAGATGCATCTTCTTTTTGGGAGTCCATTTCATAAAACTCTAAAGTTAAGCTTGTTTGGCTTAGAGCAATTATGGGATAGGTGACCTTTGGAAAGTTTCTCAGGAAGTGTGTGAGTATAGACAAAGCACACTAGAAAGACTCGTGTTGGTCTGTGGGATCAACTGTCAATTCGGAAGTCAATCTCATAAAAAAATCTAAAGTTAAGCGTGCTTGGCTTGGAGAAATTGTGGGATAGGTGACCCACTGGAAAGTTTCTCAGGGAGTGTGTGAGTGAGGACAAAGCACACTGAAAAAACTCGTGTTGGTATGTGGGGTCAGCCATCATTTCGGAAACCGAGTCGTTATATTTTCAGTGTGCTTTGTCCTCACTCACACACTCCCTGCTAAACTTTCTAGGGGATCACCCATCCCACAGTTGCTCAAAGACAAGCACGCTTAACTTTAGAGTTTTTATGAGATGGACTCCTGAAAAAGATGTATATTGTTGGTATAAGTAGCACATATCAAATCCTTTAAGATCTCCTCAATATACAGTCCCATACCTGTATATTCTCAAAATCCCTCTCATTCCGGTGCATTTCGGTTTATTCATGTACCCCTCATTTTTGAAGCCTTAATCAGAGCCGCTCCTTGTCCATGCCTCCACACCACGATCACTCGTACTTCCACCCTAGGCGTCACAATAACTGTTCGGATTGATCATACTTGAAATTTGAATGAACGCATTCTATGTTTTAAGAAGTTTAATTTCACACATATTGCTGAAAATATTGCTTTTATCATAATTACAAATTTACATCAATTTAGATTGACTCAAAAAATATTTTCAATAGGATATTCACTAGTGTACCAAACTTTAATTGCGACGTGTAATCCAACTTTAGGACACAAATATTTTCATACTAGGTGTATATGTCACATTATTAACTTATGTGCTCAATATGGATTAAGATTATTAGAGTAATCAATTTCACCGATTAGAAATGCTATAGAAATGTTGAGTGATAAATACAAATTGCATAGGAGTTGGTTTAAATTTTGCAAAGAAAAAATCGGACGTAGTAAATGCTTTAATATTGATGTGTGCACTAGGTGGAATTCTACATATGAAATGTTAAGTTCTACTTATGAGTTAAAGAGTTATTAGTTGAATTTTTTACGATCGAAGTGAATAACATGATTTTACAGTCTTCGTATTGGGATTAATGTCATGATTTAGTGGAACTTCGTAAAACTTTTCAAACTGCAACTAAAGATCCGATGTTTATTAACCTACTTCTTCACATATGTTATATCATTGTACATTGGTTGCAGTCAATTTAATATATGTAGTCAAAAACCAAATTTAACTGGTTGCATAAATGTTATGGTTATGAAATGGTTGAAATAGTTTAAACATATTCATGATATTTTTTATTGTAAAATATTTAGACATCTCTTTAAATATGATGGTGTTTGTGGGCTATTAAACCTATATTATAAATCTTTAACTGGAATGAGTTTTGAGGAGGGGGTTGGCCTTATAAATTTAGGGTTGCCAAATCCCGATTTAGTGACATCTAATCTTTATCAATCTTTAAAAACTCTTTATAATGAGTATGAAATTTCATATGGTCATAAATTTCCACAACGAACTACTGTTAGATCGAGTAGTAGACTTTTTCATTAGGAATAGACGCTAGTAGTGGTGCTGCACAATAACTTCAGTTTTTTCTTAAATCGGGGATCGAGTTCAAGTAGAGGAGCTGATTAGAGAACTAGATGACTACTTAAAAGAGGAAAATAGTCATGAGTTACTTAATGCATGTCCTAATGATGTCGATCTTTTACAATGGTGGTCGTGAAAACAAGTCCAATATCTTGTTCTCGCAATGATGGCGAAAGAGATGTTTGTCGTCCCGACATCAACAGTTTATGTCGAACAAGCTTTTAGCATTGAGGGATACATGTCCAATGAATGGAGATATGTGATGATGACACATAATCTTGAAGTTCAATTGTTTTTAAAGATTATACATTGACCAAAGCAAGAGAACAAGAAAACAAATGGGATGAGTTATTCTACGAGTATCCTATCACCACAACTGAAGTCAAAACCGATGATACCAAGACATCCCAAGCCACTATCAACGGAGTTGATTTTGAGGACGATTTTGACTTCAACATGTAGACATCTCGGACCACTATAAAAGGTAAGATGAAGGTAAGAGAACTATGTGGGTTTTGATTCCTTAATCGAGATATGTATGCAACTTAATTATAATATTCTTGAATATTATAATTATGCCCCAGCCTTTTTCTTTTCCCTCTCCCCTCATTTGTAATTTGTTTCATCTATTTAAGTAGGATTTTTTTTGCTTTATCACGTTGTAAATTGCAATGTAATTGTAATTTGTTTCATTTATCGAAATTGTTGATTTTTTTTGTTACAAGTTGTAATTTATTTGATTTACCACATTGTAGTTGACTTATGTAATTGAATGTTTTACATTATATAATTATAATTTGTCTAATGTAAATTTCATATATTTTTGAACAATTACATAGAAAATACGAATATATAAAAAAAATTAAACAACGGTTAATGATTCATAACCATGAACTATCAATTCGCAATCGGAACCGCTGATTCATGATTCAGAATCGAAACCATCTACCCTCTACATGGTTCCGGTTCTAGTTGCTAACTTTTGGAACCAAAAACGGCGATTCTAGTTCGGATTCAGATTCAAACTGGAACCTGAATCGTGAACATCTCTACATGTAGGTATGTCAATTAATGTTTGGATTCATTCATAATTTATACATTTGTACATGTCACAAAACCGATTAAAAAGTGATTTTACTACTCTTTCTAATATTGAACCCGTATAGTTAACATCTGATAACTACCCATGTATATTTATATTTATTAATATAGGTTGTTGCAGTAATTGGTTATTTGTCTTAACAATGACTAGAACATTACAAAATAAATATTACTAATAAAAGATTAAAAAATAGAGATTTGACATAGGTATGTCGATAAATCTTTGTATCCGTCTAGAATGTATATATTCGCACCCAAATGTTATAAATAACAAAATACTTAAAAATAAAAAAATCCGCATAGTCATGTCGATAAATGTTCGGACAAGTATAGAATATATATACTTGTTGATGGTCCTTGGGGGTTCGTAATGGTGTATGAAAGTGGGAAGGGAAAGAATACACAAGTTAAGATAAATTAAAAAATTTCTTTTCCCAAGACTGTACTATCTATTTTATTAGTAGCTGTCAGTTAACTGGAGTCAGTTTAGTACCGGTGATCAGTTTAAGAGAGATGAGTCTTGTCCGGAGTGATATCAGTTAGCAAACCTACTAACTGCTGAGGCAGCTGGTCAGCTGGACTAATAACTAATGTGCTTGTGGAATATTGTGATTACGTTTTGCCTTTACTAAAAACTCAAGCTAATAGAAAATACTCAATCAAATATGGGCTTAGTCAGTTTTCAGTTTGTCTTTTCAGTATTAAACTAATAATGATTAGAGTGTTTTTAAAATAGTGATGTGTTGTGTGTGCTGGTGATGTTTAGTTCAATAACATGTAAGTAAATACGATACTCAAGGTAAAGAACTGAAAGTAAAAATACTTAGTTTTTACGTGGTTCGGAAAGATCAGCTCCTATATCCACATACTGATAACTTAATCAATCCACTAATTGAGATTTGGTCTTATTTACAGATACAATATATAAACCTAGACACGACTTTAATATTTTCTGTATCTCGCCTAACTTGGTGTTATCCTACGCTTGCTGGTGCTAGAAAACCTTTAACTGCTTATGGGTGTAGTCGATCTAACTTCTTACTTACAAGTGTAAGATAACTAAACTAGCAACTAACACTTTGTTTGCTTACTTGCCAAACTTCTACTTAAACTTGGAGTTTTGAGTATAGGATTTTCCAACTAAAAGTTGAGCTGTCACATGCTACAAACTCAATATTTCTAAGCTTAAGATATATAAGATTGTATCCTAGAATTTAAGGGAGTGTTTACTAATATCTTGAGCTGATAGATATATTTAAACTCTGAAGATTTTATGATACACTTTATAAACTCCCTTTTTTGAAATCGATGAGTATTTGATCTTGGGATATGAGCTTTGGGTGCTTTAGAATATTTGAATGCGCAACGTTTTGGTTTTCCTACAAAGGTTGAATTCTATGCGTATTTAATTACGTTAGTTAAGTTGACTCCGTGTTTTTTCAGTACGTTGACTTTAGATTGAGTCAGTCGAGTCTTCTCCGAGATTTATCAACAGCTGGACTCCACCCTTTTTTAGTTTGGAGAACTTGAGTCAGTATGACACTTCAACTTTGACGTAGTTATCAGCAGCTTTAACTTTCCAACTGCTGGTATGACATTTAGTCATATTTTCTACCTCTTTGTTTTTCAGCAGCGCCGAGTCTTCAATCTCCGATCTTCAGTCTTCAGTCTTCCTTCTTCAATCTTTAGTCTTCGACTTAATTTTTTAGTAGCACTGTTTATCAATATCTATGTGCTTCAGTCTTCAGTCCACCTGACATCAGTCTTCAGTCTTCAATACATGACTTTCAATAGTACTTATCTTCAGTAGTGCTTCTCTTTAGTTGCGCTTGTACTAAAGATCTTTTTAGTACTATTGGCTTCAGTACTGTTTGAACTCCATCAGTCTTGGGCCTATCTAAACTGGTAGTTATTCTGCTGAAACATGTAACAGAAAAAGCTAACTCCCTAACATGTGAGCAGCACTATGTTACATCAGTAGAGGACAATCATCAATGATTTTTGGGATCTAATTAAAAAACACAGTTAAGACATAATTTTCCCAACACTTGCATCTAGCCCAAATTTATTAATTACCTGAACTTATTTAATATTATAAATATAAGTTGTTTTTTTCAATAAAACTTAAACATTATAGAGTAATAATCAATAATATATAAATACAATTACAAAAGAATAAAATTGAAAATTTTCATATAGACATACCCATCAATAGCTGGACTTATTCAGAATTTATATACTTGTAGCTATAACAAAAATCCGATTAAAAAGTGATTTTACTATTTGTTATCATCACATTCTCGTATAGTAATATTCGTTAATTACCTGATTTTAAATTTACAAATATCTTTTTTTTTTATCTAGTAAAATTAAACTTTAGGAAATAATTTATTTAGCACTATTTATTTAGTCAAATTAAATTAAAGAAATAGTTTATCTATTCAAATTAAATTGATGATACAGTTGGAATGCTATTAATCTCAACCATCCAACCAATAAAAAGTGAATATTTTGTTGGGATGATAGACGTCTTCTTTTATATAAATTTTCATTTGATAAAATTTCATAAAATGTCAATATAGAATTTAGAGATTTTAGTAGCTCAAAAAGAAAATAACATGAAAAAAAACAATTTGTTAATTCATTGTCTAACTTATCACGTTATTTGATAAACTTAATTATTAATATTAGTCAAATTAAATTTTTCAAATTAAACAAAATTTCTCAATAAAAAAATATAATATCTAGTTGACCAACTAATTAAGTAGTTTACCAAAATAAATGGTGGTTCAAAATAATTGTGGGATGAGAAATGATAGGTCTCATTGGATACGTAATGGTGTATGAGGGATGAGAATACATTAGTTAGGTAATTTTAATTTTTTTTGGTTTATAAGACCGATCAGCTCATCAAGCTATAGTCGGTCGGAGTAATCGGTAGTTTAGTATTGATGACAGTACTACTGGTCAATTTAGGTAAAAGAAGTTTTGCATTGAATGTTACCAGTTAACAAATCTACTGACTGTTGAGGCAGTTGGTCAGTTGGACTGATAATGGATGTGCGTGCGGAATGTGATGGTTATCAGATTTGCCTTTACTAAAAATTTAAACGGGCTTCCAAAGACTTAGTCAAATATTTCTTAGTCAGTTTTCAGTTTATCTCAAGTATCAGATTGATACTGATAGAGTAATTTAAAACAATGTTGTGCTGCTTGTGTGTTGGTGATGACAGTTCAATAATATGCAATATAAATACGATACTGAATGTAAAGAACATAAAGTAAATAACCTTGAGTTTTACGTGATTTGGAGAGATCAACTCCTACGTCCACGGACTGATTGCTCAATCAATCCACTAACTTTGGATTTGGTCTTGTTTACTGATACAAGAATAAACCTAGAGACATAATAACTTTATTATATCCCGCCTAACTTGGAGTTCTTTCTACACGCGACTACTTACGGGTGCAGTCGACATAAAATCTCTTGCTTACAGATGCAAGATAACTAAACTTTCAGCAACTAACTCTTCGTTGCCTAATTGCCCAAACTTATACTCAAATTGGATAGGGTTTTTTTAGAGGGGTTTTCCAACTAAAATCTGAGTTATCATAGACGACAAATTCAGTGTGTCTAGGCTTGAGATATACAAAGGTAATATCTTAGACTTAAGGAAGTGTATACTGAAACATTGAACTGATAATTATATTTGAGCTCTGAAGGTTTATTGATAGTACCGTAAACATCTTTTTACGAAATCACTGTTTGATAGACTTGAGTATTGAGAGTTGAATGCTTTAGATATTTTGAATGCGCAACCTTTAGGTAACCTTCAAAGGTTGGATTCTACACGTATTTATAGAGGGGAAAATGAATAATGCCGTTGGAGGGGGCACCAGTCACATCCTTTTATTTATTGTTTTAACTGCTTCGTTAATCCTCGTATGTTGTTGCTAGGGTCTGCATCATCATACATTGTAGCTCTGCAAACTTTGAAAATGTTTTATAGCATATCAGAATCTTCTGCGTATACGCTATAACATGTATTGAATCAAACACTCGTTTTTTCAGTTGAGTTGACTCTATGTTTTATTAGTGCATTGACTTCAAATTGGCTAATCGAGAATGCTCCGTCTTTTATCAGCAGGTTGGACTCTCGTCTTTTGTCAGTTTGAGAACCTGAGTCAGCTTGATGATTTTAGCTTGACATAAAAATAGTCAGCTTTGACTTTTCATCAACCAACTTTGACTTGATATCGCCAGGTTTGACTACTTGTCACCAACTTTGACTATTGATCAATAGTTTTTACGTCTAGTCCCCAGCTTTGACTTCTCACATGGATAATCAGCTGTTGGTACGACACTTAGTCATATCCTGACTTATTTGCTTCCAACAACACCGAGTCTTTAGTATTTGATCTTCAGTATTTAGTCTTCGACTTCACCCAAGAGGTTCTGTTCATCAGCATCGTTATACTTCAATCTTCAGACATCAGTTAGCCTGTCTTCAGTCTTCAGTACGCGATGCATTAGTTGTGCTGGTAATGATACTCCTATCAGTATGACTGGCTTGAATACTGCTTGAACTCCTTCAGTCTTGGGCATGTCCAAGCTAGTAGTTTTCTTCTACTGAAACCCAGTAACAAAAATGTCTAACTCCAGAGCATGTGCGCATCATTAGTTACATTAGCAGGACAATTATAAGAGGTTTTGAGATCTGATTAAAATACACAGTTAAGATAAAATTATTCCCAACAGTTTAGAAATTATCCCAACAAGAAAATATACATAAGTATTTATATAGGTTTTATTAAGAGTGAACTCTGATTAAAAAACAATGTAGGAAGGAGATGTGAGGAAAATAAGAATGAATGAGATTTGAATAAATAAAGATGAAGGAATTATACGATGTCAAGTAGGAGAAAGATTGAATGAATCCATTATCGTATTATATTATAGATAAATAGATAGATATATATTATTGAATATTAAGCATAAATATAAATGTATCCAAATAGAAGATGGATCATATAATATCTGAGATTTAGATATTATGTAATACTTAATTTCATCTATTTATCTTATTGATCATATGGTGGATTTTTTTCTTCAAATTCTTTAAAGTGATTGGCACTGATTGTAGTAAGGATAGTGTCATAATTCAATTTGTTATGTGATACAAAAAAGCATGCATATCGTTAAATAAAAACATATATACAGGTTGAACACAAATACACATGATATTGAACACGAATATGCATATGAGGTTGATTGCTCTAGACTCTATTTTCTCATTTAGATCTCTTCATTCTAGCTTCATTACTTAGAAAAAACGAAGGATCGATTAGAAAGAAAGCAAATGATCAACAATAAAAGTATTGTGCAAATTAGAAAAGAGAAATATGCGAGAATGAGAGATACGTAAATTTTTCTTTTTAAAGTACATATGTTTTTTAAGTACATATTTATGTTTTTGTAGTATGCATATTCTTTTTCCTTCAGATGCTTCAATCTCGATAGCAAAACCCTTCCCATCCTGTTCCACCGGTTCCATCGTCTCCTACTTCGATACCGACAAACTTCGCTGTAAACGATAGTCATAGCTACCTCTCTTTTGATCCCTCAATTTTCTCTCAAAATTCCCTTTACATTTTCCTCAAATTCAGACAAGGACTTATTGTCATCAACCACCATCATATGCCGCCCGATGTGCATGCAACATGCAGTCTTCATCACTGCCATTATCCACCATATGATAGGGGTGAGCAAAACCGAATCAAAACCTAATAACCGAACCGAACCGTAGCAATTTGGTCGATTTGGATCGATTTTTGAAAACTTCGGTTCGGTTTGGATGCAAAAAATGAAAACCAAACTTTTTTCGGTTCGGTTCGGTTTAGTAATCCGAAATTTCGGTTCGGACCGAACCGAACCGAAGTTTATATATGTATATATATTAAATTAAAATATTAAACCCTATTAAATTAAATTATATATATATTAAATTAAAATATTAAACTATTAAACGGTTAAACCCTATTAAATTAAATTATACATATATATATATATTAAAATTATTAAAAGTTCGGTTAACCAAAAACCGAACCGAAACCGAAGTTTAAAATTTGGTTCGGTTCGGTTCGGTTGAAATTTTTGAACGGTTCGGTTTTTTCAGTTTTGGATTTTCGGTTCGGTTTTCAATCGAACCGACCGAATGCTCACCCCTACCATATGAGCTGTATCGATATCTCATTGGAGAAGTCATTTTTAGAGATGTAGATGAAACGAAGAAAGAATCGAGAGAAGAAGAAGATCATATATGGGAAAAAGAAGATTGAAGAGGAGAAGAATAAGAAATTCACCATTTGGCACTCTGTGAAATTTAAAAATAAATAAATAGAAAAAGGTATGCCATGACTTTTCTAGTTTGTCCACATTTTGTACTATATACGAGCGAATGACATAATACTATAGAATGACCCTATCTAGATATACATGTAACAGCCCTTTAATCCTAATGATGGATTAACGAGGACTAATACTTGGAACAGTAATCAAGGAACATGAAAGACGATTAATCATAGACTCGTGGGACATATATCAGGTAAACTTAAGCTTCAACCATTAGATACAAGACACGTATAATTTACATATAGAAAGAGACCTACAGATCCTTAACAAAAGATTCAAATGATCTGAAGGAATTCAACTGTCGACATCAAAACATAACTTAGTTCTATCTCAGCGGAAAAACATGTGAATACACATATGACAATGTGTAGTCAAGGTTTCTAACATATCATTATCAAAGGGGTTCCGATCGCTCAACACACCTCCATCCATCATCCGCCAACCCGTACATTTAAAACAAACATGCGGTGAGTACAAGAATGCACTCATTGGACTTATGCCAAAAACATTTTATCATCATTAAATTACACTGCCCCATCATGATAAGACACAAGGGTTTTATTTGAAAGGCCCTGTGCTTAGTAAAACATTTCATCATTTTCATAAATCATCGCTTGGCCAAGCATTTTCCTTGTATGTATGATCCATATCCATTTTCTTTCATCATAACATCATCATTAACGCCGTAGAAGGAGGCCTCCTTCACGCCGCCGCGACCGCCGCATTGTCCTTACGGCCCCCAGTCACCATTATGTGTACACGTTAATCCTAGCCAGGTATTGTCCTTCCGGCATAGGATCCGATATCGATTTTCATTCATAAGTTGGGAGCGACCCAACAACATTATCATCATTCATCAACATTCATGGATAGGATACATACATAAAAACATAAACATTTGGGCAGGTAATTAAATAAATCATTTCATCATCATTTCTTGCGAATAAGCCTCGCAAATAAATCATTTGGTAAGCATTTTATCATTTTGAGTATAGTAAAGCCCACCTGACACGTAAGCTTCCTTAATTCGTTGTCTTTCTACGCCAACGATCACGTCCGCGTCCCACCTTTACGTAAAAACTAATTTAGTATGTTGGTCACGTATTTCGAGATTTTCAAAGTTTAATAAACTTTGATAACTTTCTAATATAATGCTTCGCATCCTTTAACTAAAATAGTACGTCGTTTCATCGCATATCTTAACTAATAACTTTTCATACTTCGATAGAGACGTAATATAATCTACGGTCTCATATTAACCATTTAGGTTAAACGTTGAACTCATACCAACGTCTTTCGATAAAATGATTTCAATTATGAAATCTTTTCTCTCAAAAGAGATATCCTTATAAATTTAATACGTTTACACGTATTAGTGTATTTATTCAACAGATATCATACGTTTAGACTTAAGTCAACGATTTTGACTTTTCTTAACATATTTTTCAAATTATTCAAATATATGTTAACAAACTTTCATTTAAATCGATTTTCAATCGATTTCTTATTATATAATCATAAATCTCGATTTTTCACGTTAATCAATAAACATGATCAATACTTTACTCAAGTATGATCTAACTTGTACCTTACATATCATTTTCCATATCTAACGTTATTTAATATAACGTTTCATCGTAAACTTAGTATATTATGTTTCTAAAATCCCATAAATTCTCAAATGGTCTAAAATATATTCTAATCACATAATATGTGATTTTTCTTGATAAAATGGATTTAATACTCTAAATCCTTATACTTAAGCTTTCGGCCCCTTTCAACAATTTTCTAAAACTTCTCAAAAAATTCTTATAAAATCACATAACACTCTATATTATCAAAAGATCATTAATATGTATTAACATTAGCTATAGGAAAATTGGACCTCATTTCCTATATCATATAGTTCTCGGTTTTTCATACTTATAATAGTAAACATTTTTCTAAAATTCTTATAATTTCTCACAATACCTAATCATCATCATATATCATCAATATAACATAATGTCCAACATTTACAATTCATACATCAATGTACAACTTCTTAAGCCTCTCGAAATTTTTTCCAAACATGAACAACCATTTTCTAAAAATTCTAATAAAATCCCATAACACCTAATTAAGGCCATACAACATTAATATGCTATAATATCCCTTAAACATTAATCATACCTTAGCATATTATTTCACAATATTTTCGGTACATACAAATAAATTGTATATGATTTCCAAAAATTTCTAATAATCCACTATGAGTTTAACTATCATCATATATCACTAATCCATCAACATATAAATCTCTAACTTTTTCGATAATTATGACTTAATTAACATGAGCTTTCCAAAAATTCTAAATAAATCAATACAAGATCCATTACTAACATATATCATTAATCCATCAATACTTGAACCTTAAGATTTTCGATCATAATTATAAAAATCATAACATGCTTAGCTTTTAATTAAACAATACATATGTTCATCTTTAACATAATAAACATAATTAACAAATCACTAAGCATGATAACATAATTCATCATATTTGTAGCATTAATAACATAAGCATATATATTAAAATCGAACGGTTAGAAATCGTAAGTTTTAACGTATATAAAAAGCTTGTTCGATTCCTAACCTTTTAACTCAAAGGATTTTTGTATCAAGGTTTGGGATTTAAATTGAAGAACACTCACTTTCTTTTCTCTCTAAAAAGCTCACGGTATTATGGAGTAAAAAGGAATGAGAGATGATGTTTTGTTTTAATAAATATCCTATCACCCTTGCACACTAAAAGTTAAAGGAATAACTCAAGTATTACTCTTAATTCCTTTTACCCTCTCACACACATAGCAATTGCAAGACAAAACTATTTTGGTGACTCATCACTATAATACATCATTTTATTTCTATAGTAAATGCACATCACAACACATAAATGAAACAAATAAAATCCTACTTTTGTTCATTGCATGCGTCGGCCATCATTCATAAAAGAAAATGAGTTTTGTTTCTTTTTGTCTTATACTAGATACAATATTCCAAGCATTTACTACATGCAAGCAAATCAATTAAAAGAGTTTCACAATTTCTTCCAACCTTTCTTGGTCAACAATGTCATGCTTTTGATAACTCATGGCTAACACTAGTCATCAACTAATAAAGGAAACAATTGTCTTCCATTTTCCTTTCTCATGCGTCGGTCATGTTCAAGTTAAGGGAGGAAGAATTTTATTATTTTTCTTATACCAATTATAAAGATCTTACACAATACCATATGCACCATCACTTCCAAAGAGTTTTTAAAAATCTTCCTACCTCATTTGTCAAAGATACACGGCTACTTCACTTACACAAGGCATCCACTTGGTTCATCAATTAATTGTCTTGGTTAATGTGTAATTATCTCACACTAATATATAACATATTGGAAGACAGCAAAAATTTGTTCATGTTAATACATATTACATAAGTTCACGACACTTCTGAAAATTAAGTGCTAAGCATTTGATTTTCTTGCTATTTATAGATATATGTAATACCCCGAATTTTTTGGCTTAAAAATTTCGAAAATAAAGAAGGAACAGTACGATAGAAACACGTATGAAAGTGAACGTCGGTAATTGTCGATTTTGAATAAATCGAAATTTCTCTTGAAATTTTGAAAGAAATAAATTTTAAATATGTTTTTAAGTATATTTAGGATATTATTTGCACTACAAGAAAAAGAAATATTTTTCCTTATTTAATAGTGATTTTCAAAAATTTAAAGTATAAGGAATTAATTTGTGATTTATTATGTGATCACTGATTTTATGTGATGAGTTGTCATGTTTATCTTCAGAAGATATGATAAGATTGTTATCTTAAACACCCAAGCACGAATTGGATGTGATAAGGTTTGATAACGACTCTTAAGAGATAAGATAAGGTTATGAAAACGACATTTTAAGATAAGATAAGATCATGATTAATTAAGAGATAATGTTTATCTCTTAGAAATGTGTAGAAATGTGATAAGTATCATAGGAAATAATATCTTGGTTCTAGAAGCATATTAATTTCGAAAAATTTGTGTAATTTCATGTGATTTTCAAAAATCACCCTTTTATGTGATAATTGTATTAAATAAATTATTTAGTTATATTCTTGATAAATATCATGATTCTAGATCAATCTTATCTCCTAGAAATTATAAAAATTTCAAAATAAATAAAATAGGGTGAGAATGGAATTTTATGAAAATTAAATCCTAGAAAACCCTAGTTTTCGAATAAATTGGGAAATTGCTTAGAAATGTTCCAAGAATTTATTTTATGATATAATATCATTATATTTATGTAATTACTCATGAAAATAATATTCCTTATAAAAGAATAATAGTTTGATAATTTATTCTTAGTTTCAATTATCTCACGATAACTTTACTATAGTACATAGAAATGACCTAAATTAATTTTCCTATGATTTATTTTATCATCTAAGATTATTATTATGTCATATAGTTATTAATTGGAGAAAATAAAATATTTGGCATATTATTTTAATAAGTGCGAAAACTATGAATATTAGCGTGAAAATGATGAAAAATATCACGCTTTAATTAATGAGGAGGTATGAGTCAGATCTTATCCTATAATAGGTGTAAAGTAGTAGTAGTATACATTTGAACAAGTAACCTAAGGTTGACACTAGACAGCGACACACACACACACACACACACATGCACGACTATGTGATAAACTTATACTATGTGACACCCAGGTTCAACGATTTAATTAAGGATAAGGTGACTGGGATGAGTTGTCAGAAAGATAAGATAAGGTTTTGTTCTCTTATGCAAGTGGGGACCGAAAATTTAATGAAGATAACAAGTGTACATTAGATATTTTATGTGTAATAATTATAATACAACTTGCATATGCCTATAAATATAGGATGAAGCTCTTCATTCTCATTCACAACTCATAGTAACCGAAAATATAGAGAGAAAGAGAGAGAGTGTTCTCCAATCCTTCAAACCCAAACTTAGAGCAAATAAACGTTCGCCGATCAATTCTAGTCCGATTAAGAGGTTAGATTTCTTACAAGCTTCATATATACGTTAGAATTCATGTTATAAGCTTAGTTTATATGTGTGTTTTTCAAAAATCATGAGACTTGTGCCAATATGCTTAGATATTGTATTTATATGATGTTATTAAGCATGTAGTATAATTATATCACAAAATCAAGCATGATATCAAATTTTATATGTTGACCGAAAATTTAAAGGAGTGATATATTGATGAGTATGATTTTTAATTGTTGATTTGAACATGAAATCATGATCTAGGGTATTAACTATGCTTATATGATTTTATGTAGAATTTTTGAAACACTTTAGTACCTAAGTCTATAAACTTCGAAAATTATAGAACATGATATTATGTTGAGATATAATCCATGTTTGAATGTTATCATAACATATTGAAAATGTAGAATCATAATATAGTGTTGCATTTAATTTATCGAATTGTTAAGAATTTATTGGACCTAAGTCCAAATTTTCAAAAGTGACTTAGGAAGATTAAATTCAATAGTTCACAATAAATAAAAATTATGTTATAATAAGGATGCTTATAGATGAGTATGTGTTATGTGATTTTATCGAATTTTCGAAATTGTTTGCTTAGTTTAATTAGGTTTTCAAAAACTATAGGTTATAAGTATTAATGTTATAAATTTATTTTATGAGATATAATTGCATAAAATGATCCAAAATGATGTTTTAGACATATTATGATTTTATGGAATTTTAGAACAAGAATTGCACATAAAATAATAGAATTACATAAAAGGAATTAAAAGTCAAATGTCGACTTTAGTCAAAATTGTTGACTAAATGTCGACCAAGTCAAAATTGTTGACTAAAAACGTCGACCAAGGTCAAAGGCACAAATCGATAATATGTGATCTATGTGGCGAAGACGCTTAAGAACAATGTAACTTACGCTACGTAAGTACATTAAAACGCACATTATATACCAAAGAGACGGAACATCTCTTATATAATGAGCGATGTCATAATCGACATCATTTGATTAGGAAACGCCAATATAAGTTCGACGTTAAATTTTATTTGATGCATAGACGTTATAGACGATGTTCTGCCTCTATCGAAAAGTATAGCGATGTACTAAACCTCGCTTCTCACATTGAAAAGGGTCCCGCCTATCGGAGGAGAAAGAAGACGATAATTAAGATTAGTGACGTAGAACTTTAAGTTCCCGAGTGGGCTTTCTTACCTAAACCCTTTGTGGGCTTTCTTATCAAAACCATTTACGAGCTTTCTTGAAAAATCATTTACTTTATCGCTTTTCGTAAATGATAAAGTACGATATTGTTCGCCAAAATGTTTTATGTTTCAGATATGTCCATTCGGGTCGCTCGGGCAATGTGAAAAGTATTACGACCGGATCCTAAGTGGAGGTGAAGGGAATCCTAGCTAGGTTGTGTACACTTCAACTTCGAACCGAGTTACGGTCGATGATTCAAATTAACCGCCATGGTCGATCGTGCATCAGGGTGAAGGTCCCTCCCGTGCTAATCCATATGCCGACTGAATATACGCTGTGGTGATGTAAAATGCTCGCTGCGATATTTTGAGAAAGTATGAAAATGATTTAGTAAGCATGCGTTTTTCAAACAAAACCCTGTGTCTTCACCGTGATGAGGGCAAGATAATATTTCGTAGTAAAATGTTTTCGCAATGTGTCCACCGAAGTTCATTATTTGTACTCACCGCATATTTGTTTTTAAATGTGCGGGTTGAGCGAGTGATGGAAGCAGGCGGGAGTCGAGCGGAACATTTTGTCAAGACGTATGATGTATTTTTGGTTCACCTTGAGAACGATCTCCATACGCATGTCTCACACGCTTTATTCCGCCGCTAAACTCTCGAGACTGTTATCTTTTGTTACTATGTTAAGCTTTGTAAAAGCCGCTTTGTCGGAACCGTGAAACCTTCTATATATATCTAAAAGTCGTTTTGCTTCTAGCATGATTCTCGCTTACATTTGAAACATCTATATTTCTTCGTAGATGAAATGAGTTGAAAACCTTGTTCTTTTCATATTCACTTAACCCGAACCCGAGTCGTAGTCCCAGAAGGTTTAGCCAAACCGGTGACAATATATAACATAATATATGTCTTAGATGATAATTTAAATCATAGGAAAAATTATTAAATGATTCATGTAAATAAAACCCTAATTTTCAAATTAGGGTTATCGAAAATTACACATCAGAACAGCCCTAAATCCTAAGTACGATTTAGTAGGATTATTACTCTAAACATGGATGAATAAACAACGAGACCTTTTAACATTAAACTATAATACATAAATCAAGTATGTTTTGGACTTTACTACATAACTTATGTTCTTTGCAATGAAAACATGTGATATGTACATATGACGATGTACTATCAAGGTATAACTTTCAACGACAACCTTCCTATTGCTCAACACCGCCCATCGCATCACTACTCAATCGCACATTTAAAACAATATGTGGTCGAGTACAAATAATGCACTCGGTGGACTTATGCCAAAACATTTTATCATCTTTAATTACTCGCCTTCATGGTAAGACACAAGGGTTTTGATTAAAAAGGCCTTGAGCTTACTAAACTTTTCATCATTTTCATAAACATTCGTCACAGACATTTTCCTTGTATGTATGATCCATATCCCTTTATTTCATCATAACATTAACATTTACGCCGTAGAAGGAGGCCTCCTCTACGTCCGCGTGACCGCCGTGAATTGTCCTTACAAAGACACAATCACCATTAGGTGTACACGTTAATCCTAGCTGTATAAGCCTTCCCAAGATAGGATCCGATTGTTGGATTTGTATACTAAAAGCGGTTTGGTTGAGCTTGTATACAATGTTTCGTTACCACTATTACAATCTCCTATCTCGAATCAATACTTGATTGATATATCGTGTCCCTTATCTCATATATGTTAGATCATACAAGGTGTAGAAGATCACGTAAGTCTCGTATGATTGGTCGCTTTAATGAGATATAAAAGTTTCCTGGTGAGACAACTTGAGGACGAGTTATCGGATAGTCATGCGATAGAGATAAGTGACTTGACTTGGTTGCTTGTCTATGCCGGTAAGTCTCGACGTATGAAGGATCACGGTGAGATGTGTTCTTCTTCCGACCGTCGTGAAGAACCAAGATCTCGGTGACGCACGACGATCTAAACCTCGATAAGGTATTAGGTGAGTATGAAAGGTCGACCATCACTTGACTTGTTATGAGTGAGGGTTATATGTTCTAACCCAAGATTCTCCGTGATCTTGGGTGGTGGCGATCTTGTATGTCACGCTAGTTATCTCAGACGAGTCACCGTATCCGCTAGGATGATGACGTCCCCAGGAGCTCAAAGGTTTATTGTACTAAACCCCGCAGTTGAGTTAGCTCAAGCACAATAATAAGGTCGAGTGGTACTACTTAAGGAAATAAAGTTATTAATTATTTTAAGCGACGATTGCTATAAATAATTAATGGACGCTCGATATCTTAAATACGGATTCAGAATGTTCAAGTGCAAGTCCGACTCAACTTCGTAATAAAGGGTAAGTCAGATTCTTTTCTAAAGTGGCATGATCGAATGTTTATAAATTAATTTATGTTCGGTGAACATAAGATAATTAATTTATTTGAGGCCCATCTTTATTCCTTGATTTGATCACAGGTTTGGCCCATCAGTGCCCTTTAGCTTGAGAAAAATCGGTCCCCATGTTGCTCTCTATAGCAAGATTTTATTCTTTATCCACAAGGATATAATTATATTTATGGTATATGCATAGATCCTTTCCATATAAGATTATGGTAATAATCCCGAGAGTATGGTAATAATTCTGTGAGTATGGTAATTTCCATATAGGATTATAGTAATTTTCATATAGGATTATGGTAATTTCCATATGGGATTAAGGTAGTGCATTATAAATATAAGGTATGAGATAAAGTCTAGTTAATGCTCACATAATTAACACAAAATTTTCGGATATCTCATAGTGTTTGAGAGAGAATTTTCGTGAGTTTTAGTGAGAGAGCATTGGGTGATTTTCCAAGCATTCTCCATAGATCGCCCTCACCGACGCTGGAGATTGGGCAACCGGATACAATCCAAGGTCAAAGCACGAGTCCGATCCATTCGATCCATTCATCTCGCTCCATCGACCCTATTGCATCCAAAGGTAAACACGTGAAAACCCTACGTGTTGCGATTAATTATATAGACGCATGCTAGGAATATAATCAATGTATGGTGAATTAAATATCCAAGATAGATCCTCGGGCGAGGTTAACATATGTTTTCCCTACACTGGTATCGAGCCCGGGATCGTAATCTTGGCCTGCTGGATTAATTCACGTTTGATTATTACGTGCGCTTTATTAATTGTGGATCCGCTGCTCATCGTGGCTCGCTTATTATTTTGTCGGATTTTGTTTTACACCACGAGAAAATCCGTGGTTAGATTAGATTTTATTCGTAAATCTTATCTCGTAAAAGAAGAACGAAGACGAAAGAACGAAGAACCAAACGACGGGAAAACAGTCTCGGCGGTCCTCCGGGCGGTTTCATGAAGCGAGCCTCGGTCGCGAGGGCGATCGCGAGGGCCGCGGGCGACGGGCGATCGCGAGGGCGAGATCCTCGGCGCTAGCGAGCGAAGCTCGGTCGTGAGGACGACCGCGAGGCAACGCGCCGTGCGAGCCAGCGGGCGACGGCGCTGTCACAAGACGAAACCCGCGCCATGAGCGCACTCGCGATCGCGAAGTTTCGTCACTGGCGACGACATCTCGGCAGATGTTCGGCGCTCGGGCGTGGCGCGCACGTGCTTTCGACGGGTCGCGGTCGCATTAGCGATCGCGAGGTAGCCCACGAGGACACACGAAAGCGGCGCAGGGCGGGCACGCTGGTGGGCTTTAGCAGCGCTGCCCAACACAGATGGTGGGCGACCCGCCCGCACCCGCTTTTCTAGGCCAACCCGCCGTCCGCGCCACGCACGCGAGGCCCGCTTGTTGAATCCGTCCGCGCTCGCACGCGAGGCCTGTCAAGTTTAATTGCACTTTGCAAATCTATGTAATAGATTAGGCTAGAAAGTGCGTGTTTTACGATGGGCCGCGATGAACGCTTTATTTTATTTTTATCGCTCATATGCATGTCGTGCATGTTTAAATTATGCAGTAGCATGCTATGTATGTTTATATTACGCCGACAAACCTTTAAGTGTTTTACGAATTGACGCGCATAGTAAGCATGCTAGGTTTATCGCGTTTATCAAGCATATTTTAGAATTTCGCGAGCATGTTTTACATGTTGAGTTCTATAGAAAAGCATGCTAGATTACGTGATCCGCACGGACAAACCTTTTGAATAAAAAGACTAAGCAAGCAACCCGACAAATTAATTTTTCAAATTAAAATGTCAAGACCTCCACCTTTTGATCTCTAAACAAAGTGAGACGATCGTGAGTAAACGCCCACCGCGTGGCTTGCTTGCATCGCTTATCATAAGTTTGTTAGATGAGATTTCAAAATAAAACTTTTAAATCTATTGAGAAGTTGGGAGTTTCATGTAAACGCCCACACGCGTGGCTTGCATGTGCGATTTTCATAAGTTCTCTAGAGATAGATATAAAAGAGATAACAAAAGAATTTGAATTGGAAGCGGTATGGTCCGAGTGAGTATGCCAATTTAAGAATTCATTTTCTTTCGTTAAAATTGTGGTCAATGCTTATACATCACCTCAAGTACAACTTCCCGCCAAGTCCCTTCGCGATAGTGATGTGGTTCAGTAAGGTCCAATCGTTAATTTCATTTGTCATAAGGTTAAGTCGACATGGATTGAAATTAAACGACTAAAAAGAATTTTTAGTCCGGTCGGGGGTTCATGTAAACGCCCACACGCTGCGGGCTGCGTGTGGGATTCCTTGGGCGATTGGAGGTTTCAATTAATATTGTTTTATCAAAGGTTACAATATTATTGTTACGAATTATATGCGATCGATGCTTATGTGTTTACATTATCGCTTCGATATGTCTCTTACGTCGATAATCAATATGCTCGCACAAAACTGCTATCCGTCCAAATTTTATCGAGTGGAAACGAAACATGGAATATGTTCTTATCGCGGAAGAACACATGTTTGTTCTCACTACTCCTAAACCCGATGCCCTTATCGACGATCGACTAATGAGCGGCGAGAGTCGGCAAGACTTTGGAATAAGTCAAACAATATGGCTAAATGCTATATGATGACTACTATGTCCAAAGACTTGTAACCGCAAAGATCGATCGATGGTAGACGCGATCGATATTTGGTCAAGTCTCGAGAGTAAGTTTGGGCGATCGGATCGACATCCGCTCCACACAATGAGAGAAATCTTGGCGTGTAAGATGGAAGAAGGAAGTTCGGTCCATGAACATGTCTCCCACGACTCATCTCATGGATAGTCTTGATCGGTTGGGAGGAGGTATTGACGCGAAGCCAAGGTCGATATCATCCTCAATACACCGCCCAAGTCTTTTGAGAACTTTCGTGAATGCGATCATGAGCAAGACCGATTTTACACTTAGTCGCTGCTTAATGATCTCGTTCTTTGCGGAAGGAGTTATGGGAAAAGGAGCACATGCTCTTGCTAAGCGCATCTAAGGGCCCAAATTTTCCGTTGCAAAACGGGAAAAGAAAAGGGCACCAAAGGTGGTAGAGGCAAGGAAATAGTGGGAGAATGGGAGAAGAACATGGTCGCCACCGGAGGCAGAAGAAGCCAAAGGAGGGCAAGTGCTTCAAGTGCGGTAAGGCGGGCATGGAAGGCTAAGTGCCCTATGCTCATGCTCAAGGTACGCCGTTTGCTTTAGTAACGAAACATGTTTAGCGACTTGTTCTACCCATTCTTGGGTAGTAGATACGAGCGAATCGATCATGTTTGTTACACCTGCGTGGGTTCCCGGACAAGGAGATGTTTGATGGCGAGATAACGATCTCCATGGGCAACGCGCGAAAGTCGAGGCCGTTGCGGTTGGAGATGTTACCTTATGTTTTGAGAAAACAGCTTTAGTTTTGAAAGACGTTTTATATGTGCGGATTTTCGGCTTTTAACCTTGTTTCGCTTTCAAATTATTTACTCATGGATATTACGTTATTTTTGATAGTGGTGTTTCTATCATAAGAAATGACGGTTATACGTGTTGCACGTTATATAATTCGCTTTATACTATTTCTCAAAACATAATACCTATAACTATGTCAGATCTTCATCAAACCCTAAACAGAGAAAGTTTTCTTAGAAGATGACACTACTTTTCTCTCGGCATCTTAGATTAGGTCACATCAATCTAAATAGGATCCAAAGACCGCTAAGAATGGGCGTTGGGTAATCTCACGCCATCTGCTCCCGGTCCGCGAATCTCGTATATAAGGTAAGATGTCGACTGCACCCTTCAAAGCGAAGGGTTATAGAGCCAAAGAAATGTTGGAGTTAGTCCATTCGACTGTGTGGACCGATGTCCACACAAGTCGTGAGGGTACAGTATTTTGTCACTTTCATCGACGACACTCAAGGTACGGATACGTATACCGCTCACCGTAAGTCCGAATGCTTTGAGAAATTCAAAGAGTTTAAGGCGGAAGTGGGAGAAGCTAGGTAAAGTATCATGTCATGCGCTCGATCGCGGTGGCGAATACCTCAAGAACGAGTTTATGGACTATCTAGTGAAGTGTGGGATTACCTCCCATCGCACTTCACCGGCACACCACAAAAAATGGTGTGTCAAAGCCAAGAAATAGGACTCTTTAGAAATGGTTAGATCAATGATGAGCTATGCAACATCGCCTATTTCGTTCGGGGTATGTCTTAGAGACGACGGCATACTTGCTAAATCTAGTCTTCCAAGTCATCGAAAAGACCCTTTCAAGTTGTGGTTTGGCGCAAGCCTAGTTTAAGCCACATAAGGATATGGGGCGCCCAACACATGTGCCGAACAAGAAGGGCGACAAGTTGGAGGCTAGATCCGACGCAAGGTCATTTATGGCTATCCTAGAGGAACGAAGGTGGTTTATTCTATAGTCCTAAGGATCGGAAGGTCATTATTAGACTAATGCCCGATTCTTAGAGGATTATATGAAAATCATAAGTCCAAAGTTGAAATCATTCTTCAAGAATTAGAAGATGATCGATTCCACCACCGATTAAGCCAAAGGTACGAGATGTCGAGTCTAGTGGGAGGATCGACACCGGATACTTCAAGAAATTGAAGTGGGTCGAGTTTCACTAGAGATACCGACCGCATAAGTGGTACCTACCAAGCAAGTTGTGCAAAATAGAGAACCACAAGTTTCACACTCCACCGTTGCCATTGTGCTGTAGAACCTCGTCAGAAGTGGGAGGTTGTTCGTCAACCCGAGCGATTTATGTTCGTGGGTGAATCTTGATTTAGTCCCGTGAAACAAACAGCAATAATCGACACATGGACATACAAGGAGGCTATACAAGATATTGATGCAAGATCACGGCACACCGCTATGGACTTAGAAATGGAGTCCATAGCGGCTATGGATGATATGAAAAGACACCTCTACCGGATGGGAGGAAGCCATAGGTAGTAAGTGGATATACAAGAGGAGAGAGATTCGATGGAGAGGTTTCGCTTTCAAAGCCGAGCTTGTGGCGAAAGGGTACACTCAGATTGAGGGCATCGATTTCGATGAGACCTTTCACCGTAGCAATGCTCAAGTCCATCGTAATTCTTCTAGCCATAGCAGCCCACTGAACCTAGAGGTTTGGCAAATGGATGTTAAAATCGCTCTAAACGGTTACCTTGAGGAAGGTAGAGACATCTATATGCAAAGAACTCAAGGTTATGTGGTAAGGGTGAAGAGCATCTAGTATGGAAGCTTAAGTCCATTTATGGACTTAAGCAGCCTCCCGATCATGGAACTTACGCTTTGACGAGGTAGTAAAGTCCTATGGATTTACCCGTTGCAAGCGAGAGTGTGTGTATCTGTTAGATGTCAACGGTGATGTGGTATTTCTTGCACTTTATGTAGATGACATTCTTCTAGTTGGCAACAACGTGAAGTCAAGTATCGACGTAAAGAGTTGGTTATCCGATCGTTTCAAAGGAAAGACCCAGAGATGCAGCGTACATTCTTGGGATCAAGGTTTAACGAGATCGCAAGAAGAAAATGTTGAGCTTATCTCAGCGCCTTACATTGATACCGTGATTACTCGCTTTAGTATGCGCACCGCCAAGAAAGGATTGCTACCTTTCGCATATTGCGTTCCTTTATCCAAGACGCAGTCACCCATGACCGCGAAGGAGATAGAGGAAATGAGACAAGTTCCTACGCCCACCGTAGGAAGTCTCATGTACGCAATGCTATGCACGAGGCCCGATATACGCTATGCGGTAGGCATAGTAGCTAGATATCGCCTAACCTCGGACAAGCTCATCGACTACAAGAAACATATACTCAAGCACCGAAAAGGACTCGAGATTATGGCTAGTTTACCATGCAGATAGTCTAATGCCTTTGGGTTATACTGCACTGGATTTCCAAGCCGACCGTGATGAGAAAAAGTCAACCTCGGGCTATGTGTTTACCTTGGGAGGTGGAGCCGTATCTGGCGGAGGCAAAGCGGCGATGCATTGCGGACTCTACCATGGAAGCGAATATGTAGCCGCCTTTGAGGCTTCTAAGGAGGTCTGATGGTTCAAGAACCACCTCATGGATCTAGATGTGGTACCGGTTTGCCCAAGAGTATCATAGTTTATCGTGATAACTCGGTGCGATGGCAAACTCGAAGGAACCACGGACCCACAAGCGACCAAACACATAGAGAGAAAGTACCATGTCATACGAGAAATCGTTAGGCGAGGTGACGTGTTGATTGAAAAGATTGATACGACGGAAAATCTAGCGGATCCATTCACGAAGAGCTGCCGCAAAAAGTCTACGATGGACACGTTAGAGGACTTGGATTGCGCTGATGGCACCCACTTAGAAAGGAAACTTTTGTATAAGTAGGAGAAGCAAAGTGATGGTTGTTTGTAATAGCTAGTAGAGACACATTGTATACTAAAAGTTTGCTTTAGTATAAGTGGGAGATTGTTGATTGTATCATTGAAAGCGAGTTTGGTTGAGCTTGTATACAATGTTTCGTTACCACTATTACAATCTCCTATCCGAATCAATACTTGATTGCATATATATGTGTCCCCTTATCTCATATATAAGTTAGATCATACAGTGTGTAGAAGATCACGTAAGTCCGTATGATTGGTCAAGCTTAACGAGATATAAAAATTTTCACACCGAGACAACTTGAGGACGAGTTGTTTCAGATAGCCGCCAGTATAGATAGAAGTGACTTGACTTGGTTGCTTGTCTATGCCGGCACGCCTCCACGTATCAAGGATCACGGTGAGATGTGTTCTTCTTTTCGACCGTCATGAAGAACCAAGATCTCGGTGACGACGATGATCTAAACCTCGATAAGGTATTAGGTGAGTATGAGTTCTCGACCATCACTTTGACTTGTTATGAGTGAGGTTATATGTTCCAACCCAAGATTCTCCGATCTTGGGTGGTGGCGGTCTTCAGATGTCACGCTAGTTATCTCAGACGAGTCACCGTATCCGCTAGGATGATGACGCCCCTTAAGGAGTTTAAAGGTTTATTGTACTAAACCCTGCAGTTGAGTTAGCTCAAGTACAATAATAAGGTTGAGTGATACTACTTATGAATGAAGTTATTAATTATTTTAAGCAATGATTGCTATAAATAATTAATGGACGCTCGATATCTTAAATACGGGATTCAGTAATGTCTCAGTGCAAGCCCGACTCAACTTCGTAATAAAGGGTAAGTCAAGATTCTTTCTCTAGTGGCATGATCGAATGTTTATAAATTAATTTATGTTCGGGTCGAACATAAGATAATTAATTTATTTGGGCTCATCTTTATTCCTTGCATTTGATCAGGGTCGCCCATCCAGTGCCCTTTAGCTTGAGAAAATCGGTCCCATGTTGCTCTCTATAGCAAGATTTTATTCTCTTTATCCACAAGGATATAATTATATATATGGTATATGCATAGATCCTTTCCATATAAGATTATGGTAATAATCCTGAGAGTATGGTAATAATCCTAGGAGTATGGTATTTTTCATATAGGATTATAGTAATTTCCATATAAGATTATGGTAATTTCCATATGGGATTAAGGTAGTGCATTATAAATATAAGGTATGAGATAAAGTCTAGGTTAATGCTCACATAATTAACACAAAATTTTCGGATATCTCATAGTGTTTGAGAGAGAATTTTCGTGAGTTTTGGTGAGAGAGCATTGGGTGATTTTCCAAGCATTCTCCATAGATCGTCCTCACCGACGCTGGAGATTGGGCAACCGGATACACCCGTAAGGTCAAAGCACGAGTCCGATCCATTCGATCCATTCATCTCGCTCCATCGACCCCGACAGCATCCAAAGGTAAACACGTGAAAACCCTACGTGTTGCGATTAATTATATAGACGCATGTTAGGAATATAATCAATGTATGGTGAATTAAATATCCAAGATAGATCCTCGGGGCGAGGGTTAACATATGTTTTCCCTACACCGATATCGATTCCATTCATAAGTCGGGAACGACCCAACAACATTCATCATTCATTCATTCATGGATAGGATACGTACATAAAACATAAACATTTTGGGCAGGTAATTTCATCATCATTTCATAATCATTTCTCAAAAGAGAGCATCATAAATAATTACTTTTCATTTCGAAGAAAGCATCATAAATAGAGCATTTTATCCTTGAGGATAAGAAAAGAAGCCCACCGGATCGTAAGCTTTCTTAATTCGCTTTCCTTCACGCCAACGATCGCATCCGCGTCTCACCTTTACATAAAACGATTTCAAGATGTCTCGACGCGTTGAGATTTTCAAAGTTTAAAATAAACTTTGATAACTTATACTATAATAATCAATTCCTTAACGAATTCAATACGCCGTTCAATCGCGTATCTTAAACTAAGCATTTCTCGTACTTCGATAGAAACGAGATATGTTCAACTATTTCATTTTAACCCTTTAGGTTAAACGTTCAACGTATTCTAACGTTTTTTCGATATAAAGATTTCAATTATGAAATCTTTTCTCACCAATGAGATTTTCTTATAAACTTAATACGTTTTACACGTATTAGCGTATTTATCGAACGTATTTCGTACGTTAATTTCAAAAGTCAATAATTTTGACTTTTCTTATAAATTCTTCAATAATTCATAATTTAATATCTAAATTCAATGTAAATCGATTTCTTTTCTTAAAGGCTTAATTCTCGATTTTCACGTAAATCGATAAACTTCATTAATATTTTTCTTAAATATTAATTAACTTATTCTTTAAACATTATTTTTCATTTCTAATGTTATTTAATATAACGTTTCATTGTAAACATAGTATACTATGTTTATAAAATTTCATAAATTCTTAATATGTCTAAAATAATTTCTAGACATATAATGTATTATTTTTCTTGATATTAAGGAATTAAGATCCTTAATATTCTTATTCAAACTCACGGCCCTTAAGCTTTAATTTTCAATCTTCTTCCAAAAATTCTTCTAAATTCATATAGTGTACTATTTTATCATAGTATCACTAATATGTATTAACATTAGCTATAGGAAAAATTGAACATCAATTTCCTATAGCTTATAGTTCTCGAATTTTACTTCAAAAAATTACCAAATTTTTCCTAAAATTCTAAATAAATTCCACAAGGCCCCAACATTAAACTATAACATGATTATAACATATAGTCCAACATTTTTAATTTCTACATCAAGGAATTCCTTGTTCAAAGGTTTCGGTTCCTCCAATATTAATACCCAACATTTTTATAAAATTCCAATTAAATTACACTATGCTTATACACTATAGTGTAGCAACATTTCATCATTACATTAATCTAAAAACAACCAAATCATGTCTAAATCAAACATGAAGCTCTCGGCCATTTTGAGCAAATTGAGCAATCAATCTTCAAAATTTCTAGCAAATTCATATAATACATAACTAATGTCATAGATCGTCAATATGCTATAACATTTCTTAAATTAAAATTGTACATTAACTTAGCATTTCTTCATCATTTTGGTCACCTCCAAACATATAGCATAGATTTTAAAAATTCCCAATAAATCATAATGGGTTCCTTTGCTATTATTTAACATAAATCCATCATTAAAATTTAATCCTAGGATTTTCGGTAATCACCATAGAATTTATAACATAATTAATTTGTAAATAAATCACTAATATAAAGCATATACATTATGCTAAACATTATTTACAAACAACAAATCATGCTAGCATAATTTATCCTATTTTTCTCATTTATAACATAAGCATATATATTAAAATCGAACGGTTGGATATCAAAATTTTAACGATAAATAAAGGTCGCTCGATTTCTAACCTTTTAACTGTTGTCGATTTTTGATGCGAAGGATTTTATATAAAGGTTTTGGGAATAAAATGAAGAACACTCACTTTCTTTCTTCTCTAACAAGCTCACGCAAGATAGGGAAAAAAATGGAATAAGAGAAGTGTTGCTTTTAATTGCTATTAATTTATACACTTAAAGGAATAAACAAATGTCATACTTCATTCCTCACACTCTTGGCCACTTCTCAAAAATTACAAGACAAATTTAAAAACTTTATGACTCACAAAAGATTACATCATGACAATTAATATCTCTTACATAGTAAATGAAAGGAATCAAGATCCCTTTCTTTCGATTCTAGACGTCGGTCACTACTTTGCACAAAGGAATGAATTTTATTTTATTCCTTCTTTTCTTTATTAAGTCAACAAAATCATGCTACAATTAATTCATGCAAGACTAAATTGATGACATAGCCATAGTAAATACACCTCATTTCACTCAATTGAAAACAAAAACTTTGAATTGAGTCACCAAGTGCCATCGGCACTTTCATTACATAAAGGAAGAGTTTTATTATTTCTTGTTTATTAACATGTGTGTGTCCTACACAATCCAAAAGCAAGACTTATTAATTCATGAATGACTTTTAATACATCATCACAAGGTTGTAGTAAATGTTCTTACACCATTTTGGAATAAACAAAATACATCCCACTTGGAAGCAACAAGAGCCATCGGCTCTCTCACACAACACAATATTTTCAAGATTTTTAGTTGATGACTCATTCATACACTATGTCATCATCTTACATAAAATTAATGCATTAACTCAACATTGAACAAAACAAAACAATTTTCTTTACTTGTGGATCAAGCCGTCGGTTACCTTTTGATTTTTCTTGGTTTATGAGTGTAATATATATATATATATATATATATATGTATTCCCTACTTCATTATTCCACACATTCACGCACATGAGAAAAAATCAAACATTGGACCTACATCAAAATAGCTCACGGCAATTCCATAGTTAATTGCCAAAATTTGATTTTTCTTGCTATTTTTAGATATATATCATAATATATATCTTAGATGATAAATTATATCATAGGAAAATTTATTAGTATCATTTCATGTGTGAAAATCCTAATTTTCAATTAGGGTTTTCGAAAATTCCAAATTTGTTCAATAACTAATCCTTAATGTTCTAGCATTATCTTAATGCTAAATAATACTCTAATTACATATAATAATCATAGAAATTTAAATATTATAATTCCTTGATCATTAAACTCATTTTTTCTATTCATCTCTAAACGTTAACGCTTGAAACGCCTCAAACGTTAATTATCGACTCATCTCAAAATGGTCGTAATAAAGTCGTAATCACTTTATTAATTTATTCCATTTATAATGGAATTTAATTCTAAGCTTCGTTGCTTAGAAAATTTTATTTAAATTTTAACTATCGATACTCAATCGACGTTAAAATACTACCACCAAACACTTTATATATTTATATTCCTTAATTCACAATCCTTAGTGAATATAAAATAGAATTCATTACTTAAGTAATTAACCGAAATCATTATTCGATAAATTACTAATTCAATTATTTCGCGAAACCTTAATTTACAATTTAAATATCGTAATTAGCCTTTAATTCTTCTGGATATTACACACATTTTATTCCATAATTATCCTTAATTCTCTAGCATTATTTTAATGATAAATAATGCTCTTATTACATAAAATAATCATAGGAATTTAAATATTATAATTCCTCGATCATTAGACTTATTTTTCTAATCGCTCTAAACGCCGACGTTCAAACGCCTCAAACGCTCATAATCGAACCATCTCAAAATGGTCGTAATAAAGTCGTAATCACTTTATTAATCCATTTCATTAATAATGAAATTAATTCTAAGCTTCAATACTTAGAAAAATTCACGTAATACTAACTTTCGATATTCAATCGACGTTAAAATATTACTGCCGAAAGAATTATATAAACTATATTCCTTGATTCACTAATCATTAGTGAATATGATATAAGAATTCATCATATCATAAATAATCGAAATCAATATTCGATAAGTTACTATTTCAATTATCGAGTCGAAACCCTAATTTACGATTTTTATTATCGTAATTAAGCTTTAAAACTTCGGGGTATTACATTCCACCACCCTTAAAAGAAATTTCATCCCGAAATTTGCATACCTCAGAAAGTATGGGGTATCTTTGCATCATAACATCTTCAAATTTCCACGTGATTTCCTTTTGTCCATGGTTTCTCCATTGGACTTTCATTAAAGACCCAAACTTGATTCTTAATCGATGAATCTTACGATCAAAATAGTCATAGATCTTTCGTCGCAACTCATATTTGAGTTAAGGATCACGTCATTATGGTGGATTACGTGATTTGGGTCATATTCGTATATCTTTAACTTGACACGTGGAAAGATTTTATACATTCCCCAAATTTGGTGGAAAACCAATCTATAGGCTACTGGGCCTATCATTTCTAGGATCTCGTAAGGTCCTATAAAACGTGATCTCAACATTCCTTGTACCTTGAACTTTATAATTTCCCTCGATGTGGAAATCTTAAGAAACTTTATTTCCGTATTCAAAATGCAGTTCAGATCTACGCGTATCAGCGTAAGACTTTTGTATGTCCTGAGCTTCTCTTATTCTTTGCTCCATTTGGCAGATATCTTAATTATTTCATTTACGTTGTCAGGACCTTACACTTTCTCTCACCTACTTTATTACAATAAAGTGGTGGTCGATACTTCTTTCCACATAATGCCTCATGCTATACTGATCGTTGCTTGACAGCTATGGTCGTACGTGAACTTAACAAGTGGTATAACATGTTCCCACCTGCATTTTGATTTAACATTAAAGTCCTCATCATATCTTTAAGCGTTTGGATTGTCCTTTCTGACTGTCCATTTATCTGTGAATGAAAATTATGCTATGGTTCAATCTCGTGTCTAACTCATTTTTGGTGAGCTAGTTCAAATCTAGGGGTAAACTTGGAGTCTCTATCTGAAGCGATAGGTGTTGGTATACCCGGTAAATATACGATTTCCTATATTATTTTATTATCCCTTTTTCTCAAGTCTAACGTAATCGTGAGTGTGACAATACGGCTCATGATCGTCTCTGGTTGATCAACTATTTCTATATTCATTTTCTTAAACTCTCTGATGAGTTTTCCTTTTCTTGTAGGGATACATCATAACTTTAAACTAAATTTTATAACTTAGTGCAGTAGATTCTACATTAGCCTTTCATAGGTGATAATTTATATCACAATTGTAATCTTTTACTGATTCAAGCCATCTTTTCTATCTCATATTCAAGTCTCTTGCTCGAAGAAATAATCCACACTTTTGTGGTCTGCGGAGATCTTACAATTCATTCCTTATAGGTGTTGTCTCCAAAACTTTGGTACATAAACTATTGTTGCTATCTCCAGTCATGAGTTGGGTAATTCTATTCTTGTAGTCTAAGTTATCGTGGTGCCTTGACTATCATCTTTCTCACTTTAATATACGGCCTCACATTCATTTGTCCATGTAAATTTGATTCATTCGGATGACACCATGTGTCTAAGGAATATTACTTATTTAAGCCGAAATTCATAATACTAAACTTGGCAAATTTGTTCGACTCTAAATGTTCGCACGACAGTCCTCCAATGTTCTTTACGTTCTTTCTCATTCTTTTTATGGATAAGAACATCATTCATAAGGATTAAGACAAAATTTTCTAAGTACATTTGGAACACTCGATTTTTGAGGTTCATGAACAGGGTTGGTACATTAGTTAGTCCGAATGGCATAACTATAATCTCATAGTAACCATATCTTATTCGGAACAATTCATTTTCGTATACCAGATACCATTCTATAAATTCATGTAACATATACCATCAATATGCCTCAATGAGGACTTTCCATACATTAATTAAGAGGATCGGTCTATCAAGCCGACTGATTACATGGTGTCTAGTTCTATTTACACCCAAAATTTTGACACCACTTCCACCTATTCACAAAATATTCCAAACTACGTTTATTTTACACATTCTAACCATACCATTTTCAACATAATCCATTATCTACATATAAGTCTCATATTACCAAAGTATTCTATGTCTCGATTGGCCTTCGCCGAATCGCACTCTCATTTGGAAATTTGTCTTTCTCCGTGCGTTTTGCCTCATATCTCCGACGATCTATCTTTTTCACAGAGCCGGGGTCACTCCTCCCTATTTCTTCTTTGATGCCAGAAGTTTGTGTTGTTTTTATCACAAAGTAAGGTTTAGTTGGTATGTAATTCCCCTAATCCTCGAGGCGGTAAGATCTTGTCCTTTTGCCATTCTCATCTCTTTCGTATAATTAATGGCACGGGGACGGGGGCATGCTTGGAACATCGTGGTACAACCATTCCTTTATATCATCATGTGTAACTTGCCGGGACCAGACAAGTGCTCATAGGTGCCGCTCCATACGCATTATATGTATACTTGAGCCGGTTGACAAATCTCGTAAGTCCGCCCAAACTTGGAATTTTCTACATGGAGAATATACTCTCTCGATACTTTTCTTGCAAAATCCTGCCAGTCTATTGGCAAACGACGGATAAGTCGTTGGATACCATCCTCATTTGTCACTCCATAGTTACGAGCATCCATCCAAAGGTGCAAAATTCCTCTAAAACCGGTCCTAAATCCATGCCCGTTTATAATAAAAAAATGATATGCCGTGTGAGTTCTATGCTTGTAGGCTCAGGATTAACTTTTACCCGTAATACTCCATTTTCCGCCATCTTAAGCCATAAACTTGTAACCAACTTACAACATAACTCATAGATATTTATCTTATTTCTCATTTAATATTTCACATCTCCATTTGTATATCGCTCTAAATTAATTCGTGAAAGCAATAGTGGATCCAAAAATCTGCTGCGTAGAATTTCAATGAAGAGACTATGTCCATGTCTCTAATCACGTGAGCGACATCCATTTTGAAACTGCATTTCTTGAATTATATCTACGCTCCACATAGGTGTTATGATCCAAAACATTTGTTAGAACCTTAGGCGATCCTAGGTCCAATTCTAAGTTTGAGTAACACTTGTGACGGTCATAATTCTCATATAGGTGAGGAGATTTTCATTTCTTGATTCGTTTATCCTGAATTGGGTTCTATCGTTTCTACACATACTTGTGCGATGTTAGAGTGTGAAGCACCTTTATCGAACAAAATATTATAGGTATTCTGAGAAATTTTTCTCATATCTATCAGGCCTTCTTGGTTTTTGTTTGTTCTGTTTTCGGTGCGAAGTATAGGCTCTGGTCTACGGTGTTCCCGTCTATTCAAGTAAACATCTATTTTATATATTATTGTCCTTTCCCTTAGGACATTATGTTCCTCATATGGCCTTCATTACCTCGCTCACCATATCCTTCTCTGCATCGATGATGTTATGCTTTTATCAATAGTATCCCGTGGTTAGGTCTATATCAACCTATCTTCGATATTGATATCTCGATAACTTAATCTTATCGTAGAGATCGTGATGTCTCTATCACTATCATTCATTCCTGATCCAGTATGAATGATTCAATTCCCTTTTTCTCTTCATCGATCTTAGGAATATATCTCTCATATATCCTTTCTTTAAACTCTTTTCCAGAGAAATCCTTATACCAGCATTTAGCGCCATCATTTGTAATATCCCTATTGGATATACGTCATTTGCCTTTATCTTAATTGATTGATTAAATGTTTTCGTATAGGATAAAATCCTTGGTCCACTGAGGACATATCATACTTTTGTCTTGACGTCAAATATTTTTACCATTTTCCCGACATTCTATGCTTGCTTCATTTCCATGTCAGAGATACTTAATATCTCACTTTATTGATCGTCACAAAAGTATGAGAGATAATCTTTCCAATTAGATTCACCTTTAAGTCCATCAATGTGAATCTCTTCCTTTGTTCTCTTGGATGTATTTCCTCTGCAAAGTCCATAGAAGCTATCTTGCTTGTTAATTACTAAGACACTCAAGACAAGCATTTTGTGTCAATATAACTTAGAGTACTAAGATTCATTTAAAATAATGAATCTTCTTCTTAATCCGCTTCTTTACTTCAAGGGAATTACCTTACTTATCGAAGTCATATTGTTTCTGACGCTTATATCATATTGTGGGCTATCTCAAAATTGTATAGCTCATAATTTCTTCAGCTATTCTTGACTTTTGTCCCTTTTTCTTGAGCATGGTATCTGAAAGTAATATTACTTTCATTATATTTCGGTTCTCACTTTTAGGATTAGAACCGTCATTATTGTCATATAGCTTGGTAAGGTGGTACATTTGTACACCATAACTTAAATTCCAAGCATCCTATTACTATGTCTCAACTTTGGAGATATTTCCTCCATACTTGATTTACATGCTAGGGCTATCCTAGCTGTTCACACATCTCAATGATTATGATTTCTCAATCTCATTATCATTAGTTTAACCAAGTCTCATTTACTTGGAATCAATTCTGCTCAAGCATAACCTCATTAATTGAGGTATAAAACGAGAGATTGGTTATCTGAGATGCTATCATTTCTTTATATATATCCTTTGAAAAGAATATTTCGTACCCATCTTCATTCTTTAAACATGTCCAACCTACTAAGGAGGTTTTAAGGACAATCAACTATCTTAAAGATAAGTTGTAATCTCTCTCGTATGACATAATAATGGGAGATTATATCCCACGGATATCATATGCTTTTCTTTACTTCTACTCTTGCATTCAATGCTAAAAAGTATCTCATTCATAACTTCATTATTATCATAATGGTCACTTGGAGATATAACTTTACTGTTATCAGTATTTGGTGAGCCCCTCAAGGGTCATTGCATCAATGTGCATCATAGGGGACAATATATCTCGTCTCATCGAGATCTTGTTCACAACATAACTTCTTGATGTCTATCACTTTACTGATCTGAAACTTTTTGGTGACTAAAATAAGTCAACCTACATCCTTCTTGATGTTTATCACTTTACTAATTCACGCTTGGGTTACAGGGTAAGTCAACCTTTATCATACTTATTGGTTTCAAGAATCAAAGAGAATTCATCATGACAATCTTACCAGAGGTATGGATTCACAATTTAAAATAACATCTTTTAATGATTGAATCAATATACTCTTTGGACTGAATGATTGGGATCTAGGGTCCGAAGACCAGAATGACAACTACTGAGATTTCTTTGGTCATATGGGCTGCCCAGACCCGTCACAAATATCTTCTCAGTCACACAAGGACTTGGTTTCAAAAGGATCCTTTATAATTCTTTGGGTTAGAAAATTTCTTTCAGAAGAGTGAGAAATTCTAATGATTTCTCAATTTGAACTAGGTCATAGAGTTAAACTCAATGATAAAAATTGGGTAATGAATAGAATTCGAAACCTTATATGCTCGTATTAGGTCATCGTAAGTTGTGAGGTTTATCAACATACTACCCTACATTCCAAACTTTACTCATATTATTGAACTAACTTTTCGATTTCCTCTTCAATAATTTTCTACCACGTCGTGGTCTCTTCTTTTGTAAAAATTCACAATACTTGCATCAATTCATTCTTTGATCACGTTTTTATTTCATTTTCAACGGAAAAGTCATAGTCGATTTAGAGTTCCGTCACGCGTGAACGTCCAAATAAAAAGACTGTGCTCATGTCACTTATCGCATAGTGACATTTATTATCTCGACATCATTTCTATTTCTGCTCGCAAAATTTCTTCTCATCATTCAATTCGAGATTCTCATTTCGATCTCGCTTTTGTTCCTGGATGGAATAAAATTCTCATAATTTATCCTTCTATGTTCTTTTCGCAAATGGGATCATGCGCCTTAAATGATCTCACGCTCTTTTGGGATAACATACCCATCATCATAAACAACTTTAAGATTTAAAAAAAAAATTTAAATATTTATAACATAGCTCATTTGTACTCATGTACTTCTTTGAATTTCAATAATTCAACATATCATATTTGAAATATAAATGTCCATTTTTTTGAGCATTTTCAAACATCAATATCATAACTCATTTGTAATAATAATGCTTCATTGAATTCCATGAATTCAATCCATTCACTATTGACACATCTTTGTCAATACTTTCTCATATAACATGCCACCTCATAAACATTCTCCTCGTCATTATAACATTCATTTTCAATTATCCTTCATAACCTTCATCTCTTTGGAAACATCATTTTCCCTTTTCAAATTTTTCATTTCAAAACTTTGAGAAAATCATTTACCGAGTGCATATAAAATCTTTTGTTTTCCTGAATATGCGCCTCATACCGCATATTCTTCGAATCCTTTAAGCCTTCCTGAATATGCGCCTCATACCGCATATTCTTCGAATCTTTCTTTTTTCAAAACTTTTGCGAAGAAAATTATTTCCATCATTTTTCACTTTCAAAACTTTTTGAAAAGGAATAATTTACCTCATTCCAGTTGAGCTTGATGTGATGGAGTGTTGAGCATTGTCGGTTGATCTCTAGAAGTCTAGTGACTCAATCTAGACTTAACCTTAAAGGAGATTTTGGATTCAAAGAGCAAACCGCTCTGATACCACTTTGTAACAGCTCTTTAATCCTAAGGATGGATTAACGAGGACTAATACTTGGAACAGTAATCAAGGAACATGAAAGACGATTAATCATAGACTCGTGGGACATATATCAGGTAAACTTAGAAGCTTCAACCATTAGATACAAGACACGTATAATTTACATATAGAAAGAGACCTACAGATCCTTAACAAAAGATTCAAATGATCTCAAGGAATTCAACTGTCGACATCAAAACATAACTTAGTTCTATCGCAATGAAAAACATGTGAATACACATATAACGATGTGTAGTCAAGGTTTCTAACATATCATTATCAAAAGGGTTCACCGCTCAACACACCTCCATCCATCATCCGCTCAACCGCACATTTAAAACAAACATGCGGTCGAGTACAAGAATGCACTCATGGACTTATGCCAAAATATTTTATCATCATTAAATTACATCGCCCATCATGGTAAAGCATACGCGGTTTTATTTGAAAGCCCTGTGCTTACTAAAACATTTCATCATTTTCATAAATCATCGCCACAAGCATTTTCCTGTATGTATGATCCATATACCTTTTCTTTCATAACATCATCATTAACGCCGTAGAAGGAGGCCTCCTTCTACGCCGCCGCGACCGCGACGCATTGTCCCACGGCCCCAATCACCATTATGTACACGTTAATCCTAGCTGTATTGTCCTTCCCAAGATAGGATCCGATATCGATTTTCATTCATAAGTTGGAGCGACCAACAACATTATCATCATTCATCAACATTCGTGGATAGGATACATACATAAAACATAAACATTTGGGGTGTAATTAAATAAATCGTTTCATCATCATTTCTTGCGAATAAGCCTCGTAAATAAATCATTTGGTAAGCATTTTATCTTTTTGAGTATAGTAAAGCCCACCTGACACGTAAGCTTCCTTAATTCGTTTTCTTTCTACGCCAACGATCACATCCGTGTCCCACCTTTACGTAAAAACTAATTTAGTATGTTGGTCACGTATTTCGAGATTTTCAAAGTTTAATAAACTTTGATAACTTTCTAATATAATGCTTCGCATCCTTTAACTAAAATAGTACGTCGTTTCATCGCATATCTTAACTAATAACTTTTCGTACTTCGATAGAGACGTAATATAATCTACGGTCTCATATTAACCATTTAGGTTAAATGTTGAACTCATACCAACGTCTTTCGATAAAATGATTTCAATTATGAAATCTTTTCTCTCAAAAGAGATATCCTTATAAATTTAATACGTTTTACACGTATTAGTGTATTTATTCAGCGTATATCATACGTTTAGACTTAAGTCAACGATTTTGACTTTTCTTAACATATTTTTCAAATTATTCAAATATATGTTAACAAACTTTCATTTAAATCGATTTCTTATTCTATAATCATAAATCTCGATTTTTCACGTTAATCAATAAACATGATCAATACTTTACTTAAGTATGATCTAACTTGTACCTTACATATCATTTTTCATATATAACGTTATTTAATATAACGTTTCATCGTAAACTTAGTATATTATGTTTCTAAAATCCCATAAATTCTCAAATGGTCTAAAATATATTCTAATCACATAATATGTGATTTTTCTTGATAAAATGGATTTAATACTCTAAATCCTTATACTTAAGCTTTCGGCCCCTTTCAACAATTTTCTAAAACTTCTTCAAAAATTCTTATAAAATCACATAACACTCTATATTATCAAAAGATCATTAATATGTATTAACATTAGCTATAGGAAAAGTGGACCTCATTTCCTATATCATATAGTTCTTGGTTTTTCATACTTATAATAGTAAACATTTTTCTAAAATTCTTATAATTTCTCACAATACCTAATCATCATCCTATATCATCAATATAACATAATGTCCAACATTTACAATTCATACATCAATGTACAACTTCTTAAGCCTCTCGAAAATTTTTCCAAACATGAACAACCATTTTCTAAAAATTCTAATAAAATCCCATAACACCTAATTAAGGCCATACAACATTAATATGCTATAATATCCCTTAAACATTAATCATACCTTAGCATAGTATTTCACAACATTTTCGGTACAAACAAATAAATTGTATATGATTTCCAAAAATTTCTAATAATCCACTATGAGTTTAACTATCATCATAGATCACTAATCCATCAACATATAAATCTCTAACATTTTCGGTAATTATGACTTAATTAACATAAGCTTTCCAAAAATTCTAAATAAATCAATACAAGCTCCATTACTAACATATATCATTAATCCATCAATACTTGAACCTTAAGATTTTCGATCATAATTATAAAAATCATAACATGCTTAGCTTTTAATTAAACAATACATATGTTCATCTTTAACATAATAAACATAATTAACAAATCACTAAGCATGATAACATAATTCATCATATTTGTTTCATTAATAACATAAGCATATATATTAAAATCGAACGATAAGAAATCGTAAGTTTTAACGTATATAAAAAGCTTGTTCGATTCCTAACCTTTTAGCTCAAAGGATTTTTGTATCAAGGTTTGGGATTTAAATTGAAGAACACTCACTTTCTTTTCTCTCTAAAAAGCTCACGGTATTATGGAGTAAAAAGGAATGAGAGATGTGTGTGTGTGTTGGCCTAGTGGTAGAGTGGTTAATGCCCGAGGCCAAAGGTCTCGGGTTCGAGTCCACCGTGACGCAGCCTTTAAAATTTCTGTATTAATTGACCAAAAAAAAAAAAAGGAATGAGAGATGATGTTTTGTTTTAATAAATATCCTATCACCCTTGCACACTAAAAGTTAAAGGAATAACTCAAGTATTACTCTTAATTCCTTTTACCCTCTCGGTCACACATAGCAATTGCAAGACAAAACTATTTTGGTGACTCATCACTATAATACATCATTTTATTTCTATAGTAAATGCACATCACAACACATAAATGAAACAAATAAAATCCTACTTTTGTTCATTGCATGCGTCGGCCATCATTCATAAAAGAAAATGAGTTTTGTTTCTTTTTGTCTTATACTAGATACAATATTCCAAGCATTTACTACATGCAAGCAAATCAATTAAAAGAGTTTCACAATTTCTTCCAACCTTTCTTGGTCAACAATGTCATGCTTTTGATAACTCACGGCTAACACTAGTCATCAAGTTAAGGGAGGAAGAATTTTGTTATTTTTCTTATACCAATTATAAAGATCTTACACAATACCATATGCACCATCACTTCCAAAGAGTTTTTAAAAATCTTCCTACCTCATTTGTCAAAGATACACGGCTACTTCACTTACACAAGGCATCCACTTGGTTCATCAATTAATTGTCTTGGTTAGTGTGTAATTATCTCACACTAATATATAACATATTGGAAGATAGCAAAAATTTGTTCATGTTAATACATATTACACAAGTTCACGACACTTTTGAAAATTAAGTGCTAAGCATTTGATTTTCTTGCTATTTATAGATATATAACATAATATATGTCTTAGATGATAATTTAAATCATAGGAAAAATTATTAAAATGATTCATGTGTCAAAACCCTAATTTTCAAAATTAGGGTTTTCGAAAATTACACATTTTATTCCATAATTATTCCTTAATTCTCTAGCATTATTTTAATGATAAATAATGCTCTTATTACATAAAATAATCATAGGAATTTAAATATTATAATTTCTTGATCATTAGACTTATTTTTCTAATCGTCTCTAAACGTTGACGTTCGAAACGTCTCAAAACGTTCATAATCGAACCATCTCAAAATGGTCGTAATAAAGTCGTAATCACTTTATTAATCCATTTCATTAATAATGAAATGTAATTTTAAGCTTCGCCACTTAGAAAAATTCACGTAATACTAACTTTCGATATTCAATCGACGTTAAAATATTACTGCCGAAAGAATTATATAAACTATATTCCTTGATTCACTAATCATTAGTGAATATGATATAAGAATTCATTATATCAAAAATAATCGAAATCAATATTCGATAAGTTACTATTTCAATTATCGAGTCGAAACCCTAATTTACGATTTTTATTATCGTAATTAAGCTTTAAAACTTCAGGGTATTACAATACATGATATATAACAATTAGATAAAAGTTAATTAAATATTTTAGAAGCATAGAATTAGAATATTTAATTCTAGTGCAAAATATAGACACGATTATTGGAATAAATACGAGAATACTCGATATCTTAGTCTACAAAATAGTATGAAGTCCATTCTCAATAGGGGTGGCTAATCGGGCCTGGCCTGCACCCACAGAAAAAATCGCACCGACCCGGTTTAGAAGCAAAAGACGACCCGACCCAATTCGACTTTTTCGATCGGTGCAGAATACCGACTTCGCATTCGAGTCGGTATTCGCACCAATTCACCGATTATATATTATATAAATTTCATATATCAATATTGAGTGTGGCCGTGTAGCCTAGTGGTAACAAAGTTGGACTTGCCCCCTTCACAATTCGTTAGTCATGTGTTCGAAACCTGGCAGCTGAGCTTCTGTCTGTTTTTTTTTTTATTGACTTTACTCTGTGCAGTGTGCACTATTTTCTTTACTGGATGATTTGTAATGAAATGTACATTTTGTATCTTTAGTACATCACACAACAACGATAACTGTTGTGAGAGAATCAATGTAATCGATGAAAGGTGTGCACTATTTTCTTTAATGGATGATTGCGGTTAATTGAGCAAATGACAACACAGAAACAGCAGGCATTAGAGCTACAACAAGCACAGATGGTGAAGGTGAAGAACTCCGGCATGATCACCCACGTAGGCAGCCCTACGGTGAACGAAGACAGAGACGAGGAGATGACGCGCTCTGCCTTGGCCGTTTTCCACGCTAGGGAAGAAGAGATCGAGAGAAGGAAGATTGAGGTGAGAGAGAAAGTTCAGGCGCAGTTAGGCCGCGTGGAGGAAGAGACCAGGCGCCTAGCTCAAATCCACCAAGTAATTTAGACATCAAGCTTCAATAAACCATTAATATCAACATTTATTTCTTCTTTTCACATGGATCATCGTCAAGAAAAACAAAGGGAAAAAATGGATTTTGATTGGGTTCATTTTTGTCTGCGAGACTGCCTCCTAGAGCTGGACCGGCAGCCGATGAAAGGTGAGGCGAGGCGGAGCAACGAAGCAAGGCGAGGCGGAGCAACGAAGCAAGGCGAGACGGCGCGACGGCGGAGCTAGGCGAGGCGGAGGCGGAGCTAGGCGAGGCGGAGCTAAGGCGGAGCTAGGCGAGGCGGAGCTACGACGGAGCTAAAGCGAGGCGAGCAACGGGCAAGGCGAGCGCGCGACGAGGAGACGCCCAAGAGACAGAGAGAGATGGAGACGTGTTGTTGAGACTCGAGAGAAGCAGAATAGTTAGCTACACCGCAGTAGGCGCCGCACTTTAGTGTTAATTAGGGTTCATTAGATTCAATCGGCATCGGGTATACCCGATACCCGACAGTATACCCGATACCAACATATAATCTGAAAATACCGACTGTGCCGATACACCGATTTTCGGGTGTCGGCACTCTATACCGATAATTTTGGTCGGTATCGGCACCGACACCGACACCCTAATAGTCACCCCTAATTCTCAACTAGAGTAGATGTTATAAATTAGAAATTTTTTTATAATTTTTTTCAAACAATATATAGAAAATAATATTGTAGCTATTTTTAATGAAAGGTTCGTAAAAAGTCATTGATTCCTCTCCACTGTTAAAAACCATTCTCTCTGTCTCTCTCTATAAAAATTTACTTCCTTTATTCCCCGCTCCTTTTCTGTGTCTCGATTTTCCTCTGTACAAAACCCCACTCCGCAGAAACCCTAATTCCGCAATCCCGGCCGCGGTAGGATCCGACCCGTTTCGATGGCGACAAATGGGCCGAACCTGGAGTGCCGGATGTATGAGGCCAGGTACCCGGAGGTGGACCAGGCAGTGATGATTCAGGTCAAGAGCATGGCCGACAGCGGCGCCTACGTCTCGCTCCTCGAGTACAACAACATCGAGGGCATGATTCTCTTCTCCGAGCTCTCCCGCCGCCGCATTAGGAGTATCAGCAGCCTCATCAAAGTTGGCCGCATCGAGCCTGTGATGGTGCTCCGTGTCGATAAGGAGAAGGGCTATATCGATCTCAGCAAGCGCCGTGTCTCGGAGGAGGACATCCAGGGTTGTGAGGAGAGGTTCAATAAGAGTAAGCTAGTGCATTCGATCATGAGGCATGTTGCTGAGACCATGAACGCTGATCTTGAGGTTTGTTTCTGGTACCCTTTTAAGGCGCTCTGGGGTGAATTTTGTTTCGTTTTGTTTATTGGAACGGTTTTGACGATTTTGTAATGGAAATTGTGTTTTGATTGGGAACCTAAATGCTCTTATTGCTGTTGTGAAATTGACTAAAGGAAGTGATTCCGCATGGTTCTGCTTCGTCTTCTGCCAAATTTTTTGGAATCGAAGAGATAAACTTGTGCTTGCAAATATTCTGTTAATTTGTTTGAGAAAACTACGGAATAGACTCTCATTTTATGTGTCAAACTTTATCTTGCACGAATAAAGTTATTTTAAATTATTTGATAAGATAAAGTTAAAGTAATTGTGTTAATGAGTTAACCATATTACAAGGAAAGCTCAAAACACAATGTTATCATCGTCAATTTCAATTGTCTTCTAGTTTAGCTTTCAAACTAAGGTAGTAATGTCTAGTTTGTTTTGATGGTTCAACTTGAGGATGTAGACTATGGAGCAAGATAAATTTAATTTTTTACTGAAACACCATAAGGTTTGATCATAATGATCTAGGAAGTAGCTCTTCTCAATTTTGATTTCTCGTTAGTTTTTTACTAAAATAACTTAAGGGCTCGATCATTATGATTTAGGAAATAGCTGGTTTTGTGTTTTAATGTTCGGTAAAAATAAATATCTGCTTAGTGATCATATGCTGTTTCAATGGTTTTCAATAGAATTGAAGATCACAAACATTAAGATTTGGTGCTTGAGTGCATACAAGATTGGCTGACTACAAAGTACCTAAAGTAGTTCTTTGATACTGTTTTTAAAGAATTTGATAATAAAAGTAGGCCTTTTAAGCGTATAAAGAGAAGAAAACTGGTTGATGTTTATGATGGAGAAAATGGATGAAGCTGTTCCGTTTCTTTTGCTGTATCACTTAGTGTCTCTGCACTAGTTCTTTGTCTGAATTTGTTTTGTATTAATTGGATCTTAGCTTCTCTTCAAACTTCATAGCAAGTGTATCTATTTTATAACTCCAACATTTGTAAGGTTTAGATCTATAAGTGACATCCATATAAGTGTTTGCCACCTCCTCACGGGAAAAGAAAATAATAATGTATACTTGAGTCGACTCAGCCATAACCATACTATAAAGTGTTGCAGAGATTATTTGGTAGAATTCTTGTAAAAACTCACGCATGGGTTTGTTTTAGCTGAAGTGGTGAGGTTTATACTGCACGAATGTTTCATTTCAAGTTATGAATAATAAATTCACCTCTGTTCACCATAAGTAACAAATCAATATAGTTGGGGGTTTCACATGGCCATTTGGAGTGTGTTGCAATGATGGCCATGATAAGTAACACAATTAATAGAGAGTTTAGGAGAGTTTTACATGCCTCTTTGGAGTTTGTTGGAATGATGCCTATTTGTGAAAGTATACATATTGTTATCTGCAAAAAGATATTTTTCAGGTGTATCTCCGGTTGTTTCACGCTTATTTAACTCATTATATGTTTTTTGTCGTATAATGGTGCTATTGATTTATGTTGTTTGTAAGATATTGAGGCTGTTTTTTGTTAGATGAACTGTATGGTTTTTAAATCTTGAAAACAATTTCATATCCAAACAATTACAAAGAGAATCTTTATAGCTATTTTAGTTTCTTCTGATACTTTCTATGTCTTGTCTACATGCACAGATACATTTTTCCTATTTCAGTAATCTATCTTAACATGCATTTTCCACTAATTGCATGTGTATTATGGTAGGATCTCTATATCCATGTTGGCTGGCCATTGTACAAGAAATATGGGCATGCATTTGAGGTGAGACAGTATACTATTTTAAAATTTATGTTCATAATTCTTGCCTCAAGTAGCGTACTAGCGTCTAGCGTGTTATTACTATCTATCTAGTGATTAAATGTATAAAAATGCAGGCATTCAAAGTGATGGTTAATGATCCCAACTCAGTTCTTGATTCCCTTACACGTGAAATCACAGAAGTTGGTCCTGATGGACAAGAGGTAATGTTCATTCACATTAAGATTTACATTTATCTTCAGTCTTTAATCAATTTTATAGGCCATTTACAAGTGGTTATTCTCACTGTTGTGAAATTCGCTGAGGCGGCCGCCGAGGCGCGCCTCAGGCAGGCGGCGGAAGCGCCCGGGCGACCGCCCCACCGGAAAAGCCAAACGCAAGCTCACCGACAGCCTCCGTGCGCCACGGTGCGCAGAGGCGGCGAAAATACGCTTAGGCGCACGTGAGGCGTACATAGTAAAATTGATGTTCAATTTACAGGTTTTGAGCCCAAATTGGATGGGCCCATACGAAATTAAGATAAAATAAGAGTAACCCAACCCTAATTTGATATTAATAACAAAATTAGGTCGGAAATTGAAGAAGAAGAAGAAGCTAAAAATCAAAAGTTAAAACCTCCAAGCGCTCTCTCATCTTCGTGACTTCGTAACACACACAGCATCTCCTCTCCTCGTAGCACCGCGCCGCCTCTCCTCTCCTCATGACGCGCGCCACACAAGGCCGCCTCTCTCTCTGCTTTGAGTTCAGTTCATTTCTGTATCTCGGTGTGTATGTGCGACGGAAGCTGTTTTTGTGTAGTGTAATTTGAAAAGTCAAATAACTATTGTAGTCTATAGACTTAGCTGTATAATTTCTGACTGCAGTGTGCTATGTGTCGTGTCACTGCCTAGTGTGTGTGTGCATGTGTCATTGTGTGTGTGCATGTGTCACGACGAGTGGTGTGTGTGCATGTGCATGTGCATGTGTGTCTGAAAATATTATTATTATATTATATAATTTAGAGTCTTAGACTAGTTTACAGTTCACACTTCACACTAACAACATTATTTATGTAATGTAACATGTGTCGTGTGTGTCACCTGTCTGTGCATGTGTCTGTGAGTGGTGTGAGTATGCATGTATTTATTGTCTAAAAGTGAAAATGTTATTATATTATATTGATTTATACCCAGAAATGCAATATTGCATTATATCATTATATGTACGACTTAAAAATCTTTTATTATATTATATCATTATATCATTATATGTACGACTTGCATTATATCATTATATGAATTACTTGTTTATATCCACTTCATGTCTTTGTTTTTGATCTTTGTAATGTTTTGATTTTTTTGTTCTTTATTGTCGAGGCTTACGCCTCGGACCGCCTCGAGGCTTACCGCCTCGCCTCAAAAATGTAAAACGCCTCACTTCCGCTTCACGCTTTTTACAACATTGGTTATTCTTTTAGGTGAAGAAAGTGGTTCCTGCAATAACAGATGAGGTGAAGGATGCTTTAGTGAAAAATATTAGGAGAAGAATGACACCTCAACCCTTAAAGATCCGTGCAGATATTGAAATGAAATGTTTTCAGTTTGATGGTGTTCTGCACATAAAGGTCTTCGTCCTTCGATTACTAATTTGCTCTTTCTTCCTCAATAATTATGCATCTTACTCAAAGCAAAACTTCTTTTGTGCACGTACTGATTTGTGGTGAAGTTAACAGGAAGCAATGCGCAAAGCTGAAGCTGCTGGAAATGATGACTGTCCAATTAAAATGAAACTTGTTGCTGCTCCAGTTTATGTCCTTAACACCCAGACTCTTGACAAGGTAAAAACTAATATTTCAAATTTTCAATGAACAACTTGTTTTAAGGGCTTGAGTGGCTGGAAATTTTGCTTGTTTCATTTAATCATGAAATATCATATATCTACAACCTTCGATGCCAATGCTGTTGCTTGGTTTTACGTGCTTTCTTTATGGCATACAGGCATAATGGTCCATCTTTATCTGATTTATTAGCATTCAGAATTAAGATAAACTCTCTTGTTATACTATTAGTATAACTGAACTTCATTGTGGTAAAAAGTAGTGTTGTCATTACCTTGGTAAATACTTAATTAGATAATGAAATTAGAGCATATTTTGGTAGTAAATCAATGATGTCTACTGGGCTGCTTGTCTGCACCAAATATATAGCTGACTGATAGGCTTGCCAGATATTACCACCCAAAACTACTTTAATTGATTGGAAACAGAAGTTGTCTCTAAAGTGCAGGAAAAGGTTCTATGACCATGAACTTAGTATAACTGTATAATAACACTTTAAGTTGCTTTGGCGACTGTCTGTTACTTGCCCAACCATCTCACAGGATGCACAGACCTGACCTGATTTTTGCCTCTTCCCTTCATTAATTAGGTTTCTTCTTTTTGGTAGAGAAACTTTTGTTCGTGTAATTTTCATTAAATTTAGTTTTTCTGTTGAGCATATATATTTCTATCAGTCACTGAACATTCTGTTGTAACAATCTGTCTAGGTCCAAAAGTTGAACCTTGTCAGAGTTAACTTCCAGGAATGTTTATGTTATGTAAGATGAATGAAATTTGTTTAATGAATAATGACCTATTACGTATTAAATCTAGACCCCTCAAGAGTTTATTGAATAAACATGATCTTTCTTGGGGAGTGAGGCTTCAACAGTATGTATTACACCGCATCATTCAAGTGTTACAGTATATTACTATTGATAATCTGTCATCTCAAGTGTTATGATACCGATTTGTGTGGTTGAGGTTTGAAGCCGCAAAGCTTTTCTTCAGAAGTTTGATTCTCATTGTCAATCATGTCTTTAGGAATTAACTACTTGTTATGGGTGGGTTCTTGCTGTGTATACTGTTTATTGCCTATTCTATGTCCGACTTTAGGCATTTGAGTGTTGTGAACTAAAATGAATTTTGTATAGTTACTAAATACTTGTTCTTGTTTTATAACTCAGGAGCAAGGAATTGCAGTTCTTACCAAGGCAATTCAAGCGTGCACTGAAGAGATTGAACGCCAAAAAGGAAAACTTACTGTTAAGGAGCCACCAAGAGCGGTGAGGATCACACACTATATATGGAATATGAATATTGAAATTTTACTCTTTAGATTTGAACACCCATGTATAGAATCCAAAAAATTGTTGCATTATTTGTGTACTTTGTCTCAGCAGATTGTTTTTATATGGTCTGCCTTTATCATGAATGTTCATGTATGTACTTGACGAGTATGGTTTTCTTCAGGTGAGCGAACGGGAGGATAAGTTGCTTGCAGAACATATGGCTAAGCTAGGACAGCAGAATGAGGAGGTCAGTGGTGATGAAGACAGCGAAGAGGAAGAAGATACAGGGATGGGTGAAATTGATCTCGAGAATTCGGGTATGGGTATAACAGAGTAAACTTTTACGCCTTCCCCCTTTTGTAATTTTTCAATCTTGGAATTTGTCAACATTTTTGTTAGTCTTCTCTTCCCCAATTTTTCAACCTTGATTTAATGATTCCTTGTTAGATTCTCCATCTATTTTTTTTACAATGCAGAACTATAGCTGAATTACAGTTTTGACCACAGTTCTGAATTCCAACATACTTTGTAGCCTTGCATTTGCTGGTTGTTTATATGGATATTGTTGGTTAAATGCCAAATAAATCCATCACTCTGGAATCTTAATAATGTTATCTCTGCAATTTAATTTGCTAATTACAGAAACTTCTAATAAAATGGGTCTACATTTATTACTAGTATTTGGGTAAAGTTTATAAGCTGCCGTCCAATTTATCGTGAAATATGGGCTGATTAGTACTACTATTTTTTTTTGTTTTCTTCGAGTGCCAATCACAAACTTAGAGCATATATTAGGTTCTTATTTGTCACATCAACTAAAATCTTAAAGTTGTTTTCTCTTTAATAGTTGTAGGTTCTTACCTGCTATTTCATGGTTCCATTATTAAATAATCACCATATTATTCAATGTTTCTTTTAATAATTATCCTATATTATTTAATATACATATTTTAATCAACATTATTTATCAATCTAAAAAATTAATTAATTAAAGATTTTATAAGCTAAAATAATTATGAAAAAAGAAACCAAATAAAAAATTGAAAGAAATAAAGGTAAACAAAAAACATAACTAAAAATAAATTGAAAAACGAAATAGAATACATCAAAAGTAAATTTAACTATTATTAAATATATACTAATTAGTATAAACCAATATGATATATTTGTATTTATGCCTAATATTCGTAACCAACTTAGTTACAATTTCCAGATCCTTTTGGGATTTGTTGATTTGATACAGTATGTGATAAGCTATAGTATGTTGTCCTTTTTCCGATTGTGTAAATGAATAATTGGAAAATGTAAAAGTGGAATGGACCCACCATTCCATCAATATCTTATCTTGGAAAGACTAATGTCATCTCGTGTGCTTTGATTCGAGTGTAAATTGATCGATTCCTCATTATTTGCTTTGCTTTGGCACTGCCTCATTTTGGGGAATCATGGTATTTGGCTAAGCTTATAAGCTCCAAAGACTAGGGGTGAGCAAAATATCCGAAAACCGAATAACCGAACCGAACCAAACCGAAAAATCAAATTTGGTTCGGTTAATTCGGTTATTTTGGTTAATTCGGTTAAAACCGAATTAAAATTCGGTAATTCGGTTTTCGGTCGGTTCGGAATATTTTTAACCGAATAACCGAAAACCGAATTATATATATAATATTATTTATTTATTTATTTATTTGATATTATAATCTTAATATATCAATATCTTTAATCATATTCATTTCTCTCTCCTTATTATATCAATATATAATATTTGTAAAATATAATATAATTTATTTATTATATAATACTATCAATTATTTGTTTTGCAAAATAATTTGTATATATATAATATATAAAATGTATTTTATGTATATAATATCAATATATATATTATTTATATATTCATTTGAAAAAATATTTGTTTTCCTAAAATAAACCATTTTTATATATATAATATTATTTATTTATTCTTTGAAAAAATATTTTTTTGACTAAGATTATACCGAAAACTCCATCTCATTAACCCCCTAAATTAAATTATTGAACAACACACTAACGCAAATCCTAAATTAAAAACAAATGCAAAAACTCAAACATAAACCAAAGCACAACTAGTCTCAGTTCTGGGCAGAGGATCCAGAAACATGCCCTGCGCAGAGGAAGTTCTCGGCGTCGCTGACGACGGAACCTGCGTCGGCCGATACCTTCCGAGTATAGCACCCCAGGCTATCCTGCACCGTGTAAGTCTGCGAAGTGGCTCCGGAGCCGGACAGCACGTCGTTACCGTGCACGAACATCCACCCGCTGCTCTCTTGCTTGTTCTTCAGCTTGCTCTCGAAATTGTCTATCTTCTTCTCCTCCTCGTACGATATCTCCAGCTCCGTCGACACCAGGTAATTCTCCGGCCCCGCTCCGGCCACCGACGTCGTCTTCAGCTCCAGCGGATACTTCGACTCCACGCTAAATTGCGCCACTGTGCCTTTGGAAGGCATCGAGATCTCAATCTGCTTCTTCACCGTCACCTCGTGCTCCACCTTCACGATCGTGCCGTTGCTCTCGTAGTTGATCTCGTTCTCGAATTCGAGCTTCGTGATGACGCTCGTGGTTAGGTTTCCGGCGCTGGAGTACACCCAGCCGGAGAATTCCGTCTTCCGCTCCCCCTCCGTCTCGAACTTGCCGTCGAGCTGCGCGAAGCTGGACTCGCGCTCGACGCAGTTGTTCGGGTCGCTGTACTTGATCGGCCCGGCTCGGACCTTCACCGGCCCGTCGTCCAGCCATAGGTGCAGATTCGCGTCCACCAGCCAGAAAGGGATCGCGTCGGCTACTCCGAAGCCGAAGTAGTGAGGTTTGTCGTCGAGTAACATACCTAGAAACGGAGTGAGCTCGATTTCGTAGGAAGGTAGATTGAACGCGCCGATTGCCACGATTGGATCCCAAAACAGAGGATTGATTCCGCCGGTGAATACGACGGGGAAGGGGAGCACTGATCCAACGACATTGTCGTCGAGTTTCACGAGAACTTCGCGGTACGCGCCGTGACCGCGCGTGGTCTTCAAGCCGTTGGTCTCGATGTAGTAATTGGGGGGGTTTGTGTACCAGAATTCATCGTCTCCGTGAGCGGAGACGTAGACCTCGATTACAGCTCTGTAAGTGTTGTTAGGGATTTGGATCCCCTGGTAAACGGCGTCGTTCTCGCTCTGGATTTTGAACCAGAATCCCTCGTCTCCGCCGGCCGACACCGGGATGATCAAATCGGCGGGGACTTGGTCTAATTCGAGAGATGCATTGGGGGCAAAGGACAATGGGCGACCGTGTTTCAATTTTCTGGTGATTGATTTGAGTGAGCGGCGATTGGTTGGGGATTTAGGGGTGACGTTGTAGAAATGGAGGGTGATGTTGACGTGAAAAATGCCGGTGTAGAAGTCGTCAACGATGTTCTCGAGCATGACGGAGAGGGTGAGGTTGGAGCGGCGGAAGAGGGCTGAGTAGCGGGTGACGTCCTTGCGGAAGGTCCAGGAGATGCCCTGGGGGGTGGGCTCGGGGGTGCTGGTGCGAAGGAGCTCGACGCCGGCGAGCCAGACGGCCGCGATGCGGTCATATTGGTTGCCACTGGAGGCGCCGGAGAAGTGGAGGACAGCGTTGGACCAGGTGCAGTTGAGGGGGCGGAGTAGTTGGCAGTGGTGGGGAAGATTGATTGTGTTGGCGAAGCTGTGGTTGCTGAGGATAGGGAGGCTGCACGCGGGGGTCAGGGAGTCGAAGGGGAGGGGGCGGGTGACTTCGATTTGTTTTTGGGGTTCGGCGGAGGCGGCAGGGCGGCGTCTTATGGGGAGGCGGAGGTGCTGAAACGGCGGCGGGGAGGCGCCGGAGAGGGGGAGAACGAGGAGGAGCGAGAGAACTAGGAGAGATGGATGCATTTTGTTTTTCTTGGTTGAGGAATTGAAAATGAGAAGAGTAGTTCAAGACGGGGTGGGGTTTATGTCTTCATATAACTATTTTTTTTTAAGTGGGCTCTTCTACATTTTAAGTGGAGTTTATGACTTCAGATTTTGATACTTTTTATATAAATGATATTTTTATTTAATATAAATAATATTTTTTAAATTATAAGGTGAAAAATAAATATTTTTTAATATAAATGATATTTTTTTTATAGCAAATGATATTTTTGTCCGTATATATATATATGATGCATTGGATTTATATGAGTTTTTGTTTTACTTTCTTTTCCTGTTTTGACTAAGTGCTATCTAAATGAGTTTCCATATGATTAATGCTATTTTATTTAGGGTAACAATATATATCCATTTTTTGAGTTCATTCAATAATGCACTATTTTTTACTTTATTTGCAATTTTCACATGATTTTTAAATTGTGCAATAAAGATCTCATTTTTACATTTGTAGCAAACTAGATACCTCTAATTTTTTTTCAAAGCATTAAAATTTAACTAGGCATCCTCCATTTAATAAATTGGTAATATGTTTTTTAAAAAAATCATGGAGAACTCGCAACATTGGTACGTATTAGGTAAAAAAGCAACAATTCAAAAGTCATATTAAAATTATAAATTAGATTAAAGACAATGTATTATTTGACAATTAATCCTTTTATATTTGATGCATTGGTCTCATTTTTACCTAGTCAATCAACCTTATCATCACCAAAGAATAGGGATAGCAATGGGTCGGGTCTGGATCGGATCTGGTTAGGTTCAGATCTAGATCCAATTTTTTTTGCTTTGGTTCGGATTCAGTTCAGATTCATTGGATCCAAAAAAATTAGATCCAGATTCAGATCCATAAGATCCACAGGGTCGAGAGTCTAGACCCGGATCCATATGTTTTCGTTTCTAAAATAAATTTCAAATCAATTATAATTCACAGTAACACCATAATTATCTAAATACACAATAATACTATAATAATTATTTAGAATTCCTACAATTATCACTATATTGAAAGACGTTAGTTATAAATTTATTATAAAGTAGTAAACAACAAACAACTCGATCGTCGGTGGTGTACGTGGCGCGACCAGCCGTGAATGCCGATTGATACATAATTATGAGAATTTGAAATGAAATTGAAGAGTTTTAAGTTGTGGTTATGTATTTAATTATAATAAAAATAATATATATATATATATATATATATATATATATATATATATAAACTAAATAGATATGTGGGTCGGATCTGGACCGGATCCGGGTTTGGATCGGATCTCAAAAATTAAATCCTGGATCCAGATCTGAAATATGAGAATAGAATCCAGATCCGATCCAAATCCATCGGGTCTACAATTTTTGAGGAACCAGATCCTGAAAAATGGATCTGGATTCACTGGATCTAGATCGGGTTCGAGATCCATGGCCATCTGTATCAAAAAGTGTTGGGTAACTGTTGAACGAAAATCATGGGGAATTCATTTTTGTTTCATATGATATAGCTCGAGATAGACTAAAACAACAACAAAATAGAGATTTTACATTTTGATCAATTATTTCATTAAATAATTAGTTGGATCTGATTCTTATTGCCAACGGCATCCCATTAAAAAGATCAACATCAATGTCGGTGTCTTTAATTTCAACAGCTCTTGATATGTTATTTTTTTTTAATGTCAGAGACTTAAAATCCAACATAAATAATTAGCTCAACGTGAGGATCATCAATCATCTCATACACATATCAAGGAACACGTCCATGAAAAATCCATCCAATATCCATCAATAATTCAAAATAAATCAAAGAATCAACATTTTATTGGTACAATATAATTATTGAAGTAAAAGGTTGAAATTATTATATCAGATCATGGATCGAAAGGCCTCGATGAGATGGTATAATAGGTTAAAAGTGTTATTATCATAAATTATTATAAGTTCAGATTCTACTAAAATTTATAAAGACTAAAGTCCTATGCCACCTGGATGTAGTACTAGAATTTAAAATATTATATACGAATTGAAGAGCTTATCGAGCTACAACTATTAAATAAACTTTTTTTTCATTAATATATAAATTTTAAAGACAGATGGATTCAAACTTAAAATTTTAATTTCAGATAATAACTTCTCTATCACTAAATCAACACACACAAATAAACTCTATTTTCAATAACTTATTAAGTCAAAAGTAGACAGCAGTAGAATCAATTATAATTTTAATCTTACATAACAAAAAAAAAACAATTTTCAGTCAAGAATGTGACATCCAAGATACTGAAGAAACTTACGAAATTCCAAACAATGTAACGCCTGATCTCGCTTTTTACATTTAAAAAAATAATAAGTATTGACTAAGTCAATCTCTAAGGTTTTGCGCTATTTTATAACATCTTTATCTTTATTTTATCGTAGAAACAATAATTCCTTCACAATATCTACTCTAGTTTACAGTAGAAAAAACTAATTATTCTTTGTTTATTAAATTTAATAATTTTTTCACTAATTCAAAGTTAAAATATTAAAACTAAAACTCAATTATTAAAACTTAATATTATATTAATACAAAAAACATAAATTAAAACATACACAAATAAAGAAACATAGTTCAACCTTACATAAAAAATAATAATTAAAACTTAAAAACAAAAACATAGGTTACATAAAATAGACTCTAATTCTGTGAATTAGAATATTCATTCCACAAATGATCAATTAGTGCATTTCGAAGCGTGAAACGAGCCTCTGCATCTTTGATTTGTCCAAACCGAGCAAGAAAATATTACCGATCATGTTCAGGTAGATCAAATTCAACATCTGGAGGTGGCACGTCTCTTGCTACTTCAATTGGAGCATCAATGTCTAGTTCGTCCTCAATTATCATATTATGCAATATTATGCATGCAGTCATAATATCTTCCAAATAAGTTTTGTCCCAAAAACGTACTGGATTTGCCACAATTGCGAAACGACTTTGGACGTTCGACGTCCTTTCTACGTGCTTCTTATTTTTGAGCAAAATACTTTTTTTTGGGACGAACCGATGCATGAGTTGTTTGCACGATAGTTGTCCATTTGGGGTATATATTATCCGCTATATAATACCCCATATTTAAATCCTTCCCATTTATCACATAACGCGTAGGAGGAGCAAGGCCTCTAGCAAGATTAGTGAAAAGATGAGATTTCAACCACATTAATATCATTGTTAGCTCCTGGCATCCCAAAATATGCATGCCATATCCAAAGATCATAATCAGCTACAGTTTCGAGAATAATTGTTGGGTGTCCACTTCGACCTGCATAAGAACCTGCCCAAGCTATCGGACAATTCTTCCATCTCCAATGCATGCAATCCAAACTGCCTAACATCCCTGGAAATCCACGTTGCTCACCAATATAAAGAAGTCTAGTGTCAGCAGCAGTGGGTGTTCTTAAATATTGCGGCGCAAAGATCTCCCGAATTGCTTTGCAAAAGCTCTTCAGACACTCGATTGCTGTCGACTCAACAATTTTGATATACTCATCAGTTGCATCTGCAGGAAGTGCATATGCTAGAATACGAAATGCAACAGTTATTTTTTTCAAGGTAGACAAACCTTGTCTGCCAGTTGCATCTCTTCGCTGCAAAAACCAACGATCATGATTTTTTACAGCATCAACAATTCGCAAGAATAACTCACTAGACATTCGCAAACGTCGAGGAAACTGCTCATCATTGTACGTTGGAGTTTTAGAAAAGTAGTCATTGAAGAGATTCGCATCAACTCCTTCTCGATCACGAAAGATTGTTCTGTGTCCCAGAACCGAGCCTCCACGAGGCCTGGAACTTTGTCCCATCATCAATGAGCACATACTATTGTTGTTTTGTATATGTTGATAAACCAATTGTTCCTCATCATCGTCAGATGAAGAAGAAGCCATAAAATTTTGATGCAACCAATTGGAATTCATTGTTGTTGCTTTTGTTTTTTTGGGTTTTAGAGAAAAGTAAGAGGATTGGTGTGAATAAATTGTTGAATAAGATCTTGAATATATAATGGTTTGATGCAATACATGTGATTTTGATCTCAGCCATTAATTCAATTCAGAAAAACATAAATCAATCTCATCCATTAATTTAATTCACAAAAGCATAATCTGTGGCTTTTAAATTTAGCCAATCTCTTTCCACTCACGCCTGCAAAGCTAAGCTATCCACTCACTTGCAAAGCTATCACCTGCAAAGTTAAGCTATCACCTGCAAAACTATTCACAATAACTCACATGTATACAATTGTCATTTTGATCTTATCTATTCATAATTCACAAAAGCATTTCTCTATGAGGCCCTGTTTGGTAGATGAGATAGGCCCTAGATAGGGAACTCATCTTACCTTATATGCTTGTTTGGTAGATGGGATAGTTATCTCGTGAGCCCGTGATATTTAGAAAACCCGAGCTAATTCACTATGCCTCTTTGGCAAAGGTAACTCCCGGTTTGCACCATTTCTATAATCCAATGTGCACAGTACATTCAGATATGCGAATGAAATTATAAAGTTGTTATACCCTACGTTGGGTTATACCATTGCAAAGTTGTTTAGAGGTAGTTACACAATACCCTACGTTGGGTTATATCGTTGATTTGTTCTCGAAGATATAGTGTAGGATCCAATTGTAATTTTGAAATTCTCATAAGGTTACTATTGTAATTTCTCAAACAAATAGGATTGTTATCTATATTATCTAAACATATCTACCAAACAACAAGATACAATACAAATCTTACATTATCTACAATACACATCTTATTCTTATCTATCTTGACATATCTAAACATGTCTACCAAACGAACCCATATATAACAAACACATGTTATTGGATACACATTGCTACTACAATCTCTCTTTTTCTTTAACACCAACACAAAATTAGCCAATCTATTTTCACTCACGTCTACAAAGCTAAGCTATCCACTCACCTGCAAAGCTATCACCTGCAAAACTATTCATAATAACTCATATGTATATAGTTATCATTTGATCTTATCCATTCATAATTTTCAAAAGCATTTCTTTATGAATATATAACAAACACATGTTATTGGATACACATTGCTACAACAATCTTACTCTTTTTCTTTAACACCAACACAAAACCAAAAAATATCACGCTCTTCCAACTACTCTATTGGTGAAGATCGACACCTTTGTAGCATCTTTCTTGATATTTTACAAGATCCAATCGTGGGCATTAACCAATCTAGAGATCAATTTTGGAAAATGATTGAAGAAAAGTTCCACTCCGAAAAGCCCACCCCCCCAATCAAAGTAAAAACTCGTACTCAAAGATCTTTGCAATGCCGAATGTGAATTATCTTGAAGGATACAAGAAAATTCAATAGGTGTCTGTCACAAATTGAATATATGAATCTAAGTGGGGCAAATGAAACCGATCTTGTAAGTAGTGTTTCACGAGGTTATTTATTTATATTTTTGATCTCAATTTGTCTATTATTTCTCAAATATTTTCTTTTATATGTCATACATAGATTACGCGAGCAAATGACCTCTTGATACAACAAAAAGGAAATGAGAATGGCTTCAAATTTGAGCATGTGTGGCCTATACTAAAAGATTTTGTACAAGCAGAAACTACAAGTGGATTATCTTCCCAGCCTAAAGAAAGTGTTCCGGAGTTCCCTAATCCTTCATTGTCATCGTTTTCTCACAATTTAGATAGTGATGAAGGATTTACCAATGGTGGTTCTTCATCCCATAGACCAGATAGTGTTAAAAAAGCTAAATTAAAAAGAAAGAAGAACGAAGACATGTCTACTGCTTCAGGTATATTTGAAAAAGAAAATGAGAAATTTCGGCAAACACTATTGGCTTCAGCTCAAATGAAAACCAAAGCTAAGATTTGCTGAGAGATGATAATATTTTAATGATTGATTTGGATACGATTCGTGATCCAACACGACGTGAATACTTTCGGCAAGAGCAACAAAAAGTTCTTCAAAAGCAAGGAATAACACCACAAGACGACTCTAGCTATTTTCAGAATTTATTTCCGGATGTTGGAGGTTCTGGTGGTAGTCTTTCTGATTATTAGTTGTGTGTTTTAAATTTGTGTTATCTTTAATTATTTTATGTAATTTTATTTGGTTGTCTTTCTGATTGTATTAGTTGTGTGTTTTAAATTTGTATTATCTTTAATTATTTTATGTAATTTTATTTGGTTGTCTTTCTGATTGTTTTAGTTGTGTGTTTTAAATTTGTATTATCTTTAATTATTTTATGTAATTTTATTTGGTTGTCTTTCTGATTGTTAGTTGTATGTTTTAAATTTATGTCATCTTTAGTTATTTTATGTAATTTTATTTGGTTTTAGTTATTATTTAAGCTTTAGTTATTTTATTGTTTGGTTTGAGTTAATTATGTAATTTTGTATTTCAATTTGTGTATCTTTAGTGTAATATTAATTTTTTAAAAAGAAATTCTAAAAGAAAATTTAAATAATTAAACATAATAAATAAAATAAATATACAATAGTCTTCCACTTCAATCAATATAGCATACACATCAAATAAAATAAATATACATTACTATATATTAAAATAATTAAAAATTAAAATTAAAATTAAAAGAATAAATGGGAATTGCGCAAGCAACAATGTTGCTATATTTTTACAGCAAAAACCATTTAGCTCAATAATAGAGCATATAATTTGGAGTAGGGTTGGAAGATTTTGACTCCAAAATAGCACTCTGCACAATTTCCAAGCAGTATTGGAGATGCTCTAACTAACTTTTTTTTATAGGGCCTAACTAAAAATTTATAATATATATGTTATAATTCTTTGTTGGCCCATATATTTAAATAATGCCCAAAGCCCATTCACCCCTAAAAACTCTCCACCTACTACCGTCTCCATTCCGTCCCTTTAATTTGTATAAAAGGTGAGTATAGGTTTTGGACCTATTACAAGCAAAATAGAGGCGCCGTTTTTTGCTCAAGTGGTCAGACTCCAATTCTTTGCCTCTTGGTATCAATTCCTTTGTGGAATTCTTGATAAGGCGAAAAATATCTTCTTTGTGAAGAGCTCTTGGAGGTTAGGGGTTTGGGTTATGGGTTGTTGCTGTGCCAACGAGATTGTGATCTCCTATTTTGGACACCGTGAAGGTGTGTTGCAAAAACGGAGAAATCGCACCTGATCCGAGTTTAATCAATTCCATTATTTTACTTCTTTTACTCTTTTTTCTCTGTTCGGTTGCTGTCTGTTTTCGTTCTTTTTGTTGCTTCTTTTCTTGTTGTGTGCAGGTCGTAGAAAGCTACCGGAATGAGATATTGAGTCGCTGTCGAGGTCGACGGAGGTGTTGTCCGGGTGCGCATTGACGACAAGCTGTCCGGATTCACAACAGTGGTATCAGAGCCACGGTTCTTCCTCGTCGTAGTTGGTAAGTCGGGATCCTGGTATTAGGATCGCGCTCGGGTAAAGCGGCTAAAACCTCTCAGTTTTAAAATTCTAGAAAATATCGATTGGCGCAGTATAAGATTGGGTTTTGTTTCTGTTTACCAACGTGTCTCTCGTTTGTTAGCTGCGTGATTAAATCAAAAATCTTATTTGCCTTGAGAATATTTTTTGCTCTCTGATTTGTATTCCGCTGCATTAAGGCTGATAAATTTTTCTTGATTTATTGTGTGGCATTATGTCTTCTTTGGCGAATTATGGTTTGACACCTTTTGATGGTAAGACAGACTTTGGTTTTTGGTAACAGAAAATGGAATGCATTTTAATTCAACAAGGTGTTTATCAAGTAATTGATGATTATTATGATAATGAAGTTGGTGAGAAAAATAAATTTCAAATAAATCGTCTTGCTTTATCTGCTATTATCCTGAATTTATCTGAGTGTGTTCTTAGAAAAGTAGGAATGATGACTTCTGCTAAAGATTTATGGTCAAAACTTGAAGAGTTGTATACTGAAACGTCTTTGTCTTCTAAAATGTTTCTAATTGAAAGATTCTTCCGTTTTAAACTTGACATGTCTAAAGATGTTAATGAAAATGTGGATGAGTTCACTAAGTTAGTTCAAGACATAAAATTGACTGGCGATAAACATATTGATGATTATGCCCCGTCTGCGCTTTTAAATGTTATTCCTGATTCTTACAGTGATGTTAAATCTGTTATTAAGTATGGTAGAGATAATGTGACACTTGACACTGTTGTGAGTGCTTTGAAAAATAAGGAATTAGATTTAAAACTTGATAACGGTGCACAAGAACTGGATAAAGTCATACATGCTAGGGGTGAAAAAAGGTTTCATGATAAGGGGAAGTCAAAACATAGATTTAAACCTAGGAAGTGCTATGGTTGTGGTGAAACGGGTCATTATATCAAGGATTGTCCTAAGAAAAATCAACATGTTGATCAGGCTAATGTGGTTACTAATGAAGAAACCATGAGTGATTTGTTCTAAGGTGGAGTCTGTGGTTGAGCTTTAAGTTTAGGGTGAATGAGCTTAGGAGTTTGTTTTCTGTGTGTCTCTATTGTTGCTCTCTTTGAGGTGGAGCTTCGTCCTTGCTTTATGTTCGTTTTTTCTTGTTTTTTGTGAACATACCTTTGTGGTCCATTCTATGTGTCTTTGTGTTTTTGGTGGCTTTGTGTCAACTTTGTGACTTCGTGATGACTTAGTGACTTTGTGATATGTTTTATGTTTTATGATCTGTGTGATCTATGCTAGCTTAGTGATAGCAATCTTTGTGATATACCGTCTGTGTGATGGTTGTGATGATCTTTATGGTTGCTTTGTGGTCAAGTAACTTTGTGTTAGTTAGTTTTGTGATGTTCTTTGTGAGCTTCTAATTGTGTATTAGTTGCTTTTATGCTTTGTGATGTTTCTTTGTGAGCTTCTAATTGTGTATTAGTTGCCTTCATACTTTGTGATTGTAGGGAAAACTCGGTTTAGCCCTCTCCCGAGGATCTATCTTGGATGTTTAATTCACCATACATTGATTATATTCCTAGCATTCACCTATATAATTAATTGCAACACGTAGGGGTTTTCTCGTGTTTATCTTTGAATCTATCGGGGATGAACGGATCGAGACTCGTGCTTTGATCTTCTGGACTGTATCCCGGTTGCCCAATCTCCAATATCGAGTGAGGATAATCTGTGGAGAATGTTACAGATGATCACCCTATTCCTCTCTATTGACTTTTGAAAATCTCTCCCAAGAGCAATGGGATTCTCGAAAATTATGCAAGGATAATTTTGGATTAGCCTTGATCTTATCTCTTACCTTATATTTATAATGCATTACCATAATCCCATAAGGAAAGGATCCATGCATATCCCATAAATATAATAATATCCTTATAGGATAAAGAGAATAAAATCAATATCCTAAGAGAGGAAGGAGGCGCCGATTTTCTCTGCAGCTACGGGCCTGGATGGGCCAGTCCAGGGATCAAATGCAAGGAATAAGATGGGCCTCAAATAAATTAATTATCTTATGTTCGACTAGAACATAAATTAATTTATAAACATTTATTCATGCCACTAGAGAATAAATCTTGACTTACCCCTTTATTACCGAAGGTGAGTCAGACTTGCACTTAGACATTACGAATCCCGTATTTAAGATATCGACGTCCATTAATTATTTAGAGCATTACGATCGCTTAAAATAATTAATATCTTTAATTCCTTAAGTAGTACCACTCAACCATAGTATTGTACTTGAGCTAACTCAACCTGCAGGGTTTAGTACAATAAACATTTTGAGCTCCTTAAGGGGACATCATCATCCTCAACGGATACGGTGACTCGATACAGATAACTAGCATGACATACAAGCACTGCCACCACCTAAGATGCGGAGAATATTGGGTTAGAACATATAACCCTCACCCATAACAAGTCAAAGTGATGGTCGAACTCATACTCACCTAATACCTTATCGAGATTTAGATCATCGTAAGTCATCGAGATCTAGGTTCTTCACGACGGTCGATAGAAGAACTCATCTCACCGTGATCCATCAATACGTCGAGACGCATCAAAGATAGACAAGCAACCAAGTTAAGTCACTTCTTATCTATACCGCAGCCTATACCGCAACTCGTCCTCAAGTTGTCTCGTTTGTGATTCTTTTATATCTCATTAAGCTTCGACCAATCATACGGACTTCGTGATCTTCTACACATCGTATGATCTAACTTATATATGAGAAAAGGGACACGGATATATGCAATCAAGTAATCAATTCAGATAGGAGATTGTAATAGTGGTAACGAGAAACATTGTATACAAGCTCAACCAAAGCGCTTTCAAGATACAAATCCAACAATCTCCCACTTATACTAAAGCAAACTTTTAGTATACAATGTGTCTCTACTAGCTATTACAAACAAAACCATCACTTTGCTTCTCCCACTTATACAAAAGTTTCCTTTCTAAGTAGGTGCCATCAGCGCAATCCAAGTCCTCGAACGTGCACCGTAGACTTTTTGCGGCGAGCTCTTTGTGAATGGATCCGCTAGGTTATCCGTCGTATCAATCTTTTCAATCAGACGTCCCCTCGTCTCACGATTTCTCGTATGACATGGTACTTTCTCTCTATGTGTTTGTCGTCGCCATGGGTCCGTGGTTCCTTCGAGTTTGCACATCGCACCGAGTTATCACGAGAACTATGATACTCTTGGGCAAACCAGGTACCACACCTAGATCCATGAGGTAGTTCTTGAACCATCTGAGCCTCCTTAGCGACCTCAAGGCGGCCACGATTCGGCTTCCATGGTATAGTCCGCAATGCATTCTTTGCTTTGCCTCCTTGAGATCGGCTCCACCTCCCAAGGTAAACACAAAGCACGAGGTAGACTTTTTCTCATCACGGTCGACTTGGAAATCCAGTCCAGATAACCCAAAGGCATTAGACTATCTCGCATGGTAAACCAGCCTATAATCTCGAGTCCTTTTCGGTGCTTGAGTATATGCTTACCGCATGATCCAATGAGCTTGTCGAGGTTAGGGCGATATCTAGCTACTATGTCTCACCGCATAGCGAGATATCGGGCCTCGTACATAGCATTGTGTACATGAGACTTCCTTCGGCGGAAGCGTAAGGAACTTGTGTCATTTCCTCTATCTCATTTGCAGTCTTAGGTGACTGCTCCTTAGATAAAGGAATGCCATGTCTGAAAAGTAGCAATCCTTTCTTGGCGGTCTGCATACTAAAACGAGTAATCACAGTATCAATGTAAGAAGCGTGAGATAAGCTCAACATTTTCCTCTTGCAATCTCGGTAAACCTTGATCCCAAGAATGTATGTTGATCTCCTAAGTCTTTCATTTGAAGGCGATCGGATAACCAACTCTTTACGTCGATAACAACTTCACATTGTTGCCAACTAGAAGAATGTCATCTACATAAAGTGCAAGAAATATCACATCATCGTTGACATCTAAACGATACACACAACTCTCGCTAGGCAACCGGGTAAATCCATTGGACTTTACCACCTCGTCAAAGCGTAAGTTCGGGATCGTGAGGCTTGCTTAAGCCCATAAATGGACTTCTTAAGCTTCCATACTAGATGCTCTTCACCCTTCACCACATAACCTTGGGTTCTTGCATATAGATGTCTCTATCTTCCTTAAGGTAACCGTTTAGAAAAGCGGTTTCACATCCATTTGCCAAACCTCAAGGTTGAGTGGGCTGCTATGGCGGAAGAATTCGATGGACTTGAGCATTGCTCTGCGAAAAGGTCTCATCGAAATCGATGCCCTCTATCTGAGTGTACCCTTTCGCCACAAGCACGGCTTTAGTCGAAACCTCTCCATCTGAATCTCTTCCTCTTGTATACCCACTTACTACTTATGGCTTCCTTGCCATCGGTAGAGGTGTCTTTTCGTATACATCCATAGTTGTTATGGACTCGATTTCTAAGTCGATAGCGTTGTGCCATGATCTTGCATCAATGTCTTGTCGCCTCATTGACGTCCATGGGTCGATTATTGCTGTTCGTTTCACGGGACTAAACCAAGATTCACCCACGAACATAAATCTCTCGGGTTGACGAACAACCTCCCACTACGATGAGGCGCTACAGTACAATGGCAGCGGTGGGTGCGATAACTTGTGGTTCTCTATCTTGCACAACTTCTTTGGATAGGAGCCACTCAGACGGCCGATATCTCCAATGGAACTCGACCCACTTCAATTTCTTGAAGTATGTAGTGTCGATCCTCCCACTGAACCCGACATCTCGCACTTTGGCTTAATCGGTGGTGGAATACGATCATCTTCTAATTCTCAAGAATGATTTCAACTTTGGATTTATGATTTTCATATAATCCTCTTCTAAAATCGGGCATTAGTGCTAATAATGACCTTCGATCCTTAGACTATAGAATAAACCACCTTCGTCCCTCTAGGATAGCCAATTAACAGCCTTGCGTCGGATCTAGCCTCCAACTTGTCGCCTTCTTGTTCAAAGACACATGTCTTTGGACTCACCCCATATCCTTATGTGGCTTAAACCAGCTTGTGCCCAAACCACAACTCGAAGGGTCTTTTCGATCGACTTGGATGGTACTAGATTTAGCAAGTATGCCGCCGTTTCTAAGGCATACCCTCAAACGAAATAGGCAATGTTGCATAACTCGTCATTGATCTAACCATTTCTAAAGAGTCCTATTTCTTCGGCTCGACACACCATTTTGTTGTGGTGTGCACGGTGTAGTAGTGTGGAGGTAATCCCACACCGCACCAAATAGTCCATAAACTCATCGAGGTATTCCCACCGCGATCGGACCGCAGTGACTTGATACTTTTACCAAGCTTCGTCCACTTCCGCCTTAAACTCTTTGAATTTCTCAAAACATTCGGACTTGCGGTGAAGCGGTATATGTATCCGCACCTTGAGTAATCGTCGATGAAAGTGACAAAATACCGTACCCTCCACGAGTTTGTGTGGACATAGGTCCACAGTCGAATGGACTAGCTCCAACACTTCTTTGGCTCTATAACCCTTCGCTTTGAAGGGTGCAGTCGACATCTTACCTTATCACGAGGATTCGCAGATCGGGAACAGAGTAAGCTGTTAGATTACCCAACGCCCATTCTTAGCCGTCTTTGGATCCTATTTAGATTGATGTGACCTAATCTAAGATGCCGAGAAATGTGGTGTCATCTTCTAAGAAAACTTTCTCTTTTTAAGGTTTGTAGATGATCTGACATAGTTATAGGTATTATGTTTGGCGAAATAGTATAAAGCGAATTATATAATGTGCCAACACAGATAACTTCGTCATTTCTTATGATAGAAACACCACTATCAAAAATAACAGAATATCCATGTATAAATAATTTGAAGCGAAACAAGATTCACCAAACTCCGACACATATAATACGTCTTTCAAAACTAAAACTGTTGAATCAAAACATAAAGTAACATCTCCGACTGCAACGGCCTCGACTTTCGTCGCGTTGCCCATGGAGATGGTTATCTCACCATCATGCGCTCCCTTGTCGCGGGAACCCTCGCAGGTGTAACAAACATGATCGATCGCACCCGTGTTCACTACCCAAGAATGGGTAGAACAAGTCGCTAAACATGTTTCGTTATTAAAGCAAATGGCGTACCTTGAGCCTTGAGCATAGGGCACTTGGCCTTTCAATGCCCATCTTGCCGCACTTCAAGCACTTGCCCCTCTCCTTGGCTTCTTTAAGCCTCCGGTGTGCATGTTCTTGCTCCCATTACTCCCACTATTTCCTCGCCTCACCACCTTTGGTGCCCTTTTCTTTTCCATTTTGCAACGGAAAATTTGGGCCCCTAGATGTGCTAGCAAGAGCATGTGCTCCTTTACCTATAACTCCTTCCGCGCCACGAGATCATTAAACAACCGACTAAGTGTATACTCGGTCTTTCTCATGATCGCATTCACGAAAATTCTCAAAAGACTTGGGCGGTGTATTGAGGATAATATCGACCTTGGCCGTGTCAATACCTCCTCCCAACCGATCAAGACTATCCATGAGATGAGTCGTGTGGGAGACATGTTCATGGACCGAACTTCCTTCTTCCATCTTACATGCCAAGATTTCTCTCATTGTGTGGAAGCGGATCGTCCGATCCGATTGCCAAACTTACTCTTGAGACTTGACCATATTTCAGTCGCGTCTACCATCGATTGATCTTCGGTTGCAAGCCTTTGGACATAGTAGTCATCATATAGCATTTTGCCATATTGTTCGACTTATGCCAAAGTCTTCTTGACTCTCTTGCTCATTAGTCGATCGTCGATGAAGCGTCGGGTTTAGGAGTAGTGAGAACAAACATGTGTTCTTCAAATGATAAGAACATATTCCATGTTTCGTTTCCACTCGATAAAATTCGGACGGATAAAGGGATTTTGTGCGAGCATATTGATAATCGATGTAAGAGACATATCTGAAAAGATAATGTAAACACATAAGCATACGATCGCACATAATTCGTAACAATAATATTGTAACCTTTTGATAAAACAATATTAATTGAAACCTCCAATCGCCCAAAGAATTCCACATGCAAGCCACGTGTGTGGACGTTTACACATGAACTCCTCGACCAGACTAAAATATACCTTTTAGTCGTTTAATTTCAATCCATGTCAACTTATCCTTATGACAAATGAAATTAATGATTGGACCTTACTAGACCACATCACTATCGCAAGAAGGACTTGAGGAAGTTGTACTGAGGTGATGTCTAAGCAATGACCACAATTTTAACAGAAGAAAATGAATTCTTAGAATTGGCATACTCACTAGGACCATACCGCTTCCAATCCAAATTCCTTTGTTATCTCATTTTAAATCTATCTCTAGAGAACTTATGAAAAATCGCATATGCAAGCCACGCGTGTGGGCGTTTACATGAAACTCCCACTTCTCAATAGATTAAAATGTTTTATTTAGAAATCTCATCTAACAAACTTAGGACAAACGATGCAAGCAAGCCGCGCGTGTGGACGTTTACTCACGATCGTATCACTTTGTTTAGAGATCAAAAGTGAAGGTCTTGACATTTTAATTTAAAATTAATATGTCGGGTTACTTGCTAGTCTTTTGTTCAAAATGTTTGTCCATGCAGATCACGTAATCCTAGCATGCTTTCTATAGAACTCAACATGTAAAACATGCTCATGAAATTCTAAAATATACTTGAAAATGCGATAAACCTAGCATGCTTACTATGCGCATCCAATCACGAAAACATATAATATGTTTGTCTCACGTAATTTAAACATACATAGCATGCTTCGCATAATTTAAACATCCACGACATGCTATGAGCGTTAAAATAAAATAAAGCGTTCATCGCGGCCCACTCGTGGATCCCGCACTTCTCTGCCTAATCTATTACATAGAATTGATAAGCACGGATCTTCATAAGCAATGAAAAATGGGCCTCGCGTGCGGGCACGGATCGGATTCGTCAAACCGGATTCGGGCGGAAAATCGGATCGAGGCGGGAAAAATGGGTGCGGGCGGTTGGCCCAAAATGGGTGGGGCTGCGCATTAGGGCGCATGCAGCGCGCCCGATCGCCCTACGTCGCCGCCTCGCGTGCTCCTTCGCGGGCTGCCTCGCGATCGCGAAGGCGATCGCGACCCACCGAGCTCGCAGGCGCGACCATGCTCGGCGCGCGCCGAGCCGCTACCCGCAGCACGCGCGCGTTGCCTTCTGCGGCCGTCCTCACGGTCGCGAGGCCGCTCGCGGAGGCGGGGATCTCGCGCGACAAACGCGCATCCCATCGCCGCGCTGGGGATCTCGCGCGATAACGCGCGCCCTCGCCGACGCGGCGGCGCCCGCGAACCGCGACGAGCGCCGCGAGGTGCCGAGGCATTCAGCGTGAAGCACGTGCCCGCACCGCTGGCTCGCCGAGCCGTGCGCTAGCGCCGCCCGCCCATCTACCGATGCCGACCGCCGAGCTACCAGAAACACGTGCCGTGGCCGGGGCGTCGTTGCGAACGTCGAGCACGCCACGCAGCGTGCCGCCGCCCGCACGCCCGCGCCGCGGCGTCCGGTTTCTCCGGCGTACTCCTGTCGTCTCGTTCTTCATGCTTTCGTCTTCGTTCTTCTTTTACAGATAAGATTTACATGGAAAAATCTAATCTAACCACGGATTTTCTCGTGGTGAAAACAAAATCCGACAAAAATAAAATCGAGCCACGATGAGCAGCGGATCCAACAATTAATTAATTGCACACGTAATAATCAAGCGTGAATTAATCCAGCGAGCCAAGATCATCGATCCCAAGCTCGATACCAATTGTAGGAAAACTTCGGTTTAGCCTCTTGAGGATCTATCTTGGATGTTTAATTCACCATACATTGATTATATTCTAGCATGCACCTATATAATTAATTGCAACACGTAGGAGTTTTCTCGTGTTTACCTTTGAATCTGTCAGGGATGAACGGATCGAGACTCGTGCTTTTATCTTCTAGGCGTATCCGGTTGCCCAATCTCCAATATCGAGTGAGAATAATCTATGGAGAATGCTACAGAAAATCACCCTATTCCTCTCTATTGACTTTCGAAAATCTCTCCCAAGAGCAATGGGATTCTCGAAAATTATGCAAGGATAATTTTGGATTAGCCTTGATCTTATCTCTTACCTTATATTTATAATGCATTACCATAATCCCATAAGGAAAGGATCCATGCATATCCCATAAATATAATAATATCCTTATAGGATAAAGAGAATAAAATCAATATCTAAGAGAGGAAGGGCGCCGATTTTCTTTGCGACTCTGAACTGGATGGGCCACCAGGATCAAATGCAAGGAATAAAGATGGGCCTCAAATAAATTAATTATCTTATGTTCACCTGAACATAAATTAATTTATAAACATTTATTCATGCCACTAGAGAATAAATCTTGACTTACCCCTTTATTACCAAAGTGAGTCGGGCTTACACTTAGACATTACGAATCCCGTATTTAAGATATCGCACGTCCATTAATTATTTAGAGCATTCGATTGCTTAAAATAATTAATATCTTTAATTCATAAGTAGTACCACTCAACCTTATTATTGTACTTGAGCTAACTCAACCGTGCGGGGTTTAGTACAATAAACCTTTTGAGCTCCTTAAGGGGCGTCATCATCCTCAGCGGACACGGTGACTCGTCATGATAACTAGCATGACATACAAGCACCGCCACTACCCAAGATCACGGAGAATATTAGGTTAGAACAAATAACCCTCACCCATAACAAGTCAAAGTGATGGTCGGGAACTCATACTCACCTAATACCTTATCGAGATTTAGATCATCGTAAGTCACCGAGATATAGGTTCTTCACGACGGTCATATAGAAGAACTCATCTCATCGTGATCCATCAATACGTCGAGACGCATCCGGCATAGACAAGCAACCAAGTCAAGTCACTTATCTATCTGCGGCTATCTGACAACTCGTCCTCAAATTGTCTCATTTGTGATTCTTTTATATCTCATTAAGCTTTTCCAATCATACGGACTTACGTGATCTTCTATACATCGTATGATCTAACTTATATATGAGATAAGGGACACATATATATGCAATCAAGTAATCAATTCGGATAGGAGATTGTAATAGTGGTAACGGGAAACATTGTATACAAGCTCAACCAAAACTGTTTTCAGTATACAAATCCAACAGTGATTGCTTTGTGAGCTTCTAATTGTGTGTTAGATTTCCTTGTGCTTTGTGAGCATTTTTTCTGTGTGTCTTTTTTGCAGGTATGAACACGGTTAATTTACCCTTGGTTGATCTTTGTGATCATGTATGGCGTGTGTCATACGCCTTGTTCCTTACTACATGCGTGTGATTTCTGAGGGGACACTCGGTGATGATGATTGTGTGGTTTGCTCTATGATGCTCACAACAACACAGTTGAGCCAAATGTAGAGATTGTTATAATTCTTTGTTGGCCCATATATTTAAATAATGCCCAAAGCCCATTCACCCCTAAAAACTCTCCACCTACTGTCGCCTCCATTCCGTCCCTTTAATTTGTATAAAAGGTGAGTATAGGTTTTGGACCTATTACAAGGAAAATAGAAGCGCCGTTTTTTGCTCCAGTGGTCAGACTCCAATTCTTTGCCTCTTGGTATCAATTCCTTTGTAGAATTCTTGATAAGGCGAAAAGTATCTTTTTTGTGGAGAGCTCTTGGAGGTTAGGGGTTTGGGTTGTGGGTTGTTGCTGTGTCAACGAGATTGTGATCTCCTATTTTGGACACCATAAAGGCGTGTTGCAACGACGGAGAAACCGCACTTGAGCCGAGTTTAATCAATTCCATTATTTTACTTCTTTTACTATTTTTTCTCTGTTCGGTTGCTGCCTGTTTTCGTTCTTTTTGTTACTTCTTTTCTTATTGTGTGCAGGTCGTAGAAAGCTACCGGAACGAGATATTGAGTCGCTGCCGGGGTCGACAGATGTGCGATGTCCGGGTACGCGTTGACGACGACGAGACTGTCCGAATTCACAACAATATAGAGTAGTTTAGATGATTGTCTTCCGACATACATACGTATATCAGAAAAATTTCTATGTCCAAATCTGACTCTTTGAACAAAGGAGGGGCGAACTTATCTAGTGTTATTTTTGTACAGATATCTCAAACAACAAATAAATACACAAATTTGAAGATTTCTTCCCCTAACAGCCAGTAACACGGTTGACTGAATTTTCAAATTTTAGTTTCATTCCTAAAAACTTGTTCATTCTTTTACATATTTCACCCTAATCTAATCTAACCTTAAAAAGGAACATTCACATTCCTGAGATAGAATATATTTTCATTATTATTTTTATATATTTCTTTAACTGTTAAAGTATCACAGGAACTTATATGAGACCGTCTTGCAATGCGGTTAAGATTTTCCCTCAACATATGTATCTTATTCAGACTGGGAAGGGCTAACTTATTGGTCCCCAATATGCTTTTATCGTGTGAAACATGTGGGGAGATGTCCCTTATTTTTCTGAAAAGCCACTACAAATTATGTACATATATGTATGTTTGAGTGTGTGAACATAGTGATTGATTATAACACACAAGGCGGGTTATTTTTAATTGGGGGCCACATTTATAGTGGATGACTTGAAAAAATATCTCATGGAAGCTTTGTTTTTTAAATTTTCTTGAATACTCCACCGGTCCACTAAATTTGTGTATTTAATTCCATTTCGGTTCGTTCATAAAAATATTCACTTTTCTTTTTTGAAAACATCAACTTTATATTTTTACCCTAAACCTATCTACTTATTTACAAAAAAACCACATATGACCAACCTTTTTACACTCAATACCATTAATACATTAATTTATTATCCCAATGACATACATTTTTATACTTTCTTACTTTACACTCTTTACAATTTATTAAAACTCGTGCCATCAAAATCAATGAACGATTTTAGTGGATGAAGGGAGTAATATATTCTCCAAGCTATTCGAATTATTGATGAGTAACAATTTAAAAGAAATTCGAATAAATTTGAAGATAAGAAATAAAAAGAAAATAGGAAATATAATGAATCGAGATATATAGTATAGTGAAGTCCCATATAAATATCGTTAGATATGAGTCCGCATCCAAATTTGGGTATAACCTCACAGATTTCAACATGCATTTTTATGTGGCTACTTATATTTATATATGAAAAATATTTTGACTTTAAAATGAGAAAATATCTTAGAAGTTACCGCATTTTGTTTTAGCATGAATGTTATTGTGTGGTGGTGCCGTATCAAAATGGTTAGAGGTTGATGATCAATCTAGAATTTACAGTTTTTCTGTTTTTTTTTAGGAAAAGTTTTTGTGGACTTTGGTCCCAATTTTAAATTGTGGAATTACTATACAGTACAGATTCTTGCTCTGTTGAATATCTTTTTTTCAGAACTGGTTTTGTTTTTTGTTTTGTACCTTTTTGTACCATCTAAAAGGGCGTAACTGTAATTTCATTTTCAGTACTACTCCAAATGAACAGATGGTGAGTGGCTACACGTGTAACGATATCTTAGTCTCTTAGAATAATATATTTAGTGTACCTCATTTCAGTCAAACTTTGAAGGTATATGCTAAGTATAAAATGATGGAATAATTAATAAACATGTAATATTGATCATTAAGTGAAATATAATTAATCAAGACCAAGAACCCAATTTGAAAATTCAATTGTTGGAATCCTCTAATGATCTAATCTAGTTGTAGTCTCTTGTGAAATACATGAATCGTTTTTATTCTGAACTTAGGTTTCCTTATCCTTTTAGAATGATAAATATTATTTTGTCAAACTTTCTTAAATTTTATTGGGACAATTATAATGTTTTATGATACGAACTGCGATATTATTCTACGAAATGTCCTTATATATAAGCAAGGGTCAAACAATTTGGCCGAGTTTCATAGTGTACAAACAAAAAAGGGCAAAGATATCCAAAATAATTACCAAAAAGTTTCTTTTAGCCACTACAAATAAGTAGGAATGAATTGGTGTTAATTGCTTTAGCCAAACATAGGGTGCACTGAAATTCTCAAACTGACATAAATAAGTTTGTTTTGCTCGTATAAATTAAGAAAATTTAATATAATAAATATATCATAAATATTTTATCTTTGTGCAGACTTGACCAGTGCGATCTCCTTCGTGTACCACTATCTCCAAAACAAATAAATAAATAAATAAAGCAAGTACAACTAATGCAGAATCAATGCCTTCTATTAGTAGATTGCATCTCGAATATTTTAAATAGTAGATTGTAACTCTCTCCCATCCAAACATATGTCCATCATTAATTAATTTAATATTATATTAATATATGATTTTTATTCAAAATATTTAATAATTTTATTAAAACTCAATACTTAATATTTTCAAAAATATATTTTGAAGATTGAGGAAATATTATTTTATTTTGGAGTTTCTAAACTACAAAATCATACTATTATTAATAATAATTTTTATAATTTAATAAATATATTCTTTAGGATATAGAAAATTAACATGATAAATTGAAACGTTATACAGGAATATAGGAAATTTGGTTGAATAACTCGTTTAGTTCTACACGGGAAATCATACTATTATGATATTTGATAATAACTTCTATAATGATTGCCCTGCTGATGTAACACAGTGTTATTCATATGTTAGGGAGCCGACTTTTATGTCTACAAGTTTAAACATAAGAACTATACGTATGAACATGCAATATTGAAGGAGTTTATGAACCACTACTGAAACTAATAATACTGATAGATGTATCAGTACCAACGCTACTAAAGACTCAACATTGAAGTCGGAAGAATGAAGACAGAAGACTCAGGGCTACTAAAGATAAAGAAGTCAAGAAAATGACAAAGTGTTATACCAGTAGAATTGAAGTCAAAGTTGTTGGTTATTTACGTCAAAGTTGAAGTGTTTACTAAAGACTGAGAGTCACCATACTGAAAAAAAGACGGAGTCCAAACTACTGAAAAAACACGGAGTTGAATCTGCTGAAGATCCGGAGTCAACGTAATGAAGAAACACGGAGGTCAATCCAACAAAAGAAACACATAATTATTTAAATATTGAGTTTTTGACTTTCAACGTGTGAGAGCGAATCTGTAGAATACCCTGACAAGTTAGAGAGCTCAGATGTACGATGTTGCAGACACGGAAAGCGATGTACGATGATTCAAATGATAAATGAAATGGATGTGATTGATGTTCCTTTCAATAACACTATTCATCGCCTCTTCTACAAATATCATAAAATTCAACTTTGATAGTTACCAAAAACGTTGTGCATTCAAACCCACAAGAGCTCAAGTTCATATCTTCAAAATGCTTTCAAACTATGCATTTCAAAGAAAGGATTTTAAGTGTCGTCAACAAATTCTCAGAGCTCAAATGTAATCATCAGTTTAGGATTTCAGCATACACTCCCTTAGCATCTAAGCCGTAATCTTATAATATCATAAGCTTAGAAAATCTTGAGTTGTCGCATGTGACAACTCAAATCTTAAGTTGGAAACCCCTCTACCAAACTCTTAAAGGTTGAAGAGAAATTGAGCAAATAAGCGACAAAGTGTTCATTGCTAAAAGTTTAGTTTTTCTTGCACCTGTAAGCAAGAAGGTTTGGTCGATTGCATCCATAAGCAGTCAGCGGTTTTCTAATACCAGTAAGCCTAGTAAGGAACGGTAAGTGAGTCGAGATACAAAAAAGATTAAATTTTGTATCTAAGTTTTCTCTTGTACCCGTAAATAAAACCAAATCCAAAGTAGCGGATTGATTGTGTTATCAGTCCGTGGACGTAGGAGTCGATCTCTCCAAACCATATTAAAAACTAAGAGTGATGTTTACTTTCAATCCGTTGACTTAGGAGTTGATCTCTCCGAACCACGTTAAAAACTAAGTGTGTTATTTACTTTTAGTACTTTACATTGCATGTTATTGAACTGAACATCACTTATCACACGCAATACATTATATTGTTTAAAACCCTCCATCTATATCACTTTGATATTGAAGAGAAAACTAATACTAACTAAGCAAATATTTGATTAAGTATTTTATCAGTATTAGTTCTCAAAAAAGGAAAAACTTAACCACCACAATTCCGCACTCACATTAGTTATCAGTCCAACTGACATTAGTGCTGAACTACCATCAATAAACTGATATTTGTTGGCCAATAGAACGTCTATTCTTGTTTTAAAAAAATATTTTAATTTATCTTAATTGATGTATTCCCCCTATACACTAGTACAATCCCAAAATAACTTATTAGATAAGGCAATACAGGAAATTTGGTTGAATAACTTGTTTAGTTCTTAACCTATGTGAAATGACAAGATAAGTTATATATTTGAGATAGAGGGACTATAATATAATAACATCAAACTTAAGTGTGTTTATATTTAAAGACGATATTTTTATAGTATTTTAAGGGAATTGACTACTCTTGAGTCACTCAAGTATCGTCTTGAAAAAAGTTCATTTAGAACATGGTTGTTTGTTTGAAAAATACATTGAGGTTATGAGAGAAATTATCATATCATTTTAGATCGATGAATAATACCAATCCAAGCTATCTCATACGTTACCCTTATATGATTTTACTTGTATTTTTAGTAAATAATACTGCTTGGATTTGGTAACCACAATCTGCTTATGACACGCCCATTCCTCGAACTTTCGATGGTATTTTGTAGAGTACAAGAAATAATTTTGTAAGCTATTTTTCAAAGTGAAATTTATTATTTAAGTTAAACATCATAATTTAATTTGTTTATTCTAACATTTTCTAGATAGGAACTTAATAAAATCTTTGGAGAAAAACATAATTGAGCAATGAGAAATACATTTGGCAAATTCCACATGCTTGGGCTCATGGAGTGGGCCCCATAATAATATGGTAGTACAACCGATTCCACTCCACCATGTAGTATCGCATTATAAAATAGTTTACCAACATTATTAGATGAATATAATATCATGAAAATTTAATTACCAACTCAGGGAATTTGGTTTTGGGAATTTGAGATCCAAACATGTTTTAACTAGATTACAAAATCAATTAAAAATATATGTAAAGTTATATTTTCCTGATGATAGTCATTTTGAAATATCATCTGTTAGTCAGCTCATCTGTTATGGAGTTGAATGTTGCTTAGATATGTCTTAGCTTGAGGGTGAACCAAGTTGAAGATGTCCAACCAGGAATCGACTAATATAAACTTAGTCGATTCATCAGAGGATCAGCCTCAAGCTCTGAAGCAGTCAGAACGAGTCGACGAAGTCAGGAGGAACATACAATGCGATTAAAGCCAATCAAGTCAAATCACCAGAATAAAAGAGAGCTCAATGTTGAAAGATCATATATCAAAAGGATTAAGTTCAGTGAAATGATTTAGGGAGCTTGAATTATTAAGGGATCCAGTGATCATTGTGGTATCACAAAGTCTGAGTTAGATAAGCATATCATCGATGAACTCAGACTCAATCTGATAACCCGCATCAATATGATGTTTGCATGCATCTGACTTATATTTTATCTTGGTTTAATGTTTCTAAGTATATGAACGAGAAAGCCTTTATGTTCCAACACATTATGCATACACATTGAATTTGAGCTGTATTTTGTTGATAGACAGTCCTTGTCATCAAAGAGTTCAATATCTGGCTCAGTCATAATCTTATTAAGATTGACTAATACTGAAATTTTTTATGTGATATGTATTTCCCTCTCCATACACATAACACTCTCGTTCAAGACCATATTCAAATGGTATTCTCCGTTAATAAACCCATTGACAATAGGGATAACAATGGATATTGGATCCGATCCGATCCAGATCCATGGATCCAAATTCATTTTAGGATGTGGATCCTTAAAAAATTGGACCCAATAGATTTAGATCTTATTCCCAAATTTCGTATTTGGATCTGGAGTTTATTTTTTGAGATCCAGATCCGGTCCAAATTCAACTCACGGTCTCCCAATATAGTATATATGTATATGTATATATATTTTATTTCTTTTATTGTTTTTCTAATTAAATTTCCAACTCTAAATGTAATTCTTTAATTTTTTTCTCAACTTCTCCAAACATATGCTCGATAGCTCTCCATTTTACTTCAACTTCTCCCAAACACATGGTAATTAATTTTCTTCATTTTATATTTATATTAATGAAATAAGTATGTATATCTTATGATATGTATTTCTTGGCTTCTTTAAGATGTTTATGATGTTTAAAGTAACTGTAACATATAAGACTTTCTTGAAGATTATTGTCTGTTTTATCATAGATATATGTTGCTAGAACTTGGATGTGTTATGTTACAACTTGAATTATTGTAATATTTTCAGTGTTATAACTTCTTTTGGATGATTGTAATAATTATTTTTGATACATGGTGTAATGACTTATTCTTTTAAGAGTGATGTTATTCGGCCATAATGTGGCCAATCATAATCAGCTTTATTGAATGAAAAAATTATTTATTTAATATTTGATCTATTAAAAAATAAGTTTTACATTAAAACAATCTTATAGAATTATATTTTTGCCCATATCGAATAAAAAATTTAAATTTGAATTTATAATTAATAAATTTAATATTTTTCAGAATAGGTGGAAAAATTGTATTTATATAAAAAGGTTAACACAATTTAATATTATTATTTTATTAAGTAATTATATTGATAATTATTAAAGTATCCCCGTATGGCCGGACGTAATGTGGCCGCATAGCTTTATTGTTCTTTTAATTATTGTTATTATAATATCTCAGAATTTTAGACACTGTTAATATTAATTAATTTAAATATTGCATGCTCGTTAATAGTTCATCGTGAATTAAATTCCGGCCTCAAAAAATTGTTTGCAGGAATCAAATTGAATGAGAAAGTGTTAAGTGAAAGTCAGAGATTTAACAAATAATGATAAACGAACCAGACGAATATTACTGCGATAATTGTTAGATCAACTTTTAACACTACTATATTGTTCCTTCTTAATTTCTTGCTCTTTTTCCAACACTTATCAGTTATCATCACTCCATCTATAGCCTACTCCCCCACACACATGTACTATATGGAAAGCACTCGCACAATACACACTTAATGGTTTTGCTATTTTGCTGTGATATGAAGAGAAAATAAAGGTTGAGAGCTCCTCTTCTGTTCCTCAAGATAGAAGTTCGATTTCTCGTTGAACCCTCAAATTCTCAACGATCAAATTCAATAAAAAAGTACTTCAGTCCTACAGTTCGATTTCAGTTTTTATAAATGTACTTTAAGATTTATTTCAGTTTTTATAAATATACTTGAGCAATCTCAGAATCCTTAATTGAGTTCGAAATTGTAAGGCAAAAGAATCGAGTAAAACCAACTCAACCCATAGCATGATTTTGTGTCAGAATAGAAGTAGAAGCAGAGAAATAGGAAATGAAACATCAATATATATATCTTCCTTATCTCACAACATAATTACACACCTCATAAGAAAATCATAACTATAGTCTTATAAAATCAAGAATCTAAAATTAACATAATATGCTAGTTACAAAACATGAAAGGAAAATAGAAAATAAGAAAAAGAAAAGAAGTGCATTGAGCAGTGATTGGACATACAACGTTGGTGGCTAGAGGCAGCCACGGCTGCGTCGCCGGCAATCTTCCGCGAAGGTGCTGGTGGTTGAAAAGTGACGTTGCTACTGTCCATTCCGCTGGGAGAATGAGGGCTGGCGGAGGCAGCCGCTGTATTTTAGCAGAAAAAGGAGAAAGGCGAGGCAGCGATGGTGGTGGTATGCTTGACCGCTACTGTCGGCCAAAGCAAGAAGGGGGAAGGGACGTCGGTAAACGACGATGCTGCTGTTGGCTATGATGCCGATTAACCGCGGAGGTAGACCGAGAGAAGAGAGGAAACATGGGTAGATGATGGGACGGTAGCTGACGACGGCGAACGGTTTAAGAGAGTACGGTTTTATTTTTATGGGCCTAAATCTTTATTTTATGTGTTGGGTCATAGTTTATTTTTTAGTTGGGCTGTAGAAAAAAGGAAGATGGGCTGAGCCATGTACTCGGCCCAGTTCGAAATTTATGAAACAAAATATGGGCTGATTTCTTTTCTTTAGCCCAATGAACTTTTTCTTTAAATATTGGACTCATTTAATTAAGCTTATTGGGTTGTTTAATTAAATTTACTGGACTCTACCCTTTAATTAAAGTGGGACTTTAATTATATGAAGGAATTGGGCTTAATTGATAAAGTTATAATTTAATAGAACCCCCTAATCCTACAAATACAAATAAATAAGTTAAGCCTACTAGAAGAATTAATTCTAGACTCATAAAATTAAGCTATTAAATTAGCTTCAATTATGGATTAATTATTTAAAATTCACCCAACATCCATAATTTCTTAACGATCAATTTGATCTTAATTGATCATCCAAGATAAGAGTTCTTAAATCTCTAAAGATAAAGAATGAGCTAGAATTTAGCGATTTATTAATACAATTATAACGCTAGTTTTAGTAAAGAATGTAAACTCCCTAATAAAATCATGTTGATTACAATCAGGAAATTCTTTCAATAAGAAGTCTTTCGTGCCGGATTTCTTATTTATATTTCTTACGATAAGGTCGGGCGATCGAGTGACAAAGAAGTAGTAGAAAAGACTGTGAACTTGTGAGTGATAAACGCGCATTTTACACGTTATTGTTGATTTCTAAAGATGATTTTAGATCGATAATGTGCGTTTATGTCTTGGATCTCAATGCTTTTACATATTTTTGGAAGATACTGCTCTTGGGTTCTGTTTTGGTGTTTTGTAGGCTTATAAGTTGAAAACCGAAGCATGGAACGAAGAACGGGCAGACGAGGGCAAAAACTGGGCCTAGCGACCGCCTTCGTGGCCGCTAGCGCGATCGCGAGCGCACATATCGCGCTGGCAGAAGCCTCGCGACCTTAGCGGGTAGGTCGGCGAGGAAACTCCATGACACGCGAGAGTCCCGGCCGCCGCGAGGCGTACCGCGAGGATTTTCCATGCGACGCGACCACACCTAGCGACCGCGAGGTGGCCCGATGCAGCGTGTCTGCCGAGAACCCGAGCGCCGAGGCGAGGATGTCCTCATGACCGAGGATGACCATGAGCCCGACCATGAGGCATGGCGGCAGACTAAAATTGGGTTTCACCCTAATTCTATAAATAAGGCATTACCCCCCTCGCGCCCCCAACCTTCCCCAGCGCGATTTTACACGTTTTTCCTCAGTTTTTCTCTATTTTCCATTTATTTTCACATTAGTTTTGATTTAGATTGATTCTAGCATTAGTTTTTCATAGTTCTACGCTTGTCCTACGCATTGTTATCGATTTGGAACGTTTTCGTCCGAAAGAAATGCATCTTTTTCCCGTTTTCCGCTGTGGTTGGGATTTGAACCCAACGATTGTTCTTCAGATGCCACCCTACGGGTTTTATCTATTTAATTCTTGTTTTTATGATTATTTTGTATTTAATTTCGTTATTTATGTCTAGCTAATTTCCGCTCTAATCCCAGGGTTTGCATGATTCGATCCTAAATGTTGTGATTCCTGCTGTTGTTATTTACCTTCCAGGCATTGATTCATGATTCTTGGTGCTTATTTATATGTGTTGATTTCTGATCAATCTTGATGCATATCATAGTTGCCAGTTAATTACTTAACCGTTTTAATTGTCAATCGATCTTGAATGCATGATACGAATAAGCCTTGAGTCGTAACTGAGATAGGAACATTTGTAGGAAGCATATTCTTTGTGATCCTTTTGGAGTTACTTATTTTCCTCTAGAGACGTAACAGTAATAGGGAAAATTCGTAATCAACTGCCACAATTGTCGTAACTGAAGTTGTTGGTTACATATGTGATCTTCCATCTTGTGTGGATTAAATTGGTTAATAAGCAAGATAAACATCGTAGTGGATAGGATTAGTGCATCCCTAGGGTTAGTCTTTCTTCATAGTTATCTCTTTGAATCTTTATTGCTTTAGTTTATTTTCTTGTTGTCACCTTTGCTTTGGATTTAATATCCGAAGCCCTAAAACCTATACAAACCAAATCGTTCTTGGATAATGATGAAGTTTTGTTGAATTAGCTTCTGTGTTTTCGGATTGCAATCCCTGTGGATACGATACTCGACTTACCTTATACTTGCGCTTTTTCGTGCGATCAAATTTTGTCGATCGGTGAGCAATAATGCTAACATGTGAACTTTCTTATATATATATATATATATATATATATATATATATATATATATATATATGAGAGGGTTAACGTGGGAACCATTTTTATCGTGAGAACTAAAAATGATGAATTCATTGTGAAAATTGATGAATCAATTGGGAAAGTTACTGAATTCATAAAAATAGAATTTTCGCCCTTTATGGGATTCGAACCCGGGTGAAATTTTTTGTATTTTTTAATTCAGTAACTTTCTCAATGGATTCATCAAGTTTCATAACAAATTCATTTGGTTCTTAGTTTTTAGGATAAAAATGATTCTTATTTGAACCTAACTCTCTCTCTCTATATATATATATATAGGGTTGGGTTCTCGTAGTACCCGGTTCCCAGATAGTATGTAGTACTCAATCTAGACCACACATTTTGAACACGTGGACGCATCAAAATTTGACACGTGGAAGCCCATTTTTCGCTCAGGGGCAAAATGGGAAGGTGCCAGTATTTGGGTGCCCGCCGGTCTTTGGGTAGAAGTCCATGGCGTTGGGTATCCGTGAGCGCTGGGTTTGGAGCGCTGCATTCTTAATAACATGACACTGCATTCAAAATAACATGACATTGCATCGCACCCAACCGGCGCTGGGTGCTTGCGCCGATCTTGGTAGGGGTCTTGGGTGTCTTGTAGAGAAGGCGGGGGCGGCAAGTGCGCGCGTCGTACTGGGTTTGGGAAGAGCCACAACAAAACATAAATAGTACATATGAAATAACATAACACTGCATTTAAAACAACAAAACACTGCATTTAAAATAGCATAACACTGCATCGCACCCAACCGGCGTTGGGTGCGCGAGCGGGCATTGGGAGTGCGTTTCCAGCATGCATTAAAATTGAAACTCATATGCATGTTTGTGGTCAAGTGAATGCATTTTTGTGTTCATTTGTTCAGTTCAACTATATGCATGATTTATTTTCAAAATCACATAACAAATCAAATTACTAATCTACTCTTACTACGACAAATTAACGTGTAAAACTTTTAAAAATCAGGCGCGAATATCAACCACACGATTAATAGGATGGATGGATGAGATTGAGTACTACATACTATCTGGGGCTCGGGTACTATTTGATCCTGCATCTCTCTCTCTCTCTCTATATATATATATATATATATATATATATATATATATATATAAACAAAGTTAAATGCTTCGTTTGGGCAGTTATTTCTTTCAAAAATTTTGATTGAAAATCTTTTAAAGTATTATCTTGCCATGAATGTTTTGAGATTTATCTATGATACATATATGTGTTAGCAATGCAAACTTTATAGTAATCGAATTCAGGTCCTGTGCGGGCCAGTATCCCCGCTAGGGATAGTGTACACCCAGGACTGTGAGTCATCTTAGCGGATTGGCCAGTCAGGTGTCTGTGGATGTGGCCACCTTCCGGGCACAACATTTATAGGTTTCCACGAGAAGTGGCCACTTCTCTCGTACAACAGTTATAGATATATTGATTACAAAAGAATTTAGTCTGATTATACGAACTTTAGCTTCATAAAAGAATTTAGTTTGATCATACGAACTTTAGCTTCATAAAAGAATTTAGTAAGCTTGAGCCATTTTAAAATAAAACCCCTTGCATTACTGTTGAGATGCCATGATAATTTACACTTTATATAAATATGTATATATCTTTTGGCATGTGCACCCTCATAGGGCCGACCCTAGGTAGGGACGAGTCTTCTCGAGGGCTGACCCAATCTGAATCAGATCTGGATCCATCATTATTAATATTTTAATTAGTAAATGATAATTTATTCAGAATAAGTGATACTTTTATTAAAAATAATTGATACATGTACTCATAGTAAGTGATACAATGTTGTTTATTCACAGTAAATGACACAAGTATTCAAAACAAGTGATACAATGACACGTTTGTTTAGAGCAAATGATACATTTATTAAGAGAAAATGATATATTTATTCACGACAAGTGATATTTTATTCACAACAGAATGATACAATAAAAAAATTATTCAAAGCAAGTGATACGTTATTCACAACAAGTGATACGTTTATTCACAACAAGTGATACAATGATATATTTATGAGCCTGACCGAATCAAACGGATTTGGATCGAATCGACCCGTGAAATGACCTGACCTTAGATAAAATCGACCATACCTAATTATTATGATTGACAAATAATAAGTATTGAATGTCCCGACTCATTGTCAATTTTTTTTTACCATGAAAACGGCTAAATCTTACAAAAAATAATCACTGAATAAAGATTTATTCTGCTACTTCATAATTAAGTGTGGCGTGTGTGGTATTTCTCCATATACACCTATTTCGTGTTTTTTTATTAATTTAATACAAAAATTTAAAGGCCGCACCATAGTGGATTTGAATCTGAGACCTTTGACATCAAACATTAACCACTCTACTACTAACCCAACACACGTATGCCACATACTTCATATTTCGTGATTAATGTATGTTTGATCATATTTGAAAATTTCAAATTTCACATGACATGCATCACCTAATATGTACTTCTATTTTATCTAACTAACCGGTTAAATTATGTAATAATAAATATTTCTTATGTATTATAAAATACAATAAAATAGAAAATACTTCAAACTACACGCATGTATTATAAAATATACTATCAATAATATCCCAACAATAACAAACTTTCAAAAGTTTTATCATAACCTAACATCTGTTGAACATTTGATCCCCAAAAATACATTCGTTGAATGTTGACTGGTAAAGCCGTTAGTCTTTTTGCTAAGTTAGCGAAATAGTCCGACGTGAATAAAAATTAAATAGAGCGTTGTTATAATATTGATTTTTTAAAAATGATTTAAAATATCTAAACAGTGAATTCAACTCAAATGAGAATGCCATACAACAAGAATCACATAATTGAATACGAGAATAGTCTCACTATAGATTTTCTTGGAGTCAGAGGGAAAGAATTATATCCTATTTCTTGCTTCAATGGGTTGTGCGATTGAGATGGGCCATTATAACAAAAATCATTGAGATGAACGTTGGTCAATTTATAGGGAAGTGAGGTTAAAAATATTTGGTAGACAAAATGCTTCTAAATAAGACATGGAAAAGGAAGAGATGAATCTTGTTAAGTGTGAGTTGAAGACGATCCTCTCCATATTGGGGATTTGATTATGGCAGCCTGTTGAAGCTCTTGGGCGGGATGAACAATTTTTTTTTTTAAATTCAAAGGGAACCCTGAGTCGCTATCTTATCTTTCAATCCGTACTAGGTAAATTTTATGTTTCTGTGCAATAGTCTACAAACCACACAGAATGTGTAAATCACATTTGAAAAATTAAGTGTAACAGACTGAGCTCCATAGATACGTTAGTAGGGTTTGAACCTATTGAAACTCTCGAGCGGGATGAATATTTAAACATCGATCTCATATTCTCTTGTATTTGTAGATGAATATCATGTGACAATCTTATTATTATTTTGATCAATTAAATACAGAAATTTTAAAGACCGCGTTACGGTGGACTCGAACTTTAGACCTTTGGTCTCGAACATTAACCATTCTACCACTAAGTCAACACACACACACTTTATTGTATTAACTTAACAGTGTCAATTAACTGGGTGAGAGAAAGAATAGGAAAACTTAATTCCAACCAAGTTTGATTAATGAAGAAAATGGAAAATATATTAAAAGGAAATATTTCGAACTTTGATTTTAATTTTTTTTTCCATCAATTTTCTGCTTATTATTTTAAATCCAATCAAAACGGCCATAGGAATACGAACGCCAACTTAACTACTAAAATTACGAACATAAAATAAACATAAAAATGTTAAAAGAAAAAATTGTTAAATTCGGATGAACTGCTTAAAAGTAAAAACTCTTGTTAAATCAGCGTGAAGAAGATGAACACAGAGTTTGGAATATTTCCTTCTGTTATATGTATATTTTCCATTTTCATCGTTAATCAAATTTGGTAGAAATTAAGTTTCCATATGCATTCTTTTTTTTTTTTTGGTATCATGGGGAACCCACAGCCGCTAGCTTAGGTGCACACTGGGTAAACTCAAACTTAAGATTCCATATGCATTCTCTCACACCGTTAACTCAAACTTAAGTTAAAATAATAAGATTGTCAATGTTTTTCTTTTACGAATGCAATAGAAGATGAAACAGATGAAACGTAACTATGCAATAGAGGATCAGTAGAGGATCCGGCTTGAGACTGGGATATTCACATCTCTAGATTCTCTATAGATTAAGAATTATGTATAGTGTTAATAAAAGTATGTGTTTTGTATATTTCTTGTGGTAAATCGTAATAATTTCAATAGTCTCCATGCTTCCTCGTTTTAATAATCAATCAATCTATTAAAAAATATCAACATATGGCTGATCTGTATTTTATGATATTATCAAATACACTTGCGATAGTTTCTTTATGTCGATCCGGTGGTAAAGTATGTTTATGTGTCAAAAAAGTCAAAGGTTTGAATCTTACTAACGTTTTTATGAGTCTGAACCCGTCACACTTAATTTTTTATGTGTGTGATCGATCTTAATTTCGTAAGGGAAATAAATGCACGCAAGAACACCAGAGATTTACGTGGTTCGATCTATGAATAAGATCTACGTCCACGGGGAGAGATAGTATTCGTGTATTGAAAATATGAGGAGTGATTACAAGAAGTGTAGATGATCTTTTCCGTCTAATCTAGCCTCTATTTATACACGATTATAATAACCTAGATCTCGAATCCGGGATCTATTCTAAGATAGGATTTGAATCCTATCTCCTCTCTAATTAGGATTCTCGTAGATATGACCGAATCTTCTGCGTTCTCACTGGTTCAGGAGCTTTCTTGGGTCGGACTCATTTGGGCCGAGCTTCATGTCAGGCTTATTTATATTGGGCCTGATGCTTGGGCCTGGGAGTTGGGCCGTATCCTATCATATCCCCCCCCCAAAAAAAAGACGCAGAGGCGAGGTCGTGATGGGTTTGGGGGATATTTTACCAGAGATGTGTCCGTGACGAAGTGGAGTATGGTCGATCTAGTAGTTATCCTTGTATCTTACTTCGTATTTCGTCGGCTTCACTTGACTAGGCTTTACGCCGATGTCTTTGGATTGGCCTCACCTGACGAGGCGTTATGCCGAGGTCTTTGAGTGGCTTCGCCTGACGAGGCGCTATGCCGAGGTCTTTGACTGGTTTCGCCCGACTAGGCATTATGCCAATGTCTTTGACTGGCTTCGAGTGACGAGGCGTTATACCGAGGTCCTTTGACTGGCTTTGCCTGAAGAGGCGTTATGCCGAGGTCTTTGAGTGGCTTCGCCTGACGAGGCGTTATGCCGAGGTCTTTGACTGGTTTCGCCTGACGAGGCATTATGCCAATATCTTTGACTGGCTTCGCCTGACGAGGAGTTATGCCGAGGTCTTTGACTGGCTTCGCCTGACGAGGCGTTATGCCGAGGTCCTTTGACTGGCTTCGCCTGAAGAGGCGTTATGCCGAGGTCTTTGACTGGCTTCGCCTGACGAGGCGTTATGCCGAAGTCTTCTGATCGGCTTCACCTGACGAGGCGTTATGCCGAAGTCTCGAGGTGGATACATGATATCGTAGTTCGGTGCGTAACGTCAGGACGAGGTCGAACACGGGATGCCTTGACGACGTCGAACACGGGGTCTGTCATCTGCATTTAATGCGCATTAAATATGGTAGCGGTTGAGTTCCCGATAAAGTGCATTATTGGGGAATAACTTCATTGATACGCCGATTCCCTTATCACTTTTAGCCATACTTGATTTCAAAAATTCCAAAATAACTTCTACAAAACTGAAAAGCGCCCAACTGTCGCCATTGTTGCATCTGTCGTGTTCATCATCTTCCTTGATTTCATATCAAAAACCAGTAAGTTTAATGGCTTCTTCTTCTCCTTCTTTTTCCGAAGATTCCCACGGTCATGGTGGCGTGTGGTTTCGATGTCATCGTGCGAGGATTTAGAAGTTTATACCTTTACATCGCTTCCCTTCTGCGTGAGAGTAGTGTTCCGCCTTTTAGGGATTATGGTAAAGTGTCTTCCATTCCTTCAACGTTAGATGCCTCGCTATATCGTAATTTTCTTCTATGTATTTTATTTCGGAATCTGTTGAGTTCCTTGTTCCCCGTCCGGTGGATAGGGCCTGTGCTCCACCGGTGGGTTTCGTGACGGTTTATAAGGACAGCCTGAAGGGTGGTCTTTGTATCCCTTTTTCTTCCGTGTATGTCGAACTTCAACAGATGTTCGGCATACCTCTTGCCCAAATAATGCCCAATTCCTTTTGGCATCTAACTGGCCTTGGTATCTACTGCCATAGGCAAAATTTCCTTTTACCTTGGGGCTCTTCCTCAGGTTTTTCCAACTTAAAGCTAGCTCGGGTGGTATTACTTATCACCGTCGCGACTTTAAAGTAAAGACAAAGTCGAAGATCTCTAACCGCGGAAGAAGTTCTTCTTACGCGGTTCAACGAGTCCTTGAGTTCATCCGAAAACCGAGAAGTTGGCGGACGCAGCCTCTGATGTTAGCCTCGGTAGTTTTGAGGAGGCTTTGGATAAGGTCGGCCTCGTAGATGAAGAGTTCTCCGAGGCCGAGCTCGCTACTCCGGCCGAGCCTTATGACCCCTGCTACCGTGGTGGGTGGCGGTGAGGCCCTACTCCTGTACTTGTTATATAGTTGCTTTCATTTTTTATCATTCTGCCCTGACGCTTATTCCCGTGCAGTGAACTTGCTTGGAGGAAGAAGAAAGGACGAGATCGAGCTCGATTCAAGATCCCAGCGTTGGCGTTGAAGGACGTCGCTGTGGACTCCCCTGAGAGGAGTGGGGATGTCCCGAAGTCTCCTCTGGCCGTGCCTCTCAAGCGATTCAAGAGGATTAGGCATGCGATCCTTGAGTCCACGGTTAGGCATGCGATCCCTGAGTCCACGGTTCCCGCCGATCCGGATTGCGAGATCCTCGGCTCGCAATCTACACCTCGTATCTTTCCCGAGGTAGTGTATTTGTTCTTATGCATTGTAGAGTAAGTTATTATTTTGTGTTCCTGACCTGATTTGTTATTGCACGGGGTCGAGGCGGACGGCCGGCGAAGGCATCCGTCCTTGTGACGGAGTACTTGAAAAGCGCCGTTGCCCGATTCGAGGGAGTGTCCCGCTTCGCTCGAGAGATGGAGGAGGAGAAGACTCTCCTCATTCAAGAAGTGTGCGAGGCCGAGGACAAGGTTCGGGACGCCGCTGGAGGAGGAGGCGATGGCCGTGGCGGGCCGAGGCGGCGAAGATGGCGATGGGAGAGGGCGGGCGGACGACGCGGCGGCGGAGGTGAGGGCAGGCGGCCGAGGTCAAGTCGCAAGGGGAAATGCTCCGCACCTTTGCGGAGAGGAGCTCACCGTCGGGAAGCCGAGGTGGCGAGCTCGCAAGGGGAAATGCTCCGCCTTTGCGGAGAGGTTATTCCTGTCCGAGGGCTTCTCTGGGCCGGCCGCGGGCGTGGCCGAGGTGTTGAATAAACGAGCAGTCTCAGACATCATCGAGGAAGTTGCCGAGGATTACCCAGAGTTGGATAAATCCAAATATGGGCATGAGGTGATGGAGGACGATGCCTTACTGCGGTCTTATTCCGAGGTCCTTGCTCGCGGTGCGAGCGAGTTGCCTGTCTTTGCGAGCGACTTCATCGCTTTTCTTGACCGCGGAATCATGCGTGCTGGCGGTGGACCGCGACCCCATGCTTGACGCCATGATGGCCGTCCTTAAGAAGGGATCGGGTGAGGTGGCAGCTAAGGCTTTGGAGGATGTCGAAGCTCGGGGTCCCCGACGAAGCCGAAACCTCCCGAGAGCCGGAGGCGGTTGGAGCCACTCAGGTCGAAGAGGTGGCCGAAGTGGCTGAAGTCCGGCAGGAGGAGGTCGCCGCTTCCCAAGTCCAGGTGGGGGCCGAGTGTAGGGAAAAGTATGTTTAACCCTCGCCCGAGGATCTATCTTGGATGTTTAATTCACCATACATTGATTATATACATAGCATGCACCTATATAATTAATTGCAACACGTTGGGGTTTTCTCGTGTTTACCTTTGAATCGATCGAGGCGAATGGATCGAGACTCGTGCTTTGACCTTACGGATCAGATCCGGTTGCCCAATCTCCAACGTCGAGTGAGGACGATCTATGGAGAATGCTTCGGAAAATCACCCAATGCACTTATGGAACAATTTTCGAGAACCTCACAACACTAGAGGGTGGACGAAAATTTGATGTTCAATAATAAGGATTAACTTTGATTCTATCTCTTACCTCATATTTATAATGCACTACCTTAATCTCATAAGGAAATTATCATAATCCCATATGAAAATTACCATAATCCTTTATGGAAATTACCATAATCCCATATGGAAATTACCATAATACTATATGGAAAGGATCTATGCATATCCCATAAATATAATAATATCCTTATAGGATAAAGAGAATCAAATCCTTTCCATAAGGGCATGATGGTGGACGATTTTCTTGAGCTCACGGGCCTGGATGGGCCAGCCCAGGGATCAAATGCAAGGAATAAAGATGGGCCTCAAATAAATTAATTATCTTATGTTCAGATTGAACATAAATTAATTTATAAACATGTATTCATGCCACTAGAGAATAAATCTTGACTTACCCTTTATTACCGAAGTTGAGTCGGGCTTGCACTTAGACATTCTGAATCCCGTATTTAAGATATCGAACGTCCATTATTTATTTATAGCATTACGATCGCTTAAAATAATTAATATCTTTAATTCCTTAAGTAGTACCACTCAACCTTATTATTGTACTTGAGTTAACTCAACCTGCAGGGTTTAGTACAATAAACCTTTTGAGCTCCTTAAGGGGACGTCATCATCCTTAACGAATACGGTGACTCGATACAGATAACTAGCATGACATACAAGCACTGCCACCACCCAAGATGCGGAGAATATTGGGTTAGAACATATAACCCTCACCCATAACAAGTCAAAGTGATGGTCAACAACTCATACTCATCTAATACCTTATCGAGATTTAGATCATCGTAAGTCACCGAGATCTAGGTTCTTCACTACGGTCAGATAGAAGAACTCATCTCACTGTGATCCTTCAATACGTCGAGACGTACCAAAGATAGACAAGCAACCAAGTCAAGTCACTTCTTATCTATACATGACTATACCGACAACTCGTCCTCAAGTTGTCTCAGCTGTGAAACTTTTTATATCTCATTAAGCTTGACCAATCATACAGACTTCTGTGATCTTCTACACACTGTATGATCTAACTTATATATGAGATAAGGGGACACAGATATATGCAATCAAGTAATCAAATCAGATAGGAGATTGTAATAGTGGTAACGAGAAAACATTGTATACAAGCTCAACCAAAACCGCTTTGATGATACAAACCAACAATCTCCCACTTATACTAAAGCAAACTTTAGTATACAATGTGTCTCTACTAGCTATTACAAACAAAATCATCACTTTGCTTCTCCCACTTATACAAAAGTTTCCTTTCTAAGTGGGTGTCATCAAGCTTAATCAAGTCCTATAACGTGTCCATCGTAGACTTTTTGCGGCGGGCTCTTCGTGAATGGATCCGCTAGGTTATCCGTCATATCAATCTTTTCAATCATCACGCCACCTCGCCTAACGATTTCTCGTATGACATGGTACTTTCTCTCTATGTGTTTGGTCGCCTTGTGGGTCCGTGGTTCCTTCGAGTTTGCCATCGCACCGAGTTATCACGATGAACTATGATACTCTTGGGCAAACCAGTACCACACCTAGATCCATGAGGTTGTTCTTGAACCATACAACCTCCTTAGAAGCCTCCGGCGGCTACATATTCGGCTTCCATGGTAGAGTCGCAATGCATCATTGCTTTGCACTCCATGGGGATACGGCTCCACCTCCCAAGGTAAACACATAGCCGAGGTAGACTTTTTCTCATCACGGTCGACTTGAAACCGAGTGCAGATAACCCAAAGGCATTAGACTATCTGCATGGTAAATTAGCTTTATAATCTCGAGTCCTTTTCGGTACTTGGGTATATGCTTCTTTGATCCAATGAGCTTGTCCATGGTTAGTGTCACGCCCCGATTCCAGGAGGGCACGGATGCGGGGTGTGATTAGGGGTGGGGGTTAAGAAGCGGGGAAGAAGGGGATACATATAACATACATGATAAGAAGATGTGACCATGAAATCAAAAGATCTCCTCTATAACTAGGACATATCACGAAGGGGAGGTGCACAAACAATCCTGTGAGAATAATATCGATACCATAACCTCGTAAAACATGATCTTGGTTTATAATAAGTAATGCGAGGAAGCAAAATAGCATTACACCACATTGACTAGACCGTCAACCACATAGCATGCTCATATCGAGACTCACAAAGATAATAACATAACAAATCTTGTTCCCAATCGAAAGCAAAATTAGGGATAAGAATACATCAATATCGAGTGCGTATATAACACAACATCGCGGAAGCATAGCATGAAGAACCCGCAGCTCACCCTCGGCCGCCCGTCCAAATTCTCCTCCATCCGTGAAAAGATTTGAAAAGAGTTTGGGGTGAGTACTAGCGCACTCGGTGGGGTTTTATCATAAATCACAAGAATCATGATGCCGTGTTCACCGCACTTACCTTAGAAGGTTTTAAGCGTAAATCCACTTCTAAGTAAGCAATATAGATTTTCATTTTCGATACGATCCGTTATTCTTGTTACTCCCATCATAGAACCAAGAACCACGGCTCGGGCGTATCCCGCCAGCCCATCACATCTCATTCATTCAGCCGGAACATATCCGATCGGCCCATGCCCGAACGTATCCGACCGGCTAACTCGGTGTGGACTTGAGGTCAAATCCGTCGTAACCATAACCACCTCATTACCATTTCGTGTGGACTTAGGGGTCTATCTCCTTCGTAACCATAACCACGTGTTGGGGTCTATCACTCACGATCAATACTCAAGATGATGATCAACCCACCGAATAGAGATCCGTGCACAACCATGATAGAACCATATCTCGGATCGTAGAACAAGAATAACTTTACCAAAACATTTTACGGCGCACATGTTTTATTTGAAATATCGAGTAAATAACTCAAAATAAGCATATATAACCCAACACGAAGCATTTAAAACGTTAACCGGGAGGTATCTACGGATCCGATGACTTCACCGATCGCTTTGGTAGGTACCAGTAACAAGATGGAACAACTTTTGGGGTCACGTCCCACAAAGCAAAGCAACATCGTGATCCAAGCGAAGATCGTAGCAAAACTAGGGTTTTCGACTTTACGAACCCATATTTGGCACTCTCGGGTTTTCAAATCAACTCGATGCAGAAGGAAAATATATTCAGGGCATCAAGACCTATAATAGGGTACTTTCAAAATATGCATGCATGCAAGTTGACTCAAATCTTAACGTGAAGAAGCTTCAAAATCGATGCCTATCCTACGGATCTAGGATAAACCATCCAAAATCGATGCATGAAAATGGAAACATAAGCAATATGCATAACAGCGAACATGGAATGACAAACTACGTTGAAAATGGATAACTTGGGGCATGTCTTCCTTTAGAAAACTCGAGCAACGGAAAACATCCCGACATGCGTAAACGCGAAAAAGTAAAAAGCGGAATCGGTACTTTAGTAGAATGCATAGCCAAATTCAAACCTAAAGGACCCGAGCTGAAAAGGTGGCCGTCGGCCACCAAGCGGCGACCAACAACTCACGGCGGCGGCCTTGGCGGCGGCGGTCTTGGCAATCGGCGGCCTCGACCGTTTTCCGCCTCGTCCTTTAGAATCCCGAGTTGTATGCTATATGATCTACTTAAAGGCGGAATCAAAACAAGAAAAGGACAAAAAACAAAAACGGGCTGCTGGGGTGAGGTTGATCGGCGGTGGTGGCTCGGCAATATGATGAATGGCCACTGAGCCTCCCGGCCGATCCCCACTCCTCCCGTGACTTCCGCAGCGTGCTGAGGCTGCTCGGCTCTTCCGTAAACACAGAGGCGAAGGAAATGAACTTTGAAAATGAAGGCCCTAGCCTCTATTTATAGGAAAAAGCGGGGGCTTGTGTGCTTCTTAATGACCTTTTTTCGAAAACGTAAAATCGACGCAACTTTTGCAAGCGGACTCTAAATTTAGCAAACTTGGTACCCATGGACACGAAATAAAATACCGGACACAACGACTATAAACAAGATATGCTTTTAAAGACCAATGAAAGTCTGGTTTTGATAACTTCCGGTGCCAAACCTTCATGGGTGGTGAAAACACTGCATACTTAGTGTCTATGAATTCGTCATAAGACACTCTTCACTACGCGTCGAGGTTTCGTGACGGTCGCATCACCGAAAAAAAAGTCAACCTTTGACCTTTTCTCGAAAACGTGCCATGTAAAACATAAGCTTAGAAAAGGCGGGTATCACATCCTCCTCCTTAGAAAAATTTCATCCCGAAATTTCAAACACATGGAGAAAACAATTCGAGTCTTGAGCCACGAACTTGTCTTCCAACTCCACGTAGCTTCCTCCTCTCCGTGGTGATTCCACAACACCTTCACCAACGAAATCGCTTGTTCCTCAATTCCTTGACTTACGGTTCCAAAACGACCCTTTGGTCTCTCTTCGTAACTCGGATCTGAGCAAGAACCACTTGGTCGTGCTTGATCACGTGTTTTGGGTTGAACACGTACTTCTCGGTGAGAAGCGTGAAACACGTCATGAACATCTCCGATGCTAGGCGGCAAAGCTAACCTATGAGCAGCGGGCCTATTCTCTCAAGAACTTGAAAGGTCCAGCGAACCTTGGTCGTAACACCTCGTTTCCCAAAGCGAACGACTCCTTTCGTTGGGAAACCTTAAGGAAAACGCGATTTCCGATCATGAGCCGAAGATCCGTCGACGCTTGTCGCATAGGACTTCGCACATCTGAGCTTCCTGATCCTTCGCTGATCGATCGATAACCTCGACCGTCTGCTGAACCATCTACGGTCCTAACATCTTCCTCTCGCCCGCCGTCCCGATAAAGTGGCGATCGACACTTCCTTCCGTACAACGCTTCATAGGGAGCCATTCCTATGGTGGCCTGATAACTGTTGTTATAGGCAAACTCCACCAAAGGTAGTATCTCTTCCCAATTTCCTCCTCTATCGTACATCTGCTCGCAGCATGTCTTCCAAAACTGAATCGTCCTTTCCGATGACCGTCCGTTTGAGGATGGAATCTTTGTACTAAGATTGACTTGGTCCCCATGGCTTCTGCAGACTCCTCCAAAACCTTGGCGTGAACCTCGGGTCACGATCGTATAATCGATACCGGTACACCATGTAACCGTGCGATTTCTCGGCGTAAAAAGTGAGCAAGCTTATCTAACCCGTCGTCATCCGAATCGATAAGAAATGAGCTGACTTCGTCAGTCTATCGACGACAACCCATATAGCGGTGTTTCCTCTCGCTGACCTTAGAAAACTCACCACAAAATCCATACCGATATGCTCCCATTTCCACTCTGGGATAGGTAGCGGTTTCAACAAACCTGACGGACGTTGATGTACAACTTTCACTTGCGACAAGCGAACAACGTTCCACAAGCGGCTACATCCTTTTTCATCCCTTCCCACCAAAAGTTCCTTTTAAGGTCTCTGTACATTTGGTGCTTCTGGATGAGTCATGTACGGTGCCTCATGAGCTTCACTCATGATTTTATCCCTCAATTCCCTATTGAGTGGCACACATAACCTTCCTCGGAATAATAGCGCGTTATCCTTCGCTTCTGTGAAACCCTTACTATCTTCTAGCCTTGCTTTGAAACGCACCCTTTCCAAGAACTCGTCTCCTCGTTGCGCACTCACGATGGCTTCTCTTAGGTCCGGTTCAGCTGTCAAAGCTGCGATGAATCCTCGTACTGATTCCGACGGGTGAATCACTTCCAGGCTGAGCTTCTCGAAATCTCGAATAAGCTCTTTCTCTTGCGTGAGAAGATATCCCAACTTCGCTCTCGACTTGCGACTAAGGGCATCTGCTACAACATTGGCTTTCCCCGGGTGATAACTGATAGAGCAATCATAATCCTTCACCAACTCTAGCCATCTCCTTTGCCTCATGTTCAACTCCTTTTGTTCAAAGAAGTACTTGAGGCTCTTGTGATCCGTGAAGATCTCACACTTAACTCCATAGAGATAGTGCCTCCAAATCTTCAACGCATGAACGACTGCTGCTAACTCCAGATCGTGAGTTGGGTAGTTCAACTCGTGCGGTTTCAAGCGGCGAGGCGCGCGAAGCTATAACCTTCCCGTTCGCATGAGAACGCAACCTAAACCAAGCTTGGATGCATCGGTGTATACCACAAACCCATCGTTCCCTTCGATGCGGCTAACTTTGGGCGGTTGTTAGCTTCTTCTTTAACTCTTGAAACTTGCTTCACAAGCTTGGACCATGAAAACTTGATTCCTTTCACGAGTTGTTGCGTCGTCGGCCTTGCCAACTTGAAAACCCTTGATGAAGCGTCTATAATATCCGGCCAAGCCTAGAAAGCTTGAACCTCATTGGCATTAGTCGGAACCTTCTAGTTACTCGCTTCAACCTTCACTAGGTCGACTTTGATTCCTGCGAGACACGATGTGTCCAAGGAACATCACTTCTTTGAGCCAAAATTCGCACTTACTATACTTGGCATACAACCTCTACGCTCGTAACGTTTCGTAAGCAGTGCGGAGGTGTTCTCTATGCAACTCTGCATTCTTGGAATAGATGAGAATATCATCGATAAAAACCAAGGCGAAACTATCCGAATCGATGGAAAACTCGATTAATCGGATCCATAGCTGCTGGCGCATTGGTCAAACCAAAGCGGCATCACGATGAACTCGTAGTGCCCATACCTCATTCGAACGCGGTCTTATAGCGTCCTCCTTCACGATCTTTGATGATGGTAGCGACCTCAAATCGATCTTAGAAGACACTCGCTCCTTTGAGGTGGTCAAGCAGATCGTCGATCCTTGAAGGATATCATTCTTGATTGTCGACTAATTGACTCTCTTTAGTCAATGCACATCGCATTGACCCATCCTTCTTCTTGACGAGCAGAGCGGGCGCCCCACGGCGACACGCTAGGTCGGATAAAACCTAGATCCAACGACTCACGCAAGCTGCGCTTTCGGTTCTTGCAATTCTTTAGGTGCCATTACGTATGGTGGCTTTGATCTTTCGTCTTGCTCACGGTTCCGGATCAATAGTGAATTCCACTTGTCTATCGGTGGTAAACACAGCAAGTCCTCGGAAACACGTCCGGATATTCACACACCTCGGCTCCTCTTTGCAATCGTTGCGCTCTTGACGTCTACTGTCGAACTCACGAAAGTTTGGCGACTTCCCTCTGATCATCCTCTTGCCTTCCTTCTTTGAGATCATTGGCTCATAAACACCCATCCTTATGCCGTGAAACAAACTTCCACTCCTTGGCTGTTCGAAAAGCAACTTCTCTCGAGACAGCGTATAGTTGCCATGTGCTTTTCCAACCAATCCATGCCAAGATGACATCGAAATCTTCCATTCGATGACATGCAAATTGACAAAGACCACCTTCTCCTGATTTCTACCTCCCGGTTGGGCATATCTCTTTACCTTTTGCACTTACGATGGGATGCTAATTTCGAGTACTCTGTGATTTCTTGGGTGCAAACCCAACCTCTCACCGCGATTCTCGAAGCGAAAGAATGTGAGGCTCTCAGATCAAACAAAGAGCGGGTATATCACTCATATGGATTATACTGCAAGATTTTCGGGAGCTTGAGCTGCTACTTGTTGATTCAAGCGTACACCCTTGCTTCTGCGGTGGCCTTTGGTTTCTTTGGCCTAGGGTGACCTCCTGCTCTCTTGTTTGTCCTCGGCGAACTGATTACCGCCTCTGCGGGTGGATGCTGCCTTCTTCGGGGTTGCATTCTTTCCTAACGGACAATCTCGGCGTAATGTCGGACTTCTTACAACGATAGCACTTTCGGTGCTACCTTGCTGCACTCGCGAAATGATTCCTTTGGCATTTACGGCACCAAGGTTTTTCCACCTTTGCCGCATGGGTTGGAAATTCCTTCCCAAGTTGCCTTTCTCTCTTGAATGCCTTGATTCCTTGGAATCCTTTGGACCCTTCTGGTTCCTTGGAACACTGATTGCCTTTCCCGATCATCCCATTTCCTCATACCTCTTCCTCCGTCATTTGGCTGTCCGTGGTGGCATCGTTCTATCACGGGGCAACATTGACTCAATGTTTAATGCCCGATTCAAGGTGCTAGCATCGTCGGATCTCCCACGAATGACGAAATTTCGATCTCGGTGAGTCCTCTCTGAACACATGCGCCTGGCGACCTCGATTGCCAACCAGTGCGTAGCATAACATGACGCAGGCGATTGAGCGGCGATCGTACTCGGTGATCGTCCTTCTCCTTGGCGAAGATTCGAACTCGTTTTGCTTTCTGCGCACGTAAGCGCCGGGTACGTGCTTTCCATGAGTTCTTCCTTGAAATATTCCACGTATACCTTCCCTTTGTCACGGTGTTAGAGTCCTTCTCACATTCCCACGTAAATCAGCCTCGTCGGTTAGGCGAAAGATCGCGCAATTCGGCTTTTACGCTTCTTCGCAGCGATGTATTCGAAGATCCTTTCGGTGGATCGTATCCGGTTCTCGGCGTCGATCGGTTCGCGAGACCGTCGAGCGTGGGGGATTACGCTGCAAAACTCTCGATCGCATGCGGCGAACCAAAGGTGGTTCCCGGCTTCTTCCACGTTATTGTTTCTACGGTTCCTTGTTCTCGGCATTACATGCGACGTTTGAAACATTAGAAATGCTTCGCATAGATAGCCGGGTATCATCGCACAACATATATCATCACCCATATCACATATCATCACATATACCACATATCACGCACGATCACATATAAACATGCAACCTGTCAACACATCATCGTTATGCATTTCACATAACATCACCATCACACATCACATAGATCATATATCATCATGGCATAGCTCATATCACATATAAGCTTTAAACATAACATCATGTCATAAACAGCGTTAGTATCAGTAATATTCAGTGTCCATGAAGGACTGTCAAAATACAAGATCAAGGTATGTCAGTCAAAAAGGTCAGATATGAGCAAAAGAATCTGACTCCGGTTACTGTCAAAAGATGCCGCTCTGTCCATGCTTCTAGCAGACTCTGCGACTGTCACTGTACACACCGACTACCTAGATCTCTGTCCTCCATATCCGTCCACTATTCTCCGTTCGTCCCAGCGGTTCCATTCTGCCTCTCCTCATCCTCTCTTTCCCTTCCTATCAGGGCTTGAATTCGGGCTGCCGCTTCAGAAAAGCGATCCTGCATGGAAGCAAGCCTCTCGTGGGTATGATCCCATCCAAGCCGTACCACGATCGCTTTGAGTATCGGTGAAAGGCAGTGCTGAGTCCCTGTCTCGCGCTTGCCCTTCCTCAACATGCCGACCTCGTGAGTCGCCGGCTATCACGGATCACGGGTCCTCTGAGTCCTCCTTGTCCTCCTCATCCTCCTCCGGGTCTTCCTCATCCTCGGGTCTCCTTCCTGGATGCGACTGATCTGATTCGGTGGCACGAAAATCCGATCTGGGCCTCTTCCACCACTTGTCGGATGGACAATCTCTCACCCGGAGGTTCACGCCTCAAAATCGTTCCGGGTCCCCGGAAGGTAAGGATCGTCGATGGAGGTGTAGTGGCGGGTGTATCTGATGCGGTGATGCGTCGGCGATGGCTACTCCCCAAAGGCTCTTGGGAACATCATCCCTATCATCAATGCGGATCGGTCCTCGAACATGCCTTGCTATCACATCCTCTTCGGATGGTATACCTCGATGATCGGTCCTTTGTCTCCATACTCGGCGGCGAACTCGGTGAAATCCAGGTAAGGTGTGCGGTGATAGGATCCCGTCGAACATCACGTATCCTTGCTTTCTCACCACGGTACTTGCCAACCTGTTGGTAGCCTCTCTGTCAACCGATAGTAAGCCTCGTATTACGATACTTTCCCTTATCTCGGATCTTTCTCCACAATCCAACAAATCTCCCGAGAAATACTCCCAACGGCTCATGGACATTCACGGTATATTCCACGAACTTACGGATCGCTCATCCATCTGTGGGATCTTAACCGCGTTATGCGGGCCGCGAATATCCATAAACCTACATGTTGGTTTATCAACATAACAACAAATATTCACGTTCCCTTTTTACGCCGGTCATCCGGGTAATCATGTCTCAAACACATGTTCATTTCAACACATATCAATATCAATATCGATATTCATCATAATAATCACGTAAGCAAATCACAGATTCACTTACAGACACTCGTTTATCAAAATAAACAAGATTTTCAATCAACAATACATTGCTATATAAAGACATAGACTTACATCAACCATATGTGATCACATCAATCACATCATATCATATAAACGATTTTCATATCACAGTCGCATAGGCCCTTCCGTCCCATCGACAAATCATTTCCACATCCACATCAACACCCAACCATACCACATCCATCTCACCTCAACATCCACATCACGTTTACATCCGTAAACTCTTACGAGGCCAAAACACATGAAACCAAGATCACATCAAGCATCGCGTAACGGATAAAGCATCGGCAAATAAACACATACCTCATCCCTCTTTAAAGGAGGCGCGGTGACGGTGGTGAGGTAGGCATGCACGATGAACAGTTTAGAAGACCAAGTTCTAAACACTCCAATTTCAAACGCACATGATATAAAGCAAGCGAAGCGCTTTGATATCAAACAATATGAACACATACCCCAAAGCGGAAAAAGCGCTCGATGCAGGCGATGTCGGATAACAAAGATAGATGTCGGGGCGAGAACCTTTGCTCACGATACCAGGCATCACGCCCAATTCTCGAGGGAAGGCACGGATGCGGGGTGTGATTAGGGGTGAGGTTAAGAAAGCGGGGAAGAAGGGGATACATATAACATACATGATAAGAAGGCGTGACCATGAAATGGGGGCATCTCCTCTATAACTAGGACATATCACGAGAGGGAGGGTGCACAAACAATCCACGAGAATAATATCGATACCATAACCTCGAAAACATGATCTTGGTTTATAATAAGTAATGCGAGGAAGCAAAATAGCATTACACCACATTGACTAGACGATTCGACCACATAGCATCTCATATCGAGGACTCGTGACATAATAACATAACAAATCTTGTTCCCAATCGAGAAAGCAAAATTAGGGACAAGAATACATCAATATCGATGCGTATATAACACAACATCACGGAAGCATAGCATGAAGAACCCATGACTCCACCCCTCGGCGTCGCCGTCCGGCCCTCCTCCATACGTGAAAAGATTTGAAAAAGAGTTTGGGGTGAGTACTAGCGCTTTTCAGTGGGGTTTTATCATAAATAAAAGAATCATGATGCCGTGTTCGAGCATTTACTTTAGAAGGTTTTAAAGCGTAAATCCACTCCTAACTAAGCAAAATAGATTTTCATTTTTCGATGCACGATCCGTTATTCTTGTTACTCCCATCATAGAACCAAGAACCACGGCTCGGGCGTATCCCGCCACCATCACATCTCATTCATTCGGCCGGAACATATCGATCGGCCCATGCGGAGCGATATCGGTAGGCTAACTCGGTGTGGACTTGAGGTGAATCCCGTCGAACCATAACCACCTCATTACCATTTCGTGTGGACTTAGGGGTCTATCCCCCGAGAACCATAACCACGTGTTGGGGTCTGTCCCTTCGATCAATACTCGAGATGGTGATCAACCCACCGAATAGAGATCCGTGCACAACCATGATAGAACCATATCTCGGATCGGAGAGCAAGAATAACTTCACCAAAACATTTTACTGGCGCACATGTTTTATTTGAAATATCGAGTAAATAACTCAAAATAAGCATATATAACCCAAGAGCATTTAAAGCGTTAGCGGGAGGTATTTACGGATCCGATGACTTCACCGATCGCCTTTGGTAGGTACACGGTAACAAGACGGAACAACTTTTGGGGTCACGTCCCACAAAGCAAAGAAACATCGTGATCAAGCGAAGATCGTAGCAAAACTAGGGTTTTCGACTTTACGAACCCATATTTGGCACTCTCGGGTTTTCAAATCAACTCGATCGGAAGGATATATATTCGGGGCATCAAGACCTATAATAAGGTACTTTCAAATTATGCATGCATGCAAGTTGACTCAAATCTTAGCGATGAAGAAGCTTCAAAAATCGATGCCTATCCTCGGATCTAGGATAAACCATCCAAAATCGATGCATGAAAATGGAAACATAAGCAATATGGATAACGACGAACATGGAATGACAAACTACGTTGAAAATGGATAACTTGGGCATGTCTTCCTTTAGAAAACTCGAAGCGGCGGAAAACATCCGGACATGCGAAGCGAAAAAGCGGAAAAAGCGGATCGGTACTTTAGTAGAATGCATAGCCAGAACTCGAAACCTAAAGGACCGTAGCAGGTGGCCGTCGGCCACCAGCGAAACGGCAACGCGCGGCGGCCTTGGGCGGCGGCGGTCTGGCAATCGGCCGGCCTCGGCCCGTTTTCCCGCCTCGTCCCTTTAGAATCCCGAGTTCTATGCTATAAGATCTACTAAAGGCGGAATCAAAACAAGAAAAGGACAAAAAGCAAAAACGGGCTACTAGGGAGAGGTTGATCGGCGGTGGTGGCTCGGCGGCGGCAAGCAATGGCGCTAGCCGTGAGCTTCCTGGCTCGATCCCCCTCCTCCACTTCGCGGCGTCCACAGGCTGCTCGGCTCTTCCGTAAACACGAGAGGCGAAGAAAATGAGCGTTGAAAATGAAGGCCCTAGCCTCCTATTTATAGGAAGCGGTGCTTGCTAATGCATAAGCGGCCTTTTAAAAACGCAAAACCGACACAACTTTGCAAACGGACTCCAAATTTAGCAAACTTGGTACCCATGGACACGAAATAAAATACGACACAACGACTATAAACAAGATATGCTTTTAAAAGCGAAACCTCTCCATGGAATCTCTCTTCCTTTTGTATATCCACTTACTACCCATGGCCTTGCCATCCGGTAAGTGTCTTTCATATACATCCATAGCCGTTATGGACTCATTTCTAAGTCCATAGCGGTGTGCCATGATCTTGCATCAACGTCTTGTATCGCCTCCTTGTATGTCCATGGGTCGATTATTACTGTTCGTTTCACGGGACTAAACCAAGATTCTCCACGAACATAAATCGCTCGGGTTGAAGAACCCTCCCACTACTGACGAGGTTCTCTGAGCACTATGCAGCAGTGGGTGCGTAAACTTGTGGTTCTCATCTTGCACAACTTGTTGGGTAGGTACCACTTATGCGGTCGGTATCTCCGGTGGAACTCGACCCTTCAATTTCTTGAAGTATCGGTGTCGATTCCTCCCACTAGATTCGACATCTCGTACCTTTGGCTGTCGGTGGCGAATCGATCATCTTCTAATTCTTGAAGAATGATTTCAACTTTGGACTTATGATTCTTCATATAATCCTCTTCTAAGAATCGGGCATTAGTCTAATAATGACCTTCGATCCTTAGGACTATAGAATAAACCACCTTCGTTCCTCTAGGATATCAATAAACAAGCCTTGCGCCGGATCTAGCCTCCAACTTCGACCTTCTTGTTCAAGACGTTTGTTTGGATCGCCCCATATCCTTATGTGGCTTAAACTGGGCTTGCGCCCAAACCACAACTCGAAAGGGGTCTTTTCGAGTGACTTGGATGGTACTAGATTTAGCAAGTATGCAGCCGTTTCTAAGGCATACCCCCAGAACGAAATAGGCAATGTTGCATAACTCATCATTGATCTAACCATTTCCAAAAAGTCGTATTTCTTAGCTCGACACACCATTTTGTTGTGGTTTTCCGGTGAAGTGCGTTGGGAGGTAATCCCATACTTCACTAGATAGTCCATGAACTTCACATCGAGGTATTACACCGCATGATCGGACCCCGATGACTTGATACTCTTACAAGCTTCGTCTCCACTTCCGCCTTAAACTCTTTGAATTTCTCAAAGCATTCGGACTTGCGTGAAGCGGTATACGTATCCGCACCTTGGTGATCGTCGATGAAAGTGACAAAATACCGTACCCTCCGCGAGCTTGTGTGGACATCGGTCCACACAGTCGAAATGGACTAACTCTAACATTTCTTTGGCTCTATAACCCTTTCGCTTTGAAGGGTCCGGTCGACATCTAACCTTCTATACAGATTCGCGGGATCGGGAATGGAGTAACTGTGAGATTACCAACGCTCCATTCTTAGCGGTCTTTAGATCCTATTTAGATTGATGTGACCTAATCTAAGATGCCGAGAAATGTGGTGTCATCTTCGAAGAAAACTTTCTCTTTCTAGGGTTTGAAGAAGATGCAACATAGTTATAGGTATTATGTTTTGCGAAATAGTATAAAGCGAATTATATAAAGTGCAACACGGATAACCCGTTATTTCTTATGATAGAAACACCACTATCAAAATAACGGAGAATATCCATGATTAAATAGTTTGAAAGCGAAACAAGGTTCAGCAAAAATCCGGCACATATAAAGCGTCTTTTAAAACTAAAAGCAGTTCTCTCAAAACATAAAGTAACATCTCCGAACCGCAGCGGCCTCGACTTTCACGCGTTGCCCATGGAGATCGTTATCTCGCCATTCATGACTCCCTTGTCGAGGAACCCACGCAGGTGTAACAAACATGATCGATCGCGCCCGTGTCTACTATCTGAGAATGGGTAGAACAAGTTGCTAAACATGTTTCCATTACTAAAGCAAGCGGCGTACCTTGAGCCTTGAGCATAGGGCACTTAGCCTTCAATGCCCGGGTCTTACGCACTTGAAGCACTTGCCGCTTCTCCTTTGGCTTTTCAAGCCTCCGGTGGCGACCATGTTCTTGCTCCCATTACTCCCACTATTTCCTCGCTTCTGCCACCTTTGGTGCCCCTTTTCTTTTCCATTTCTGCGGAAAATTTGGGCCCTTAGATGTGCTAGCAAGAGCATGTGCTCCTTGCCCATAACTCCTTCCGAGCCACGAGATCATTGAGCAACTGACTAAGTGTATACTCGGTCTTGCTCGGGATCGCATTCACGCCTTGAGTTCTCAAAAGACTTGGGCGGTGTATTGAGGATGATATCGACCTTGGCTTCCGTCAATACCTCCTCCCAGCGATCAAGACTATCCATGAGATGAGTCATGTGGAGAGATGTTCATGGACGAACTTCCTTCTTCCATCTTACACGCCAAGATTTCTCTCATTGTGTGGAAGCGGATTGTCGATCCATTGCCCAAACTTACTCTCGAGACTTGACCAAATATCGATCGCGTCTACCATCGGATCGATCTTTGCGATTGCTGTTGCAAGCACTGGACATAGTAGTCATCATATAGCATTTAGCCGTATTGTTTGACTTATTCCAAAGTCCTTGACTCTCGTGATCATTAGTCGATCGTCATTAAGGGCATCGGGTTTAGGAGTAGTGAGAACAAACATGTGTTCTTCAATGATAAGAACATATTCCATGTTCGTTTCACTCGATAAAATTTGGACGGATAGCGGATTTTGTGCGAGCATATTGATAATCGATTGTAAGAGACATATCGAAGCGATAATGTAAACACATAAGCATACGATCGCACATAATTCGTAACAATAATATTGTAACCTTTTGATAAAACAATATTAATTGAAACCTCAAATCGTGAAGGAATCCCACATCAAGCCACGCATGTGAGGCGTTTACATGAATCCCGACCGGACTAAAATATACCTTTTAGTCGTTTAATTTCAATCCATGTCAACTTATCATATGACAAATGAAATTAACGATTGGACCTTACTAGACCACATCACTATCACAAGAAGGGACTTAGGTGGAAGTTGTACTTGAGGTGATGTCTAAGCAATGACCACATTTTAACAATGACGAATTCTTAGAATTAGCATACTCACTAGGACCATACCGCTTCGATTCAAATTCTTTTGTTATCTCATTTTATATCTATCTCTAGAGAACTTATGAAAATCGCACATACAAGCCGCAGCGTGTGGGCGTTTACACATGAAACTCCCACTTCTCAATAGATTTAAAATTTTATTTAGAAATCTCATCTAACAAACTTGTGATAAGCAGTGCAAGCAAGCCAGCGCGTGTGGAGCGTTTACTCACGGTGCGTATCACTTTGTTTAGAGATCAAAAAGTGGAGGTCTTGATATTTTAATTTAAAAATTAATTTGTCGGTTTGCTTGCTAGTCTTTTTGTTCAAAGGTTTGTCCATGCAGATTACGTAATCTAGCATGCTTTTCTATAGAACTCGACATGTAAAACATGCTCTCGAATTCTAAAATATGCTTAAAAGCGATAAACCTTGCATGCTTACTATGCGCACCCAATTACGAAAACACTTAAGGTTTGTCAGCGTAATTTAAATATACATAGCATACTCTTGCATAATTTAAACATCCACGACATGTATTGAGCGATAAAAATAAAATAAAAGCGTTCGCCGTGGCCCGCTCGTGGAATCTGCACTTTCTGCCTAATCTATTACATAAATTGCAAAGTACAGATCTTTATAATCTTAAAGCAGGCGTGGCGTGCGGGCACGGACGGTCCAGCAGGCCTCGCGTGCAGGCACGAACGGACTTCGTCAAAATAGGATTCGGGCTTGGAAAAGCGGATGCAGGCTCGTACCACATCGCGGCGGCGTCGCGGCGCCGTCTGCGCCTTGCGTGCCGTCGCCCGCATCGCGTCGACCCGTTTTCCCGTCGTCTCGATCATTTGCTTCGTCTTCGTTTTAGTTTCGGATAAGATTTACGGAAAAATAAATCTAATCTAACCACGGATTTTCTCGTGGTGAAAAACAAAATCCGACAAAATAAAAAGCGAGCCACGATGAGCAGATTCAACAATTAATATATTACGACGCGTAATAATCAAGCGTGAATTAATCCAAGAGGCGAATCTTGATCCGGGCTCGATACAATTGTAAGGAAAACTATGTTTAACCCTGCCCGAGGATCTATCTTGGATGTTTAATTCACCATACATTGATTATATACCTAGCATGCACCTATATAATTAATTGCAACACGTTGGGGTTTTCTCGTGTTTACCTTTGAATACATCGGCGGAATAGATCGAGACTAGTGCTTTGACCTTACGGATTGTATCCGGTTGCCCAATCTCCAGCGTCAGTGAGGGCGATCTATGGAGAATGCTTGAAAAATCACCCAATGCACTTATGGAACAATTTTAGAACCTCACAACACAGAGGGTGGGCGAAAATTTGATGTTCAATAATAAGGATTAACTTTGATTCTATCTCTTACCTCATATTTATAATGCACTACCTTAATCCCATATGGAAATTACCATAATCCCATATGGAAATTACCATAATCCGTATAGAAATTACCATAATCCTATATGGAAAGGATTATTACCATAATCTATATGGAAAGGATGTATGCATATCCATAAATATAATAATATCCTTATAGGATAAAGAGAATTAAATCCTTTCCATAAGAGCATGATGGTGGACGATTTTCTTGAGCTCACGGGACTGGATGGGCGGCCGAGGATCAAATGCAAGGAATAAAGATGGGCCTCAAATAAATTAATTATCTTATGTTCACCCGAACATAAATTAATTTATAAACATTTATTCATGCCCTAGAGAATAAATCTTGACTTACCTTTATTACAGAAGTTGAGTCGAATTGCACTTAGACATTCTGAATCCCGTATTTAAGATATCGAGCGTCCATTAATTATTTATAGCATTACATTGCTTAAAATAATTAATATCTTTAATTCCTAAGTAGTACCACTCAACCGTATTATTGTGCTTGAGTTAACTCGACCTGCGCAGGTTTAGTACAATAAACCTTTTGAGCTCCTTAGGGGCGTCATCATCATAGCGGATACGGTGACTCGATCTGAGATAACTAGCATGACATAACCTTGCCACCACCCAAGATGCGGAGAATATTGGGTTAGAAGATATAACCCTCACCCATAACAAGTCAAAGTGATGGTCAAGAACTCATACTCATCTAATACCTTATCGAGATTTAGATCATCGTAAGTCACCGAGATCTGGGTTCTTCACTACGGTGAGATAGAAGAACTCATCTCATGTGATCCTTCAATACGTCGTAGAGGCGTACCGGCATGACAAGTAACCAAGTCAAGTCACTTCTTATCTATACGCGACTTATACCGACAACTCGTCCTCAAGTTGTCTCGGTGTGAAACTTTTATATCTCATTAAGCTTGACCAATCATACGGACTTATGATCTTCTACACCTTTGTATGATCTAACTTATATATGAGATAAGGGGACACGGATATATGCAATCAAGTAATCAAATCGGATAGGAGATTGTAATAGTGGTAACGAGAAACATTGTATACAAGCTCAACCAGCACTTTCAAAGATACAAATCAACAACCGAGTTGGTGGGCTTGATGGCGAAGCTTCCGGAGGGTCAGTTGATCCCCTTTTTTTTTTAAACCAACTTGTAAATATACATATGTTGTTGTTGACTTTGCCTTAAAGGCCTTAATAAAATTCACTGTTCATCTGAAGAGACTTGCCATTCTTTTTTTTTCTTTGTTCGGCCTTCTCACGAAATGCCTGGCTTCCCTTGGTTAAATCACATCGAAGCTTTGACGCGGGCTCTTGAATAAAAAGAGATCGAATCGCTCCATTTGAGGGAACAGCTAGACCATGTGCGTGCAGAGGTCACCGAGCTTAGGGCTGCCCAGAGAGCTCGACGAGCTTGGGCTCGCCCGCCTGGAGTTGGAGGAGAGGTTCAAGATTGCGAGGAGGAGGCTAAAACAAGTGGGCGAGGAGCACTCAGTACGAGGAAGTCATCCGCCGAGATGGTGGGATGACCATTCACGAGGTCGGCTAAGGTTATTGAGGCATTGCTCTGGCGAGGTACAAAGTGAGTACGGCAAGAAATCCTGCGCTTACTTGAGCAATTCCACCGATTTGAAAAGGATTGGAGCATATATAAGATCACATTGCTCGCCAACCACAAACAAGAAGCTGCTCAACCGGATACAGAGGCCTCTTCTTCTCTGCCGAGAAGCTTCAGCCTGCTGAACTTCTGCATGCTGGGACCTCAACTGTCCGGATCTTTCTTCACCAGAGTGGCAAGCTCAAGAGAGGCGCTATAGCCCTAGAGGCGTAGACCCTCAAGGGCGAGTCGAGGCGTCGTTGAGTGATCGAGTCTTCTTCTGCGAGTCCTAGAGGTCGATCCTGGCGGGGCTCTTAAGCGTAGATCGGGGACGAGGTAGAGGTAGGATTAGTATAGACGAGTCGTTGAATCTGATTTTCCTGTTGATCTCGACTTTTCCCGCCTCCTGGACCCTCTTAGTCCTCGTAATATGTAAAATATATACTTTGAAATAAGAATTTTCTTGCTTCGTGTTGACTCTTCGAGAACACCGCCTTTAATCACCGTAACCAATAAGAAGGTAGGTCATCCTTGTTTAGGCGAAGAGCTCGTCCTTATACGAAGGTAGTTCGTTCTCGCAATAAACAAAGGTAGTTCGCCCTCAGACAGAAGGTATTCATCCTCGAAATAAACGAAGGTAGTTAGATCCTCTCGACGAAGGTATTCATCTTCAAATAAACGAAGGTATTCATCCTCAAAATAAACGAGGTAAGTGGTTCCTGTTTTGCAAGAAGTATTGCTGGGGTGGTCCCTCTTCCCGAAATAAACGGAGGTATTGGTTCCTGCTTGGCAAGTTTTATCTCGGGGTGGTCCCTCTTCCCAAATAAACGGAGGTATTGGTTCCTTATTTGGCAAGTTTTATCGCTAGGGTGGTCCCTCCCGCGTTTGAGTTACGTCTCAGTCGGAGGTATATTTCGATCTCAGAAGAGGGTATAGAAGAGATAGTATGCATAAGTGACAAACAAATCATGCAAGAAAGATTTTATTGATAGAGAACAATGTAATAATAAAACAAGACTCAAGACACAACAGATCGATGATCGAGACAGACTCGATGACACAACTGACTCACTTTGACACTTATGTAAAATATTTCTTAGATGAATGATGTGCCCGCGTCTTGGTATTTCGCCTGGATATGAGCGAGCTTGTATGACCTTTTTCAGGACTTAAAGGACCGGTATGGTCCTTTCCAGTGGCTTCCAGTTCACGAACTTTTTCTTGATTCGTTGTTTGAGCACAGGTCGCCTACTTGAGTTTCGGGACTGACACGCGGTTGTAATTCGAGCACTCGCTGTTTATACGACTTCCTTGATGTGGCGAGGTCTCTTCTCTGACGAGATCTAGATCTGTAGATTTTCCTCGTTGCTTGACCGATAAGTGAATGACGCAGGCTCGCATACCGATCTCTGCGAGGATCACCTGCTGGTTCCGTCGTCAGCTATGGGTGTTTCTCCGCTCGCGTCCGAGTGTAGGTTCGATCGACCATAGGACTTCGGTAAATTTTCCACCAATTCCTCTTTCTCGATCGAGTGAGTCTTGAGTCCTTTCACGATTTTCTTGGTGACTGCGTTTGACCATTTGCTTGAGGATGAGCCACGGGTGAATTTTTGGATCAAGCTCTTGGCACCATTCTCCAACATTTTATCCGTGAATTGTGTCCCATTATCCGAAATAAGGATATGAGGATGCGGCGACACCGATGTTTTTGAGAAGTTGAGGCGTTTTGCTCGTGATTTTCACCAGGGTTCACCCACGTAAATTAGTCGATTGCACAATTAGGAATTGAAGCGCCACGGAGCTTTGCAGAATGGACCCACAATATCAATCCTTGCATAAATGGCGAGGGCTTTGCATCTTTGGCGGTCGTTTGAGGTAGCCTCGATGCGTTCCCATGGATTTGGCCTTGGACATTTCTTCACGAGATCGATTGAATCCGGAACATTGTTGGCATAGTATCCCCATGCTGACTTTCTTTGATAGGGCGCGGGTCGATATGACTTCCACATGATCCTTCGCTACTTCGTAGTCGTGTCGCTGCGTGTCGGGCCGGCATCTCGGGAGAGGTTGGAGTATGACTTTCTAGAGAATTCCGCTCAAGTGTATATCATGATTTGCTCAAGATCTTCCTAGCCTCAAGCTTGTCATGGGGTAGCTCGCCCTTTTCGTATTCTTAAATGGGAGTCATCCAATTGGGTCCGTCGGATACTATGTTGACCTCGGTTCCGTGTCATCATCAACATATCTTTTGGACTTCTTCTCTGGAGAGTTATACGACGGCTAGTTTGATTAATATGTCGCTGTTATTTTGCTCTAGGATGCGAACTAGCGGAAGTGTGAAAGCTTGTTGTAGGCTTTTGGCTTTCAAGGTATTTTTTCATCCTGTGCTTTTGCCTGCGTCGTTCCGGCATGTGACTCTATGACTTGAGAGTCACTATGGACTTCTGCTTGTACGAGGCTTTGAGCTAGGCGAAGTCCCATGATTAGGCTATTGTTTCGTTGTTCGTATTTTGAGCAGAACGAAGTGCATATGTGATCTCTTGCCATGGTCCTAAAGTAGGACACACCTGCTCTCTACTGTTTTCGAAGCCCGTCACGTAAACTTGCGAATCCTCCGGGTTTTATCTATAGGTTCGGCTTGGCATTGTAATCTGGACTCGTTGGGCTTGATGCGGCGTGAAGTTAGCCTCGACAAGGAAATGCGCTGAAAGACGACCCACGATGGCAGCGAGGGCAAAAGATCTATCGTGTTCGTCTAATTCAATTGCTCGGCAGCGATTCTCCCGGGCCTGCGGCCCGTCAATACTTGCGAAGTGGGTGATCGGTGAGGACTTATGGGATGTGCATGGAAGTATGGCGTAATCTTCTTGCGGCATTTATTAATGCCGGTATGAGCTCTCCAAGGTTGATACCTTGTTTTTGGTCCTTTCATGCTCGGTGATGAAATACAGGGGGGTGGCGTCCTTCATCCGTGCAAAGCTGCACTTATGGTTTCGTCAGAAGCGGCGAGGTATAAGGAAGGACCTCTCCTTCTTTCGGAGACGGATAGAGTGGGGAGTTTGGCGGTAGTTTTGAGATCCTCAAAGGCGGACTTGTGTATGTCGTTCGGAGAACTCGGAGCCTTTTGAGTATTTTGAAGAAGGGGCTGCTTATCCATGGCTTTCGAAAGCAATTTGAGTGTGGCGATGCAACACATTAACTTGTGTGCGTCGTGGATTGTCTTTGGCACCTTCATCTCCACAATGGTTTGAACGCTTGGGCGGATTGCTTTTAAACCCTCTTGTGAAACCCAACACCCGAAATTTTCGGACGAGCTGCGAATGTGCATTTACGGGGTTTAGCTTTAGGTTGACCTTTACGAGGTAGGTCGGGGGCGATCTGGTCGGCAACACATCGGCTTCCTCAATGCTCTTGGCGACGATGTCATCTCGTGCACTTCCACATTCCGTCCTATGTAGGGGAAATTTGGAATATTTTATCTACCATCCTTTGATAGGTAGCCCTGCGTTCTTGAGTCAGAATGGCATCTTCTTGTATCGAAGACTCAAAGTGCGTAATGAAGGCTGTTTTGGCGCGTCTTGAGTGATCCATCAAGACCTGGTGATATCCTTTATCTGGTCCAGGCGAAGACTTCGTGCCGACCAAAGCGTCAACCTTTTTGTCGATGTTGGGGAGGGTAGCGATCTTTAGGGCAATGTTTGTTGAGATCGGTATAATCGATGCACATTCACCATCCTCCTCCGCCTTTCTTCACCATTACGGGTTGGCTATCCGGGTCGGATACTTGACTTGAGCAGTATCGTGCGCTTTAATAATTGCTTCGCCTCGTCGTGGATGACTTGATTCCGTTCGGTGCAAAATCCGTTGCTTTTGCCGGCGGTTTATCTTGTTGTCAATGTTGAGGCGGTGTGTAATGATAGATGGTGAGACCTCGGTCATATCGAGGCGACCAAGCGAACACGTCTCGAATTCCTTAGGAGTTGGATGATCTGTTTCCTCGGTTGAGTACAGAGTGAGCTAACTTTTACGACCTTGGATGGTTCGTTTCATACAATCGACCTCCTCCACGAGTTCTACGGGGTCGGCGGCGTCTCTGGTTCCAACTCCTCGGTTTCTTTGATTGCTATGCTTGCGGTTCTTTGGACCGAAGTCCACCACCCTCGAGGCGACTGCATGCATTCTTTTGCACTGTACGGTCTCCCGGATCACGGCTATCCCTCCTCTTATGGGGATTTTCATTGTCGGTGGTAGGTTTAGCTTTACGCTCTTCTTGCGTTGTGGTCTCGCCCAAGTATAACGTTGTATGGCGAATGGGCCTTGACCACGAAGCGTACCACTTTGGTAGAGCTCGTGGTGCCGCTCTTTGTGGCCGGGTGGGTCGATCACCCCGTCAGGCATGTCTCTTCTTGTCTGGCTGCGGGTGGTGGCGGGGCACGAGGCAGTGGCGCTTCCTCTACTCCTAACTTGTCAAAGCATTCTTTGAAGAGGATGCTTACTAACGCACCTTATCGATATAAGCGCGTCTTACCAACTTGTTGGCGATCCTTTGCTTGGATTACCGGTAGCGTCTGGTGGGGTACCACCAGATGCGGTCATCCTCGGAGAAGGTAATTGCCTCGTCCTCACCGAACCTCTTGTTGAGCAGGCTGTTGGTATGGGGACTTGGACCTCGGCCTGAGAGGAGGACTTCGTAACTCCGCGGGGGAGACCCGTGATGGTAGAGATGACCCCGTCGTACTGGGGTTCGTCATCTCCCTCCTCGTCCTCGTTGCGCTTCGTCTTCTTGTGAGGGGCACAATTCCCCCTTCTCGCCTGTTTCCTCTTTTTCTGGCCTCGATGAGGGGCCTCGTATTGGCCAGCTCGTCGGTCCTGCCCTTTGTATTTTTTCAGGACCCCGTCTTGTACTAGCATCTCGATATCTTCCATGAGGTCTCGGCACTCCTCGTGTCATGTCCATAATCCTCATGGAAGAAACGATTCTGTCCTTAGTCAAGCGTTTAGATCCCCTGTCATTGGTCGGGGCTTCCGAACTTATTCGTATGAGTTAGATTTACGCCCTTAGCCCAAGGGAGTGTATTGAGTCTTTCGAGGTGCCGTGCGGCTGAGCCTGGACTCTATGGGCGTATCCTCTCAAGGCACTTCCTCGGCCTTGGCTTGGTCTCCTCGTCGCCCGTCTCTTCTCGCTTTTTGAGGGCTCGCCTTTCTGCGCCTCGTGCTTCCTTCTATCAGCCTCGTCGCTTTGGCGAATCGATCGACTATCGCCATAGTTCTATCGCGATCTGAGGTTCGTGCCAGCGATCTCTTTATATAAGGCCCAGGCGGGATGCCATTGGAAGGCGAGATGATGAGAGATCGTTCACATCTCGACCTTCGAGCCTCTCTCTTATTGAACCTGGTCATAAAATCGGTGATGGATTCGTTCGATCTTGCCTCAAGGTGAGAAGATGTGCGAAGTCATTTTGACTTCGACATACGGAAACCTTGATGGAAGGCCTTCATCGGATCGCGGTAGGAACCAATGCTCCGGAGATAGGCAGCCGAACCACCGGTGGGCGTTGTCGACTAGTAACTCGGGAAGAGCTTGCACATATGAATTGTGTCGGCGTTGGTTGATCATGTTGTACTGGAACTACGAGAGGAAGTTCTGCGGGTCCCTTAGTCCGTCATAGGGGGTGATGCTCGGCACCGATATTTGTCTGGGAGTGGGGTGTCGAGTATTTCGTTTGAGAATGGGGTGACTATCCTCCCGTACCCGTCGAAACCGCCCTACGGAGAGTGGGGGAGTTCGTCAACGAACTCGTTTTGAAACGAGGACCGGCCTGGCGGCGATCGCGAAGTCCTCTTCCGCTGTTAGTCCCTTGCGCGATTAGTTTGTGCCCCAGCGTGTGTGCGGTATGGCGCCCATGACTTGAATCTTTGGGATCCACCTCGTTGCGGTGCCTCGTGTTTGACGAGGCCGGCCTTCCTCTCTTGAGAAGCGGCCGACCTTGTGCGTGGGCGGTATTGGAGAAAACTCTCCTTGTTTTCTCAGGAACCCTTGGCGGCGTCGTCGAGGTTTATCGCAGGCCGGAGGTGCTCTTGGTTACTATTGCGATCTCGCCCGGCTTTGATATCCTACCTTCTTCATGCGGACTAGATTGCCCGTTCGTATTTGTTTGGACATGACCTTCATGGGTTAGTTCTTTGGTTGGGTTTTCAGTGAGCTCGGCGTGACCGACTCATCGTTGTTGCCGGTGGTGACTACGGATGCGTGACCGGTATGCATTGTCGTGATTGATTCCACATGGCGATGGTTGATCGAAAACACAAATTTTGGTTCCCGCGAGGCGGCGCGATGATCGATCTTAATTTTGTAAGGGAAATAAATGCATGCAAGAACACCGTGATTTCGTGGTTCGATCTATGAATAAGATCTCGTCGCGGGGAGAGATAATATTCGTGTATTGAAAATATGAGGTGATTACAAGAAGTGCGAGATGATCTTTTCCGTCTAATCTAGCCTCTATTTATACACGATTATAATAACCTAGATCTCGAATCCGGGATCTATTCTAAGATAGGATTTGAATCCTATCTCCTCTCTAATTAGGATTCTCGTAGATATGACCGAATCTTCTGCGTTCCCCAGGTTGAGGGGAGCTTTCTTGGGCGGACTCGTTTGGGCGAGCTTCGTGTCGAGCTTATTTATATTGGGCACGATGCTTGGACTGAGAGTTGGGCGTATCCTATCGGTATGGTTTGTAGGCTATTGCACAAACATAATATTCACATAAAATGAAGTCCCATGAATTCATATATATATATATATATATACATATACTTGCGATAAACTTTACACTTATGCCAACTCTAATTCAAATTTCAAAGACAAGTGCATTAAAATGCATGCACTTTTCGTCTTCACAATAGTTATTCGATCATCCACATAAAACCCTAAAAATCTCAAGTTTACATAAAAATGGTGGGCCTTACGTATATTAGTAATTGCAGAATCAAAGATTGAAATCTAAGATCGACAAAACCAGAAAACTAGGAGGCAGCAGTTCGCGGACGAGAAAGCGCTGGCGTGTCATTCTGACGCGCGCCCTCGGCCACCACCAGCCGGGCATAGCAGCCATTACTATCCTTCGCATAATATATCTGCGAAGTTGTTGCTGCGCCGGACAAAATCTCACAACCTCGCACAAACATCCACCCCTACACTTCGCTGTTCTCCGATTTGCTTCTCAAACGCCGCTTTCCTTCTTCTCCTCCTTGAAAGACTGCTCCAGCTCCGCCGCGATCAGGTACGTATCATTCTCCGATCCCGGCATAGCGGTCGCCGTCACCCGGAGAGGGTACCTCCTCTCTCTCGACACGTCGGCGATCGAATGCCCTAAATCAGACCTCACATGCACCTCATCGGTCACCACGACCTCTGCTTTACCTCATCTTCGTCCCGTTGTGCTTGAACACTACCTTGTTTTTAATTCCACCTTGTGTAGACGCTGGTGGTGAAGTTGCCAGCGCTGGAGCTCACCCACCCGACACCTCGCTCTTTCTCTCTCCTTCAATTTTAAACTTTCCGTCGAGCTCGTGGAATTTCGACTCGCGTTCGAGGCAGATGTGTGGATCGCTGTACTTGATCGGGACCGCCGAAACTCTATCGCCATTGCTGGCGAGCCAGAGTGCAGATTTGCGCCGATTAGCCAATATGGAAGCGCATCGGCAACTTCCAACCTTAATTGAGATTTTTCCTTTTTCGAGAAGCATGCCTAAAAATGGCGTCAATTCGAGCTCGTGAAGAGGGCAAATTGAATGCCGCGATCGACCAGAGGCTGCCAGAATAGAGGATCGATTCCTCCACCGTAGATTATAGGGAAGGAATCACTGCTCCGACGGCGTTGTCGTCGAGTTTCACGATGATTTCGCGGTGCGAGCCGTGGCCTCTCTTCGTTGGAAGATTATTGATTTCTAAGTAGTAATCTGGTGGATTGGAGTAATAAAACTCGTCTTTATCATGAGGCGAAACGTAGATCTCGATCACTGCTCTGTATGTGTTGGCGGAATCTGAATTTTTGGAAGAGTGAATCTGATTCGTTCTCGATTTTGAACCAGAGCCCTTCGTCTTCGTCTCCGGCTGCAGAGATTGGTATGATCAAATCCGCCGGATTTTCACTCAATTCGAGAGATGCCGAGATCTGTTCCGTGTTCTGCTGGGGCCGGAACAGAGGTAACGAGGAATTAACGGCGTGGGCGGTGCTGTTCACGTCGTAGTAAACGAAGTGACGTTAACGTGAAAGGTGTCATTGCTGACGTGGCCGGCGAGGCTATGCAGGATGACGGAGAGGTGAGGTTGGCGCGGCGGATGAGGGAGGCGTAGCGGGTGACATCCTTGCGGAAGTTCCAGAACGTTCCTTCCGGTGTGGGGTCAGGGGTGCTGGTGCGGGCGAGCTCCGCGCCGGAAAGCCAGACAGAGGCGATGCGGCCGCGATGGGAGCCGTTGGCGGCAGCGGAGAAGTGGAGGGCGGCGTTGGACCAGGAGCAGTTGGTGGGAGAGGAGTAGGTGTTGAGGTGAGCGGAGGTGTTGGAGAAGGTGTGGGAGAGGAGGGGAACGGTGCATGAAGGGGTGAGGGAATCGAAGGGAAGGGGGCGAGTGGCTTCGATGTATTGTTGGGGCGGCACGGGGATGGAGTTGTGGCGGCGGAGGCGGGTTTTGGCGAGGTGGAGCGGCGGCAATGAGGCAGCGGAGAGTGGAAGAATTAGCGTGAGTGAGAGGAGGAGGAGGAGAGAAGGATGCATGTTGGTCGAGGTGGTTGAGATTAGAGTTTGGAGGAGGGGAAGGCGGGTTTATGACTCTCTCTTTCATTTCTTCTCGTTTTTATAGAGTAAATAGCTAGAATACTTTAGCTTGCATGCAAATTTAGACCATATAAAAAGTTTAAATTTTTTTTTGTTTTTAATAAAATTGAACGACCGATCCACGTGTATTTCATGTAAACCTTCGTTTGACCAAAGTTTGGATCAAATACGGCATTATTTAGATCAGATTAATACTCCACTCGTGTGATTCACATAGAAACAAAATGAGACTCTATCTTGTACTCTCTTAATATAAAGATGAAAACTAATTTTCCTCAATTTTGGTATAGTGATTCCTCGTTAAACTCTAGTCTTTTTTTTCAATGCATAACTGGAGTCTGTAGTTGAATTACAATTTTGACCACAATTCTCAATCTCTGTAGCCTTGCATTTGCTGTTTGTTATTTTACCTCAGGATTTTAATAATGAAGATTAATCCTATATTGAAGATTTTTAACCCAACTAAAAAAGAGAGATCATTTTAATCCGTAATTACATAAACTTAAAATGGCATTGAAATTTATTGAGGTATGCCTACGGATGTTATTAGTACGTATTTAGGTAATTTGTTGTTTTACAAAGGTTAGTTGCTGATTTACGGTCCTCTAAAAAAGAAAAGAAAAAAAAGGATTGAGGCAAGCTAAACTACAAGTTCCACATGAGTCCCCTTATATATAGCATGAATCACATGATAAGCTATAGTATCTTGTCCTTTTTTAAACCTAATTAATTTTACAATTTTATCCAGAATCTTTCAATATGGATAGCGTTCACGTGCATTCTATTATTTGTGAAAGTAGGCATGGCAAAAAGGGCAAATCTTACTTAATCAATAAAAGTTTGCAATAAAAGGGCAAATTGTATTTTTTGCTTTGCCATATGCGTCATCTTTTAATCTTAGTTAATTTTTCTCTGCATCTACTCGATAAGTTTTTTTTTTTTTTTGTATCATGGAAAACCCGCAGCCGCTACCTTAGGTGCGTTTTGGGTAAACCTCACGTTCATGTGCAATAGGCTGCAAACCACACATGATAGGTAAACCACACTTGGAAAACTAGGTGTGACAGGCTCACACCCATAGAAGCGTTTGGTGGGGTTCGAACCTGTGATCTCTCGGTCACAGGAACCCACCTTAACCATTGGGTTGTCCCTAGGGGACAAGTTGTTTCCTTTTTGGGGAATACTAGGGGTGGGAAAAAATACCAAAAAATTGGTATATCGGATATACCGTGCCGAAAAAATACCGATAAATTCTAAATTTTCGGTACAGTATGATATTGCAACGTTAATTTTCGGTACGATAACGGTATAAATTTTTCGGATACCACGGAGTACCAATATATTATCGGTACATACCAATATGTCGGTACATATCGGTACCGTGGTACATACCGAAAAATCAGGTATACCGAATTTTTCGGTATGTACCGGAATACCGTACCGAAATATAATACTTATTTATCATATATAATTAGTAACAACTTTAAAAATATATATTTATTCACAATTAATGATAAAATACAAAATATGTTATTATTGATAGTTAAAATGAATAAGAATTTTATACTTAATAAAATTATAATTATAAACTAAGTCACATCTATGTTATATGACTAATTTACGACGAGTTTTGTCACGCCCCAATTCCCGGGGAACGCACGGACGGGGTGTGATTAGGGGTGAGGGTTAGTCGGGAAGAAGGGGATACATATAACATACATGATAAGAAGATGTGACCATGAGATCGGGCGGCATCTCCTCTATAACTAGGACATATCACGAAGGGAGGGTGCACAAACAATCCACCAATGTAATAATATCGATAACATAACCTCGGAAAAACATGATCTCGGTTTATTATAAGTAATGCAAGAAGCAAAATAGCATTACATCCTCGTCAACTAGACCGTCAACCACATAAGATGCTCAGACGAGACTCACGCAGAATAACATAACAAATCTTGTTCCCAATCGAGAAAGCAAATAAGGGACAAGAATACATAGTTATCGTAGTACGATATAACACAACATCGCGGAAGCATAGCATGAAGAACCCGCAGCCCACCCTCGCCGCCCGTCCCATTCTCCTCCATACGTGAAAAGATTTGAAAAAGAGTTTGGGGTGAGTACTAGCGCACTCAGCTGGGGTTTTATCATAAATCAAAAGAATCATGAAGCCGTGTTTAGAGCACTTACCTTAGAAGGTTTTAAAACGTAAATCCACTTCTAAGTAAGCAAAATAGATTTTTCATTTTTCCATACCGATCCGTTATTACCGTACTCCCATCATGAACCATGAACCACGGCTCGAACGTATCCCCGCCCGACCCATCACATGACATTCATTTGCCCGGAACATATCCAGCCGCCCACGCCTTTAACGTATCCAGCCGGCTAACTCGGTGTGGACTTCAGGGGTCAAATCCCCATCAGAACCATAACCACCTCATTACCTTTTCCGTGTGGACTTCCAGGGTCTATCCCCTTCAGAACCATAACCACGTGTTCGGGGTCTATCCCCTTATGATCAATACTCAAGATGGTGATCAACCCACCGAATAGAGATCCGTGCACAACCATGATAGAACCATATCTTGGATCAGAGAACAGTAATAATTTCACAAAAACATTTTACGGCGTACATGTTTTATTTTGAAATATCAGAGTAAATAACTCAAAATAAGCATATATAACCCAACTCGAATGCATTTAAAACGTCAACCGGGAGATATCTACGGATCCGATGACTTCACCGATCGCACTGGGTAGGTACCGGTAACAAGACGGAACAACTTTTGGGGTCACTTCCCACAAAGCAAAGCAACAACGTGATCCAAACGGCGATCGAAGCAAAACTAGGGTTTTCGACTTTCTGAACCCACATTTGGCACTCTCCGGGTTTTCAAATCAACTCGATGCAGAAGGGAAATATATTCAGGGCATCAAGACCTATAATAGGGTACCTTCAAAATATGCATGCATGCAAGTTGACTCAAATCTTAGCAACAAGAAGCTTCAAAAATCGATGCTATCCTCGATCTAGATAAACCATCCAAAATCAATGCATGAAAATGGAAACATAAGCAATATGCATAACTATCGAACATGGAATGACAAACGATGTTGAAAATGGATAACCTGCATGTCTTCCTTTAGAAAACTCAAGCAGCGGAAAACATCCCGACATGAGAACGCGAAAATGTAAAAGCGAATCGGTACTTTAGTAGAATGCATAGCCGGAACTCAAAACCTAAAGGACCAGAGTGCAAGGTGGGCCGTCGGCCACCAAACGGCGGCCAACAGCCACCAAATCGGCGGCAATGGGCGGCGGCGGCTTTAAATCGGTAGGCCTCCTGCGTTTTCCGTCTCGTCCCTTTAGAATCCCGAGTTCTATGCTATACGATCTACTAAAAGGCGGAATCAAAACAAGAAAAGGACAAAAACCGAAAAACGGGCTGCCCGGGGGGTGGTTGATCGGCGGTGGTGGCTCGGCGGCCAGCCAAGAATGGCGCCGCCCCGAGCCTCCCGGCCGATCCCCACTCCTCCAGGCGCTTCAGCAGCGTGCTGAGCTGCTCGGCTCTTCCGTAAACACGCAGAGACGAAGGAAATGAACGTTGAAAATGAAGGCCCTAGCCTCCTATTTATAGGAAAATTGATGGGTGCAGCAGGCATGCAAGCGCACTTTTTCGAAAACGCAAAAGCGATGCAACTTTTGCAAACGGACTCAAATTTAGCAAACTTGGTACCCATGGACACGAAATAAAATACCGGACACAATGACTATAAACAAGATATGCTTTTAAAAGACCAATGAAAAGTCCGATTTTTAGATAACTTCCCGAGTGCCAAACCTTCATGGGTGGTCGAAAACTCAGCATACTTAGTGTCTATGAATTCGTCATAAGACACTCTTCGAACGCCTCAAGTTTCGTGACGGTCAGATCACCGAAACAAAAGTCAACCTTTTGACCTTTTTAAAAACGTGCCATGCAAAATGAAGCTTAAAAGACGGGTATTACATCCTCCTCCTTATAAAAATTTCGTCCTCGAATTTCAAACACGTGGAGAAAACAACTCGTGGCACCGAGCCACGAACTTGTCTTCCAACTCCCACGTAGCCTTCTTCCTCTCCGTGGTGATTCCACAACACCTTCACCAACGGAATCTGCTTGTTCCTCAATTCCTTGACTTCTCGTTCCAAGATAGCCACTGGCCTTTCCTCGTAACTCAGATCCTGAGCAAGAACCACTTGATCATGCTTGATCACGTGTTTTGGGTCGAACACGTACTTTCTCAGCTGAGAAACGTGAAACACGTCATGAACATCTCCGATGCTAGGCGGCAAAGCTAACCTATAGGCAACGGGGCCTATCCTTTCAAGAACTTCGAAAGGTCCAACGAACCTCGGTCGTAACTTACCTCGTTTCCCAAAACGAACGACTCCTCTCGTCGGGGAAACCTTAAGGAAAACGCGATCTCCGATCATGAATCAAGATCCGCACGACGCCATTCCGCATAGGACTTCACTCTTCTTGCGCTTCCTTGATCCTTCGCTGATCTCGATCGATAACCTCGACCGTCTGCTGAACCATCTCTGGTCCTAACATCTTCCTCTCGCCCACTTCGTCCCAATAAAGTGGCGATCGACACTTCCTTCCGTCACAACGCTTCACAGGAGCCATTCCTATGGTGGCCCGATAACTATTGTTATAGGCAAACTCTACCAAAGGTAGTATCTCTTCCCAATTTCTCCTCTCGTTGCCACGATCGCCGCAGCATGTCTTCCAAAACCTGAATCGTTCTTCCGATCGACCGTCCGTTTGAGGATGGAATGCCGCATTAAGATTCAGCTTGTCCCCACGGCTTCCTCGCAGACTCTCCAAAATCTTGACGTGAACCTCGGTCACGATCGGCGTAATCGATACCGGCACACCATGTAACCGCACGATTTCCTTGACGTAAAGTCGAGCAAGCTTATCTAACCCGACGCCATCCGAATCGGTAAGAAATGAGTCGACTTCGCTACCATCGACGACAACCCATATAGCGGTGTTTCCTCTCACGACCTTGGAAAACTCACCACAAAATCCATACCGATATGATCCCATTTCCATTACGGGATTGGTAGCGGTTGCAACAATCCCGACGGACGTTGGTGTACGACTTTCACTTGTCGACAAGCCAAACATCGCTCCACCTAACGTGGCTACATCCTTTTCATCCTTCCCACCAAAAGTTCCTTTTAAGGTCTCGTACATTTTGGTGCTTCACGGATGAGTCAGATACGGTGCCTCATGAGCTTCACTCATGATTTTATCTCTCAATTCCCTATTGAGTGGCACACATAACCTTCCTCGGAATAGTAGCGTTGTCTTTCGCTCGTGAAACCCTTGCTATCTTCTAGCCTTGCTTTCAAACGCATCTTCTCCAGAATTGCCTCTCGCCAAGCACTCACGATGGTTTCTCTTAGATCCGGTTCATTTGTCAAAGCTGCTGATGAATCCTTGCACCGATTCGGCGGATGAATCACTTCAGTCGAGCTTCTCGAAATCTCGAATAAGCTCTTCCTCTTGCGAAGAAGATATCCCAACTTCGCTCTCGACTTGCGACTAAGAGCATCTGCTACGACATTGGCTTTTCCCGGGTGATAACTGATAGAGCAATCATAATCCTTCACCAACTCTAGCCATCTCCTTTGCCTCATGTTCAGCTCTTTTTGTTCAAAGAAATACTTGAGGCTCTTGTGATCCGTGAAGATTTCACACTTAACTCCATAGAGATAGTGCCTCCAAATCTTCAACGCATGAACGACTGCCGCTAACTCCAGATCGTGAGTTGGGTAGCTCAACTCGTGCGGTTTCAACTGACGAGACGCGTAAGCTATAACCTTCCCGTTCTGCATGAGAACGCAACCCAAACCAAGTTTGGATGCATCGGTGTAGACCACAAACCCATCGTTCCCTTCCGGCACGGCTAACACTGGAGCGGTTGTTAGCTTCTTCTTTAACTCCTGAAAACTTGCTTCACAAGCTTCGGACCATGAAAACTTGATTCCTTTCCTGAGCTGTTGCGTCATCGGCCTTGCCAACTTCGAAAACCCTTCGATGAAACGTCTATAATATCCGGCCAAGCCTAGAAAGCTTCGAACCTCATTGGCATTAGTCGGAACCTTCCAGTTACTTACTGCTTCAACCTTCACTGGGTCGACTTTGATTCCTTCTGCAGACACGATGTGTCCAAGGAACATCACTTCTTTGAGCCAAAACTCGCACTTGCTATACTTGCATACAACCTCTCGCTCGTAACGCTTCCGAACAGTGCGGAGGTGTTTCTATGCAACTCGCATTCTTGGAATAGATGAGAATATCATCGATAAAACAAAGAGCGAAACTATCCAGACATCGATGGAAAACTCGATTCATCGGATCCATGAAGATATTGGCGCATTGGTCAAACCAAACGGCATCACGATGAACTCGTAGTGCCCATACCTCGCTCAACGCTGCTCGCAACGCCCTCCTTCCCGATCTTCAGCGTGGTGGTAGCGACCTCAAATCGATCTTAGAAGACACTTGCTCCCTTGAGCTGGTCAAAAGATCGTCGATCCTGGAAGAGGATATCGTTTCTTGATCGTCAGATTCAGACTCTACGTAGTCAATGCACATCCGCATTGACCCATCCTTCTTCTTGACGAGCGTAACCGGCGCCTCCCCGGCGACACGCCAGGTCGGATAAAACCTAGATCCAACACCCCGCAAGCTGCGCTTTCGGTTCTTGCAATTCTTTAGGTGCCATTCAGATGGTGCCTTTGATCTCGTGCTGCTCCCGGTTCCGGATCAATAGTGAATTCCACTTGTCATCAAATCGGTAAACCCGCAAGTCCTCGAAACACGTGGGATATTCACACACCATGGCTCCTCTTGCAATCGCTATGCTGTTCATCGTGCCTGTCAAACTTACCAAGAAAGTTTGTGACTTCCTTCCCGATCATCCTCACCGCCTTGGTCTTGAGATCATCGGCACGCAAACACCCATCCTTATGCCGTGGAAACAAACTTCCACTCCTTCGCTGCTCGAAAAGCAACTTCTCTCGAGACAACGATAGTTGCTATGTGCTTTCCAACCAATCCATGCCAAAGATGACATCGAAATCTTCCATTCCGATGACATGCAAATTGACAAGGACCTTTCGCTCACGATTTCTACTTCTCGGTTCGGCATATCTCTTTTGCCTTTAGCACTTCGACGGGTGCTAATTTGTGGTACTCTGTGATTTTGGGTACCAAACCCAACCTCTCACACGCGATTTTAAACGAAAGAATGTGAGGCTCAGATCAAACAAAGCGAAAACGGTATATCACTCATATGGATTATACCGCAAGATTTCCGGAGCTTGAGCTGCTCGCCGATTCAAGCGTATACCCTTGTTTGCTGCGGTGGCCTTTGGTTTGTGGCCTAGGTGACCTCCTCGCTGCGTTGTTTGTCCTCGGCGGAGCATGATTCTCGCCTCATGAGCCGGATGTTGCCTTCTTGGCGGTACGCGCCGCCCTCCTAACGGACAATCTCGGCGTAATGTCCGGACTTCTTACAACGATAGCACTCGGTGCTACCTTGCCGCACTCGCCGAAATGATTCCTTTGGCATTTCGCACCAAGGTTTTTCCACTCGCCGCATGGGTTGGAAATTCCTTCCCAAGGTTGCCTTTCTCTCTTGAATGCCTTGATTCCTTGGAATCATGGACCGCTCTGGTTCCCTGGAACACCGATTGCCTTTCCTCGATCTTCCCATTTCCTCTTACCTCTTCCTCCGCCGATGGCTGTCCGGTGGCATCGTTCTCTCGGGGCAACATTGACTCAATGTTTAATGCCGGTTCGAGGATCGCGCATACGCCGATCTCCCCGATCGACGAGCGAAATTCGATCTCGGTGAGTCCTCTCTCGAACACATGCGCCTGGCGCCTCGGTGCCAACTGTGCGTAGCATAACGTGATGAGCGATTGAACGAGCGATCGTGCTCGGTGACCGCCCTTCTTCCTCGACGAAGATTCCGTAACTCGTTTTGCCTTCTCTGCTCGTAAACGCCAGCACGTATTTTCCATGAGTTCTTCCTTGAAATCTTCCCACGATACCTTGCCCAACGCCTCGGTGTTAGAGTCCTTCTCACGGATTCCCACCGTAAATCAGCCTCATCGGTTAGGCGAAAGATCGCGCATTCACTTTTACGCTTCTCGCGCACCGATGTATTCAAGATCCTTTCGGTGGATCGTATCCAGTTCTCAGCGTCGATCGGTTCGCCGAGACCGTCGAATGTAGGGGGATTCTGCCTGCGAAAACTCTCGATCGCATGCCGCTGAACCAAAGGTGGTTCTTGGGCTTCTTCCACATTATTGTTCCTCCGTTCCTTGTTCTCGGCATTACGTGCATCGACGTTTGAAACATTAGAAACGCTTTTCATAGATAACCGTATCATCGCATAACATATATCATCACCCATATCACATATCATCACATATATCACATATCACGCACGATCACATATAATCATGCAATCCTGTCAACATATCATCGTTATGCATTTCACATAACATCATCATCACACATCACATAGATCATATATCATCATGGCATAGCTCATATCACATATAAGCATCAAAACATAAACATCTGCCGTCATGAGCGGCGTTAGTATCGATAATATTCGGTGTCCATGAAGGATCACAAAATACAAGATCAAGGTATGTCACCAAAAGGTCGATGTGAGCAAAAGAATCGACTCGGTTCTTGTCAAAGATGCCGCTCTGTCCATGCTTCTAGCAGATCATGATCGCCACCGTACACACCGACTACCTAGATCTCGTCCTCCATATCCATCCACTATTCCCCGCTAGTCCCGCCGGTTCCATTCTGTCTCTCCTCATCCTCTCTTTCCCTTCCAATCAGGGCTTGAATTCGGGCTGCCGCTTCATAAAAGCGATCCTGCATGGAAGCAAGCCTCTCTTGGGTATGATCCCATCCAAGCTGTGCTCGATTGCACGAGTATCGGTGAAAGCCGTACGAGTCCTCGTCTCGGCGCTTGCTCTTCCTCATTGTGCCCGATCTCATCGAGTCATCGGCTATCTGGATCACCGGGTCCTCCGAATCCTCACTATCCTCCTCGTTCTCATCTGGGTCCTCCTCTTCTTCCTCAGAGTCGCCTTCCCTGGATGCCAGCCTGACGCAGTTCGGTGGCATGAAGATCCTGATCCCGGCTTCTTGCCACCGCCGGACGGACAATACCTCTCGTCCCGAAGTTCCCGCCCAAAGTCATTCGGGTCCTCCGGAAGGTAAGGATCGTCGATGGAGGTGTAGTGACCGTGTATCTCGATGCCTTTGGCGATCGCTCGATTGATGGTTGTTCTCCCAATGGCTCTTCGGGAACATCATCCCTATCATCGATCCGGATCGGTCCTCGAGGTGTCTCGCAACCACATCCTCCTCGGATGGTATACCTCGGTGGTTCGTCCACCGTCTCCATACTCGAGCGGCGAACTTCAAGAAAGTCCAAGGTAAGGTGCCTCGTGATAGGATCCGTCCCGAACAACACATGTCCTTGCTTTCGCCCACGGTTGCCATCCCGTCGGTAGCCTTTTCGCCATCCGATAGTAGGCCTCAGATTGACACTTTCCCACCGCTCAACCTTTCTCCATAACCCAACAAATCTTCCGAGAAATACTCCCAATGGCTCATGAATATTCCGGTACATTCACGAATTTACGGATATGCTCATCCATTCTGTGGAGATCTCAACCAACGTTGTGCGGGCCATCAATATCCATAAACCTACATGTTAGTTCACCATAAAACAACAACAAATATTCACGCTTCCTTTACCATCCCAAATATCCGGGTAATCATGTCTCATACACATGTTCATTTCAACACATATCAATATCAATATCGATATAATCACGTAAGCAAATACGAATTCACTTACAAGCACTCGCTTATCAAAATAAACAAGATTTTCAATCAACAATATATTGCTATGTAAACACATAGACTTACATCAACCATACGTGATCACATTAATCACATCATATCATATAAACGATTTTCATATCACGACCACACAAGGCCCTTTTGTTCCATCAACAATCACTTCCACATCCACATCACCATTCAACCATACCTCATCCACATCACGTTTACATCACAGAACTCTTACCATGCCAAAGCACATGAAACCAAGATCACATCAAGCATCACATAGCCACATAAAGCATCGACAAATAAACACATACCTCATCCCTTTTAAAGGAGGCGGTGACGGTGGTGAGGGTAGGCAGACACGATAAGCAGTTTAGAAGAACAAGTTCTAAACACTCAATTTCAAGAACGCACATGATATAAAGCAAACAAACTGCTTTGATATCGGACAACAAAGATAGATGTCGGGGCAAGAACATCGCTCGATACCAAGCCGGTATCGGATAACAAAGCTAGATGTCAAACAAAGATCGTTGCTCGATACCAACGGTATCGGATAACTGAGATACCCAATGCCGAAAGCTGCTGCTCGACATTAAGGCATCACGCCCAATTCGAGGAAGGCACGGATGCGGGGTGTGATTAGGGTGAGGGGTTAAGCGGGGAAGAAGGGGATACATATAACATACATGATAAGAAGATGTGACCATGAGATCGGGCAAGATCTCCTCTATAACTAGGACATATCACGAGAGGGAGGTGCACAAACAATCCACCAATGAATAATATCGATAACATAACCTCGTAAAAACATGATCTCGGTTTATTATAAGTAATGCAAGAAGGCAAAATAGCATTACATCACATCAACTAGACCGGTCAACCACATAGCATGCTCAGATCGAGACTCACGTGAGAATAACATAACAAATCTTGTTCCCAATCGAAAGCAAATAAGGGACAAGAATACATAGTTATCAGTGCGATATAACACAACATCGGAAGCATAGCATGAAGAACCCGCAGCTCCACCCCGGCGATGCGTCCGCCCTCCTCCATCTGTGAAAAGATTTGAAAAAGAGTTTGGGGTGAGTACTAGCGACTCACAATTTGGGTTTTATCATAAATCAAAAGAATCATGAAGCCGTGTTTAGAGCACTTACCTTAGAAGGTTTTAAACGTAAACCACTTCTAAGTAAGCAAAATAGATTTTCATTTTTCCATACCGATCCGTTATTCTGTTACTCCCATCATAGAACCATGAACCACGGCTCGGAACGTATCCCGCCACCCATCACATGACATTCATTTGCCCGGAACATATCCAATGGCCCACGCCCGAACGTATCCGGTGGCTAACTCGGTGTGGACTTGTGGGTCAAATCCCATCGAACCATAACCACCTCATTACCTTTTCCGTGTGGACTTCCGGGTCTATCCCGGCGTAACCATAACCACGTGTTCTGGGTCTATCCCTTATGATCAATACTCAAGATGGTGATCAACCCATCGAATAGAGATCCGTGCACAACCATGATAGAACCATATCTTGGATCGAGAGAACGATAATAATTTCACAAAACATTTTACGCGTATATGTTTTATTTTGAAATATCGAGTAAATAACTCAAAATAAGCATATATAACCCAACCCGAGCATGCATTTAAAACGTCAACCGGGAGATATCTACGGATCCGATGACTTCACCGATCGACCGGTAGGTACACAGTAACAAGACGGAACAACTTTTGGGGTCACTTCCACAAAGCAAAGCAACAACGTGATCCAAACGGCGATCAAGCAAAACTAGGGTTTTCGACTTTTCAACCCACATTTGGCACTCTCGGGTTTTCAAATCAACTCGATGCGAAGGAAATATATTCGTGGCATCAAGACCTATAATAGGGTACCTTCAAAATATGCATGCATGCAAGTTGACTCAAATCTTAGCAGTGAAGAAGCTTCAAAAATCGATGCCTATCCTCAGATCTAGGATAAACCATCCAAAATCGATGCATGAAAATGGAAACATAAGCAATATGCATAACGACGAACATGGAATGACAAACGACGTTGAAAATGGATAACCCAGGCATGTACTTCCTTTAGAAAACTCAAGCAACGGAAAACATCCGATACGAGAAACGCGAAAATGTAAAAACGGAATCGGTACTTTAGTAGAATCATGGCCGGAACTCAAACCTAAAGGACCAGAGCGCAGGTGGGCCGTCGGCCACCAAGCGTGCCAACCACCACCAAATCGGCGGCGATGGGCGGCGGCGGCGACAATCGTCGACCTCGGCTGCTTTTCCGCCTCGTCCCTTTAGAATCCCGAGTTCTATGCTATACGATCTACTAAAAGGCGGAATCAAAACAAGAAAAGGACAAAAACCGAAAAACGGGCTGCCCGGGGGGTGGTTGATCGGCGGTGGTGGCTCGGCGGCGTATGAATGGCGCCGCCACGAGCCTCCCGACTCGATCCCCACTCCTCCAGACTTCCGCAGCGTGCACTGAGCTGCTCGGCTCTTCCGTAAACACAGAGAGCGAAGGAAATGAACGTTGAAAATGAAGGCCCTAGCCTCCTATTTATAGGAAAATTGGAAATTTCAAGTCAGCTCTTGTATTTTTCGAAAACGCAAAAGCGATGCAACTTTTGCAAACGGACTCCAAATTTAGCAAACTTGGTACCCATGGACACGAAATAAAATCCGGACACAATGACTATAAACAAGATATGCTTTTAAAGACCAATGAAAAGTCCGGTTTTCGATAACTTCCGAGTGCCAAACCTTCATGGGTGGTCGAAAACTGCATACTTAGTGTCTATGAATTATTCATAAGACACTCTTCGCAACGCCACGAGGTTTCGTGATGGTCGCATCACCGAAACAAAAGTCAACCTTTTGACCTTTTCTCTAAAAACGTGCCATGCAAAATGTAAGCTTAAAAAGACGGGTATTACATGTTTAAAATAATTATAACTTTTAAATAGACTTTGAAAAGTAAATAAATGTAGTAAATATAAATTATAGTATAATAGATTATGTTAAAAGTATAGTTTATATTACTATTACATAATGAAAATAACTTATGTTTTACATACATTTTAAAATTTTGATAACGGTATATGAATTTTTTAAAATCAAATCTTAATATATCTTGTTATGTATATTATGATGTAAAATAAAAAATAAGAATTAATGCAATGAGATACCGATGGGTTAAACCAAAAAATAATTACATGATCTACTAAGTTATTATTTGAAATTATAATATCAACATATATAATTATAAAATTAAATATATAAGTACAAGTTGTATAGTTATATTTATATATCCATAATTATAATCGGTAAATAAGTTACATCTAACTTATATAACTAATTTACAATGATATTAGAATAATTATAATTCATAAGTAGACTTTGAAAATAAATGGGTTAAACATAATCAAATGATATTAAATATAATATTTAATTTATACATCGTATAGTCGATATTATTAGTACGTAATGAAAATACTTATGTTCCACATATACTTTAAACTTTCAATAACTATATATGTATTTTATATTTTAATCAAACCTTAATTTATGTTTTCATGTATATTAAATATCAATATGGTTAGTTAATGAAACTAGATTAGAACAATATAATATCATTATAGTTAATTATAAAACTTGAGAAATTATTACATGATTTACTAATTTTGTTTTTTAAAAAATTTAGAATATCAATATAGTTAATTATAATAAAGTATATATAAATATACAAGTACGAGTCACATAGTCATATTTATATACCTATAATTATAATTAAATAATTTTTGCTAATTTTCGATAACTTTTGGTATACCGAATTCCGGTACGGTATACCGTAAAAGTCGGTATGGTAACGGTATGAAATTTTATCATTCTGTAATCTTTGGTATACCGACTTTTGGTATACCGAACGATTCGGTACGGTATCGATATGAAATTTTTTATATCGTAATTTTCGATACGGTATACGGTTCGACGAAAAATTTTCGGTATACCTTAACAACCCACCCCTAGGGAATACTATACTACCTTCTGCAACTAACTAACAATGAATTACCAAATAAAGAGACATTAAACTTAAAACTTCATCTCATTAACTCAAATTAAAAATGTAACTCACATAAACCTCATAAATAAAAATTATTGAATCATATAATGTTGGAAAATTCTATTTTAACTTAGTGTTTTGATTACATCCCCAAATTTTACTGATGATTACGCTGCTGATGTAACTTTAATGTTTCTCACATGTTAGGGAGCCAACTTTTTATTTACAAGTTTCAGCAGAAGAACAAGCAGTATGAATATGTCCCATGCTAAAGGAGTTCAAGCAGTATTGAAGCCTGATAGAAGTATTAGTAATAGCGCTTGGAAGACTGACATAGCGCAGTTGAAGACAAAGAAGCCCGAAAAGGTTGTCTGGCCAGACACATTTTCCGTCTGCATGATTCATATCTGATTCATTTTGCGTCGTAGAATGAGGCCTCCTTCTACGAATGCTGTGACCGATAGAGAGAAACTCTTAGCGCACAGTCACCCTTTGTGTACATGTTAACCCTTACAAGTAATTCTCCCGCTAGCATAGGATCCGAATTCGATTAATCTCAAGTTGGCGAAGTAACACATATATGATACATACATAAAGCATAAATATTTTGGCCAAACAATTAACATTAACATCTCATCATCTTTTTCTCCAAAGAAAGCATAGTAAATAAAGATTTGTCATTTTCTTTTTATCCTTGATGATAAAGCCCACCTAGTACACTCTCCTCCTTAACACGAGTCTCCTTTCTCTACTTTCTTTTCTCACTTTCCGTAAGAAACTAGTTTAGTACATCGTCTCATCTTTGGTAAACGTCAAAAGGTAGTAGAACTCGATAGCTTTTTAGACCTTATTAGGGTTGATTAACTGAACGTAAATCTTTTTAGGTTATTTTTTTGTATTTTTAATCAATTTGGGTTAGTTTCATCGAGAAACCCTAATTTATACACTCTCATTTCTAAATTAGATGAAGCATCGCTTCAAACCTCATAATAATTTTAGATAAATTCTTTGGATTCATCTTAGCCATTCTCTAGTAAAATGATTTTGTTATGATATCTGTAATATCCCGAAGAATTAAATGCTAATTACGATATTTAAAATTAAGTAAATTGTGGTTTCGCCTAAATAATTGAATTAGTAATATATCGAATAATGATTTCGATTAATTACGCAAACTAATTCTATTTTATATTCACTAAGAATTGTGAATTAAGGAATAGAATTTTATAAAGTGTTTCAAATTATAATTTTAACGTCGATCGAGTATCGATAGTTAAAATTTAGTAAAATTTTCTAAGCAACGGAGCTTAGAATTTAATTCCATTATTAATGGAATAATTTAATAAAGTGATTACGACTTTATTACGACCATTTTGAGATGAGTCGATAATTAACGTTTTGAGACGTTTCAAACGTTAGCGTTTAAAGATGAATAGAAAAATGAGTTTAATGATCGAGGAATTATAATATTTAAATTTCTATGATTATTATATGTAATTAGAGTATTATTTAGCATTAAAACAATGCTAGAACATTAAGGATTAATTATTGAACAAGTTTAGAATTTTCGAAAACCCTAATTCGAAAATTAGGGTTTTCTCACATGAAATGATACTAATAATTTTTCCTATGATATAATTTATCATCTAAAACATATATTATGGTATACATCTATAATTAGCATGAAAAATCAAAATTTAACAATTAAGATTGAAAAATGTTGTGACTTATGTATTGAAATACAAGTTTACGTCAATTTTGCTACCCTTTGCTATGTTATGAAATTAAGTGATACAAGTGTGATATATTTACACTCTTACCAAGTAAAATAAGTAATGATCAAGTGAATGTGTGTGATATGTGATAGGAGCCGTGTAATATAGAAAATGAGGAAAGAAGCTTGAACACAACTCTCTTAATTGATGATGTATACTACATTTGGGGATGTGTATATTGACTATATCATGAATTAAGATAAAAGAAAATTAAAATACTTCTCTTGGAACACAAGAGTGCCGACGACACTTATACACCAAGTGCATGAATTGAATTGTTCAAGAAACAAATTGTGTAAGAACATAGTTACTTCCATGATGTATGCATAATGAGTCATCACAAAGTCTTGTATGTTGTGTGAGAGCCGACGGCTCCTATGGTCCAAAGCAAAGAAATTATTTTTTTTTAATCAAAAACTTTATGCATGTATTTACTATGGGTGATGTAATATATTATGAGTCACAAAGCTTTATTTTGAAAAGGCTTCCAAATATGGTGTGAGTGACCGAGAGAGAGAGAGAGAGAGATGTGAGAGTGTGGAATTTTGTTAAAGTCTTTAATTCATTTACTTAGGTACGTAAGTCTTTGTTAAAACCAAAACAAACTCATTCACTCTCTCATTCAAGAGAAACTACCGTGAGCTTCTAAGAGAGAAATACCTTGAGAGTTCTTGATTTTCCTTAGCCAAAGCTTGATCTAAAGCTTGTGCACATATAATCAATACCGTTAAAAAGGTTAGAAATCAAACGAGCTTCGATTATACATTAAGATTTTAATTATCCAATGGTTTGATCTTATGTTAAGCATATGTTCTTACTTATGAAATTTTGTTAGCATATGAAAGTGTTTGTTAATGATGTGTAAAATGATGTATAGGATATATATATGATGATTTAGATTTAATTAAAGCATGTTAAGAACTTTTTGATGATGACCGAAAATGCATGAAATTAATTTAAGGTTGGATTAATGATATATGATGTTATAGAAGCTTATAGTGAATTTTTGAGAATTAAAACAAAAATCCTAGACTATAGTTTGGAAATGGCCGAAAATCATGAAAAACTTTTAAGTTGATGTACAATTTTTATTTAAGAAATGTTATAGCATATTGTTGATCTAGGACCTTAATTATGTACTACATGATTTTATTAAGAATTTTTAGAATTTATTTGCTCCATTTTCTTAAAAGAACCGAGAGCATTCAAGCTTGGTTTAGGATGATTTAGTTGTTTTGGATAAATGTTATGATGTAATATTGTTATACTATAGTGTATAAGCATTGTGCAATTTTGTTGGAATTTTATAAAATGTTTAGTGTATAGTTGAGGATGAAACCGAGACCATTGAACAACAATCCTTGATGTAGAAATTGAATTTGTTGGACTATAGGTGATAATTATGTTATAGATTAATGTTGGGGCCTTGTATAAATTAATTAGAATTTTAGAAAATTTATTGGACAATTTAAGTGCAAGAGCCGTGACCTATGAAATTAAATAGGTGATGCTCAAAATTTTTCTATAGTTAATGTTAATACATATTAGTGATCCTATGATAAAATAGTACACTATATGAATTTAGAAGAATTTTTGTAAGAAGATTGAAAATTTAAGCTTAAGGTGTGACAGCCCGCCTTTCCAAGGTACGGATTAGACGGGACTGTCATCAACTAAGCAGGGATTAAGAACATAATGACCAACAAACCTTCAAGACGTCAAACTTTTATAGATAAACACACAACGGTTTCATACAAACTAGACCAACAGACCATTAACAAAAGGATTCAACTGATCTGGAGGTAACATAAGTAATATCCAAAATATAATAAAGTGTTTTGAACAGCGGAAAGCATGTGAATGTATATATGACGATATACATCCAAGGTGAACAATTAACAACAAAAACTCCAACTGCTCAACACTTGTCCATCCTATCGTTATTTCAACTCGCACATTTAAAAACAAACATGCGGTAAGTACAAGATTGCACTTAGTGGACTCATGCCAAAATCATTTCATAAGATTACACTGCCCATAAGTATAACACGAGGATTTTAGTTGAAATAACTCGTGAATACCAAAATACTTTATCATTTCTCAAAAGATTCGCTGCTTGCAGCATTTTCCGCTACGTATGATCCGTATCGTCCACATAATAATTCATAACTCATCTCATAAGCGATCTCACGCCGTAGAAGTAGGCCTCCTTCTACCGACGCCGTGACCGACCGAAGATGTTGCTAACGGCTCCCAATCACATAGTCGGGATTACGCATCCGACTAGGATCCACGACCGCCGATGATGTTGCTAACGGCTCACAACACAAAGCGGTGTACACGTTAATCTTAGCGAATTACGCCTCGACTTAAGATCCGATATCGATTTAAAATAAATTGGGGCGACCCAATAAGCGATTCACAAACATCGTTGGCTCGCCCAACAACATGATAGGATCCATACGTTAAAACATAAATATTTTGGGCGTGTAATTGAATAACGGTTCTTAATCATTTTCAACCGAAAGCTTGTAAATAAATACTTTTCAAGAAAGCATCGTAAATAAAGGGTTTTCGAGTAAAGCCCACCGCACACGTAGGTCTCTTAACTATGGTCCTTTCTCGTCGGCAACGCCCGCCCACGTATCACCTTGCGTAAGAATTATTTTTGAAGCACGTCGGTCGCGTTCGATAGAGCGAACATAGTCTATAACGTTCTACGTGTCAAATAAGGCTAACGTCGGACTTATTTCGCGTTTCCTAATCGATTGATGTTGATTATGAAATTTCTTAACTTATAAGAGATATTCTATCTTTTAGAATATAATATGCGTTTTAATGTACTTACGTAACGTAAGTAGCATTGTTACTAAACGTACTACGTCACATTGATCACGCATTATCGAATTGCGTGCCCGTTGACCTTGGTCAACGATTTTGGTCAACTATTTTGACCAAGTCAACCAAAAGTCAACAATTTTGACTTTGGTCAACGAAAAGTCAACATTTTGACTTTTTCAATTATTATGAAATTCTTATCATTTTATGTGCAATTCTTGTTCCAAAAATTCCTATAAAATCATAGTATGTCTAAAACATTATTTTAGATCATATTATGATATTATTCTTGATAAAATAAATTTATAACATTAATGCACATAATATAAAGTTTTCGGTAATTCTGAGTTAAATAGCTTAGACTTGTGCAAAATTCTTATAAATTCACATGTTACACTATTTTATCATGTGATCAATAATATGTAATTACCTTAGTCAAATAAAATTTATACACCTTAGTATTATATACTAATGTTTTCGGTTTTCATAATAAACCCATCAAATGATTTTAAAAATTCCAATAAAATCATATCTCGATTAATCACCCTCAATTATGCTTACTACAACATAATTGTTATTTATTGTGACTTATTGAATAAAATTTACCTAAGTCACTTTCTAATTTTTCGACTTAGGTCAAAATAATATTTATAAATTTCAATAAATTTCCACAACCATATATTATGAATCTACACACTTAATATGCTATTATAACACTTAAACATGAATTATATCACAACATAATACCATATACTAAAATTTTCGGTATTCATCAATTCATAGGCTATAGTTTTCCAAAAATTCTAATTAAATTCATATATGCATAATTAATACCCTAGATCATGATTTCATACTTAAATCAACAATTAAAAATTAAAATCAACAACATATACAACCCCTAAGTTTTCGGTCCCAACATTAAATTTAATAGCATGCTTAATTTTATGATATAATTAATATACATGCTTAATAACATAGTATAAACATAATATCTAAACATATTAACATATAATTCAAAATTTTCGAAAATAACATATATATACTAAGATCATATCTTAAAATTTAACGGACGAAATTCGAAAATTTAAGCATGTATACGAAGCTCGTAACATTTCTAACCTTTTAATCGGTTTCGATTTTGATCGGCAAGGTTTAATTGATCTAAGTTTGGGATGGAAATTTGGAGAACTCTCTCAAGAATTTCTCACTATATTTTCGAAAATGAGGGGTGCTAAAATGAATAATGGAGGAGCTAATCTTGTATTTATAGAACTAATCAAGTTGCATGCTAATTATTACATTAAAAATATCTAATACACTTGCTTACCTTAGTCAAAGAAATCGGCCACCTCCATATGCTAAGGGACAAAATTTAGTTCTTATCACATACATTTCATGATGTATCTTATCCTCTAATTAATTGCATTGGATATTAGTTGGCATAAATTAATTAAATACATATACTAAAACATGTGTGTGTGTCGCCTACCTTCTATAGACTAGGATTGATTATTTATTTTATTACCATATTATATACTTAATTATACCATATTATAATTAATTAAGAATTTATATCCCAATTAGCAAAAATTAAAAGAATTAACATACTAAACCTCTATTCCATAATTTACGCCAACTACTAAACTTTAGGCTGGGTTTTAATTAATTTTATATTATATACTATATTATTATCATATTATTATTATAGTATAAAGTTGCTTTTGAAAAGTCGAATATTTCAACTATCTGATTGGCATTAATATATAGTGTGAAATTAAGAATTTTCAACCTATATTTTCCACAATTTCGCCAACACATTAATGAGCATGGACTTGTTGATCAACTTGCTAATTAATGCTACTTTACAACTCATAATATGATAGGATCCAAATCATATTTAATTATTAATTATAACATAATAATATTACATAAAATCATGCCAAAAATCCCATAATTTTCGTCCCCTATGTATACAAGTGCACCCACACTTGTGCAACTTGTATTACACCTCATTTAGTCCTTAATGACATCATAATGACATAATATTTATCATATATTATTAATTAGATAAGAATAAAATATTAAATCATACTTAATATCTCACAATTTCGAAAATCATTAAGGTAATCCCAAACATTTGATTTTCTTGTATAAAATAGTTATTACATATTTATGTGACATATTATATGTCTTAGATAATAATTTTAATCATAGGAAAGTATTTAAAATAATTTAGAATCATAAAACCTAATTTAAATACTTAGGGTTTTCAAACCCATAAATAAGGTACATTGCATTCTTTGAATTTCCTAGCATTATTTAATGATAAATAATGCCCTTATATAATAATATAAATATAGAATTTGAATTTTATAATTCGAGATCATATGCTAAAGTTATCGCATTATCTCTAAACGTGAGCGTTTGAAACGTCTCTAAATTCTCATAGCTTAATTATCTCCAAAATGTTCAAAATAAAGTTTATTACAACTTTATTTATTCCTATAATAATAGGAATTTCGAAATTAAGCTTAATCGCTTAATAATCTTGTAAGGCGAAGCGTCGAATTCATTCAACGTTGAAAATTACGTTCGAAGGAATATTGAAAATTATATTCCTTAATTCACTAAGGCTCGATGAATCTCATACAGAAATTATCCAATTATGCTTGGTCAAAGTCAAGAGTTGACTAATTAAGATTTTAGTTATTGAATTAATAATGCTAATTACGTAATTAATTATCGTAATCTAGTATTAAAATTACGGGATATTACATAAGGGCCGAGAGTTTGATTAAGAATATTAAGGATTTTAATTCCTTAATATCAAGAAAAATAATACATTATATGTCTAGAAATTATTTTAGACATATTAAGAATTTATGGAATTTTATAAACATAGTGTACTATGTTTATGGCGAAACGTTATATTAAATAACGTTGGAAATGAAAAATAATGTTTAATGAATAAGTTAATTAATATTTAAGAAAAATATTAATAAAGTTTATCGATTTGCGTGAAAAATTTGAGAATTAGGGTTTTATGAAAAGAAAATCGATTTATATGGAAATTAGATATTAAAAATATGATTTATTAAAGAATTTATTAAGAAAAGTCAAAATTGTTGACTTTTGAGATTAACGATGAAATACGTTCGATAAATCGCTAATACGTGTAAAGCGTATTAATTATTTAAAGAAATCTCGTTGGTGAAAAGATTTCATAATTGAAATCTTTGTATCGAAAACGATGAGGATCGTTAAACGTTTAACCTAAAAGGTTAAAATGAAATTGCTGAACATATCTTGTTTCTATCAAAGTATGAGAAATGCTTAGTTTAAGATACGCGATTGAACGGCGTATTGAATTCGTTAAGGAATTCAAATTATATTAGTATAAATTATCAAAGTTTATTCTAAACTTTGAAAATCTCGAAAAACGTGACCGACGTACTGAAATCGTTTTTACGTAAAGGTGTGGACGCGGACGCGATAACTTGACGTAGAAGAAAATCGAGAAGTAGACGATCAAGAGTCCAGGTGGGCTTTACTATACTCTTAAATGATAAAATGTTGAACAAATGATTTTATTTAAGATGCTTATCTCAAGAAATGATGATAAAATATTTATGAAATTACCTGCCAAAAATGTTTATGTTTTATGTATGTATCCTATCCTTGAATGAAATGTTATGAATGTGTTGGGTAGCTCCCGACTTATGAATGAAATCGAATTCGGATCCTATGCCGGAAGGCTTATACCTGGCTAGGATTAACGTGTACACGAATAATGGTGACTTTGGGAGTCATGAAGGACAATGCACTGCGGTCACGCGACGTAGAGGAGGCCTCTTCTACGGCGTTAAATGATAATGTTATGGTAAAGGATAAGGATATGGATCATACATGCAAGTAAAATGCTTGGCAAGCAACAGATGTTTATGAACTGATAAAATGATTTAGTAAGTACAAGGCATTTTAAGAAAAACCTCAGATCTTACCATGATGTGGCGATGTAATTTAAATACGATAAAATGTTTTGACATGAGTCCACTGAGTGCATTCTTGTACTCAGCCCTGCATGTTTGTTTTTAAATGTGCAGGTTGAGCTGATGATGATGATGGAGGGGTGTTGAGGAGTCGAGAATGCTTTTTGATGTTTATATGTTAGAAACATTGAATATACATCGTCATATGTGTATTCACATGTTTTCCGCTGTATTAGAACAATATGTTTTTGTTTTGAAGTTAACAGTTGAAGCCCTTCAGATCATTGGTATCCTTTTGGATCTGTTGGCCTAGTCTTTATTGTACATTATGTTAGTAATGTATATAATGGTCGAATCGTCTTATTTTACGTGTTATATGTCTTTGAAATAGTCTTTCATGATCCCTAATTACTGTTCTTAGTATTAGTCCTCCTCAATCCATCCTTAGGATTAAGAGGCTGTTACAATATCAAATTCTTAAAAAGAGATATTGTCATATCTCTAATTCATCTCACACATCCTAGTTCATCTATTAAGGAACCCCATATTTATACTAGGCGTAAAACATAACTTTGTGCGTTAAAAAAATTACTCTACTCATGCACCAACATGCTTCGTTCCTACAACATGCTCGCCTCAAGTAAACATGTTCAATGCATTCAAACTTTAACCAAAGCATTTCAAACTTCAAATTAATGCATTTCTCATATGTATAAGTCTATTTGTTTATCTAAAATCACATAATTCACCTTAGAACGTATAAAACAATTGATTAGCATAATAAGCTCTAATTCAAATTTATTACTAAACATGGTCAAATAATTCTCATAAATTTACTTTAACATTTAATTATGCCCAATATATATATATATATATATATATATATATATATATATATATATATAGGGGTTGGTTATGGTGAGAAAACTCCTTAATGTACGAAAGTAGGAATAGTACCATATCTTTCATATTGTGTAGCACAATCGAATTAATGTATTGCACATGAAAGTTTAGCACATATTTCATCCATTCGTAGCACATATCTAAATATATTAGTTTAGCACATCTTTCATTGCAGTAGCACAAAAGAGTTATAGTATTGCACAATAATCCGTGTAGCACACAAAACACAAATCAGAAGCACACACGAAAATTAAATCTCAACCATTGATATAGCAAATCAAAGGCCCGATTCATTCCTATTTCCTACCAAATTATCTATTCCTACCGATCCATCTCCTATATATATATATATATATATATATATATATATATATATATATATAGGATAGATCATATAGTACCCAAGCCCCGAGATAGTATGTAATACTCAATCTCATCCATTCATCTCATAAATCCTATGGTTGAGATTTTTCGGACTTTTAATCTTAATTTCACGATTTTCGCTTCATTAAGGGTAGATTAGTAATTTGATTTGTTATGTGATTGCGAAAACAAACTATGCATTTAGTTGAACTGAATAATGCATTCAAATGAACAAAAAATGCATGCAGTTGAACACAATAATGCATGCGATTGGAAGCTCGCGTCCGACGCGCCCAGCGTGCGCTTCGCCCGCACGCCAGCGTGCGCGTGTTCAGCAGCTCCGTCGCTTCGCTCGGCGCCCGTTGGCCTGCATTTTACGTTTTGTTCAATGCATTGACATGTTTTGATCAATGCATGGGCGTGCTTTGTTCAATGCATGAGCGTGTTTTGTTCAATGCATGTTTGTGTTTTGATGCAACATGCGGTTTATGTTTTATTCAATGCATTGTCATGTTTTGTTCAATGCGGTTTCATGTTTTGTTCAATGCATTTTATGGTTTCGACGTAAAATCTCTCATTCATCCTTCTATGTCAATTCCGTCGTCTCTTTCTCGACACGGTGAATTCACCGTGAACCACCGCCATAGCCATCATATTTCTCGATTCTTCAATCATCTATCAAATTTATCTTATATTTTTCTCAAAATCCATCAATTTTGTTTTCAAATTTTTTTCTTCTTTTCTTTCTTTCAAAATCTATTGTTTGTTGTTGTTTGTTTATATTGTTGATGTTATTTGGTCTTTCGCCGTCGTCGCCGGCGTCGTCCGTCCGTTCTGACCGCTGGTCGTCTCCGTGGCCGCCCGTTGCCACCAAGGAGGAGGAGAAGAAGGTTGATTTGATTTCTTCCCATTTTGCCTTGCGAAAATTAAAAGAAAAGAAAAGAAAAGGAATTGCCATGTGTCGACGTGGTGCGACCACGTGTTCAAAATGTGTGGTCTAGATTGAGTACTACATCTTATATGGGGATGAGATGCGGGGAACCCAACCCTATATATATATATATAGGGTTGGGTTCCTATAGATCCCGGTCCTCAGTAGATGTAGTACCCAATCTAGACCACACAATGTGTTAATGTGGACAACCTAGATAAGCGACACGTGGCATGGCATCTTTTTATTTTTTTATTTTAATTTTCATTTAAGGGCAATGTAGTAATTTTTTTTTTTTCTTCTTCTTCTTCTTCTTCTTCTTCTTCTTCTTCTTCTTCTTCTTCTTCTTCTTCTTCTTCTTCACCTCTACTGTAAATTGTGTTGTTCGTCGAAGAAGAAAGAGAAGTAGGTGACAACGATGGCACGGTGGAAACGGTCGTGGTGGCAGCAATGGTGTGGTGGAGATAGTCATGGCTGTGGCATTCACGGCGATAGCGGTTGGATAGTGGCTATAGTTGGAGCTGCCTGGAATTTAAGAAAATAGAAGAGGACTTTGATTTAAGGTTGAAGGATCGATATGGAGGATGATTATGGTGATGTTTAAGGTTAAGTTCGTCAAAAATCGAAGAAGGGGGCAGTGGTTTACGATGGAGTTCGTCGAAAATCGGAGAATGAGGTAAATCGAAGAAGGAGGTGGCGAGATGAAGCTTCCAGCAAAGAATATGCATACTAATGCACATAAACCTGCATAACAATACACATATATCTGCATATACATAATACTATTTAAACATGCATATTGCAAAACAGAAACATGCATACTATTAAACAACAACATGCATACAACGAAACACAAAACTGCATGCTTTAAAATAGAAACTCGTAGGTTTTTCATTCTCGATATCTCTCTTTCTCTCTTTTCTAATATGCACAAACACATTTCTTATTGATCATTTGTTTTCTATCTTGTTGATCATTTGTTTTCTTTCAAATTATAAAGCTAGAAGTAATCTATCTAAACAAGAGAATATATTATGGATAAATCAATCTAATATGCATTTTTGTGTTCAACATTATGCAGTTTTGTGTCATGCGTATGCGATTTTGGTTTTAAAACATGCATGGTTGGTTTCTATATCACATAACAAAAAAAATTGTATAACTTAGTGTTCAACCGCATGCGAGTTTATGTTCATTTGTATGCGGTTTATGTTCAATTGTATCTGATTTTATGTTTAATTACATGCATGATTTAATTTTCGATTATTACATAACAAATCAAATTATTAATTTACCATTACTGTAGCGAAATCAACGAAAATAAGCTTAAAAATCCGAAAAAATCTCCACCATAGGATCTATGAAATGAATGGATGAGATTGAGTACTATATACTACCTCAGGCTCGGGTACTATTTGATCCCTCCTCTATATATATATATATGAAAATAATTTATGCATAACACTTATAATTTCTAATTTCTATATCACTTAGCAAAATGTCTCCACGTAGAATTTTTTTTATATCTCACCCTAAAAATCATATAAATTCATATCATATCTTATATATATTATTGGGACTAAATATGCGATCACATTAAATAAAATAAATTTAAAACTCTTAATCCTTCAACTTAGGATTTTGAAAAATTAGCAAAATATTTTCATAAATTCCTATAAATTCACATAACACTATATATTAATGTAGGATCAATAAAATATAATAACATTGGGCATAGAAAAATTAGAAATCAATTCCCTTCATCCTATAGTTTTTGAAATTTTTGAAAAAAATGCATAGACAATTTTCGAAAATTCTAATTAATTCAAACTATATATTATCCTCATCATACATCAACAATATACATTAATATCCATCATACAAAAATCATACACATAATCCACAATATAGGGTTTTTGAATTTTTTGTAAAAATTGTATAATCATTTTCAAAAAGTACAAATTTATTCACATAAGCTTAATCAATACTCAACATTATTAATTCATGATCAAACAACTATCGAAAATCATAATCACCTCCATATAAACCTCACATATCTCAACTATAATAAGAAAAAAGGATAACATGCTCAACTTTATACCAAATTCATAATACATGCTCACAACCATCATATAAACATATTTAATTAACAACTCAAACATTTAACAAAAATCCTCAAAATTTTCATGAAATAACCAAAGCATATGTGTATACTTGTCATGGATGGATTTCTATTTTTTTTATATCTAAATAGGTTAGATAATTTTTAACCTCTTAATTGGAGTCGATCGTTGAAGAAATCGATTTTTTTATATTGAAAATGAAGAAAATTTGAAGAAAACCTATCTTTTTTTTCTTCTTCTTTAGTTTTTGCAGAGAAAGAGAGATGATCTTGTTTGTGATGTATTTCCTCTATTTATGCCTTAAAAAAATTAAATATCTTACCTCAGTCAAAGAATTACACTATGCATTACATCATCATATTTTTCTTTCTCTATTTCTCCTTCATTTTAGCCGATTCCAAAGAAAAAAGAGAGCTCATGCCTCCGTTATGAATTTTAATAATATAATATAGACCTTAGGTGAATTAAAATTAAAATATAAAAAAAACAATCATACACCCCCAAAAAATGATGTTTTCGGTCATCCTTAGCATAAATAGAAAATTTTGTTTCAATCCTCATTTTCTTTTAATATGGTGTGGAAAAGAAAATGTGATAAGAAAAAAATAATAATTTAGATTTAAATACTATCTTTTATATTTCTTAAAACATTAATATAATTTCCTTATTAAAATTTTGTAAAATATATACTATAAAAAATCGAGTCATGTTGTAACAGCCCACTATCCCTAAGGACGGATTAGCATGGACTGTTATTTGGGATGATAATTAAGAAGCAAGAAAAGAAAATGAGATATCGAATTGTGAGATATATATCAAGAAAACGTCTAGAAGTATTAAAGTATTGGAGATCAAAGTAAACATAATTTACATACAAGAGACTAGTCCATCAGATCCTTAACAAAAGGGTTCAACTGATCTGAAGAAATTTAGTTCTCTAATCAAAATATAACTTAATGTTCTTGCAGCGAAAAACATGTGAGGTACACATATGAAGATGTGTACTCAAGACTCTACTATCAGCAACAAAAGATTCCTACTGCTCAACACCGCTCAATCTCATCATCAGCTCAACCCGCACATTTAAAACAAACATGCGGGATGAGTATAAAGACCCATGGACTTGTGCCAAAACATATATCATAACTTTGAATTACACTGCCCCATCTATAACATACACAGTTTATTTGAAAGTTCTGTGCTTAATAAACATTTTCTGTCATTTTCCATAAACTTTGTTTGGCCAGACATATTTTCTGTCTGCATGATCCATATCTAACTCATCTTGTGCCGTAGAAAGATGCCTCATTCCACGGACGCCGTGATCGACCGAGAAAAACCTTTCAGCACACCGTCACCTGTAACTGACTGAGCAAACCTTTCAGCAACACAGTTACCTAGTATACACGTTAACCCTTGCTAGGAATTCTCCATCTAGCATAGGATCCGAATTTGATTAAACTTATGTTGGCGAACCAACACAGATAGCACCCATACATAAAACATAAACACTTTGGGCATGCAATTATATAGTAGCATTTCATCATCATTTTCTCAAAAAAATGCATCGTAAATAAAACTTTTCATTTTATTTTTATCCTTGAGGAGAAAAGCCCACCTAGTACATTGTCCTTCTCAACGAGTCTCTTTCCTTTACTTCAGTGCTCACTTTCGTGCTCCACCTTTACGTAAGAAACTAATTTAGTACGTCAGTCGTATATTTGAAAATCGTCAAGAATTAATGGAACTAGATAGCTTTTTAAATCTTATCAAGATTGATTAACTGAATATAGTCTTTCTAAGGCTTTTGTATCTTTAACCAGTTTGGGTCGTATTTTCATTGAAAATTCTAACTTATAAACTCTCTTTTCTAACTGAGACGAACATTGCTTCAAACCTCATAATAATAAATTAGGTCAATCCTTTGAACTAGTATTAGTCATTTTTCGATAAAATGATTTCAATTATGAAACCAATTCTTATAAAAGAGATATTGCTATATCTCTAATTCGTCTCACACGTCCTAGTTTATCTATTCAGAGAAACTCATATTTATACTAGGCGTACAACATAACTATGTGCGTTAAACATAACTCTACTCATGCACTAACATGCTTCATACATTCATACTTTAATCAAGTCATTTCAACTTCAAACTAATACATTTTTCAAAATTCACCTTTAGAACAATTAACTTGCATAATATGCTCAAATTCTAATTTATTATTTATCATACTCCAATAAATCTCATAAATTCACTTTAACATTCAATCATTCCCAAAAATATATATATGAAACTAATTTATGCATAACAATTTATATTTTAAAAATTTCTACGCCACTTAGCAAAACGTCTCAACGTAGAAATATTATATCTCATTTAAAAAGTCACATAAATTCATAGCATATCTTATACATGTTCTTGAGTCTAAATATGTGATTACATTTAATGAAATAAATTTGAAACTTCAAAACTTCTAACTTTAGACTTTTCAAAAATTTTGGAAAAATTAGCAAAACATTTCCATAAATTCATATAAATTTACACAACACACTATATTAACATAGGATCATTAATATCTAATAACATTAGACATAGAAAAATTTGACATCAAAACCCTTCATCCTATAGTTTTCGAAAATTTTGGAAAAATATATAAACAATTTTCAAAAATTCTAATTAATTCACACTATACATTATCCTCATCATACATCAATAATATATATACTAATATCCATCATATACAAATCATACCTCAATAATCCATGAACTAGGGTTTTCAAAAATATCTTAAATAATTTCCAATATTTTCCAAAAATATGAATTAATTCATACATGCTCAAACAATACTCACTATTATTAATTCATGCTAAAAAAAACTATCAAAAATCATTATCACCTCCATATAAACTTCATATATCTCAACTATAATACGAAAAATTTTAACATGCTCAACTTTGTACCAAATTCATAATACATGCTCACAACCATCATATAAACATATTTAATTAACAACCTAAACATTTAACAAAAATCCTCAAATTTCTCATGAAATAACCAAAGCATATAACTCCATTTTTCATGGATTAATTTCTCATATTTTTGTATATTTAAGTAGGTTAGACAATTTCTAACCTTTTAATCGGAGTCGATCGTCGAAGAAATCGATTTTTCTAACTTGAAATTCAAGAAAAAGATGGAAGAACACTTATCCTATTTTTTTCTCCTATTTTAGGTGGTTTAGGTAAATGAGGAAGAAAAATTCATCCACTTGTGTCACGACCCCTCAATCCTATGTGCGGATTAACGAGACTATAACTCTAGCAGGGATAAAAAACTAGGAGGCTCTTTTAACGAGAGCGTAATACATATGTCATTTATATTCTTGGACTATATTACATAATTTAGGGTTCTTGCAATGGAAGACATGTGATATGTACATATGACGATGTACAATCAAGGTATAAAACAATTCAATGACAACATTCCTATTGCTCAACACTTGCTCCATCCATCATCTCGCTCACCCGCACATTTAAAACAAACAAGCGGTGAGTACAAGAATGCACTCGGTGGACTCATGCCAAAACATTTTATTTTCTTTGAATTACACTTGCCAACATCATGGTAAGACACAAGGGTTTTAGTTGAAAATGCCTTGTGCTTACTAAAATATTTTCATCAGTTTGTAAAATCATCGCCTGGCCAGGCATTTTTCTGGGTGTGTATGATCCATATCCCTTAACATCCTTTCGTCATATCATCATAGTCGAACGTCGTGAAGGAGGCCTCCCTCTACGATGCCGTGATCGGCCGTGAATTGTCCTTACAGCACACAGTCACCTTAGGTGTACACGTTAATCCTAGCCAGGTATTGTCCTTCCGGCACCGGATCCGATATCGATTTTCATTCATAAGTTGGGAATAACCCAACAACATTCATAACATTTCATAACATCTCATAATATCTCATGGATAGGATACATACACAAAACATAAATATTTTGGCAGGTAATCTTGTAAACATTTTATCAACAGTTGAAATAAGCATCGTAATTAAATATTTTAGAAGCATTATATTTTTGGGTAGAGTAAAGCCCACCTGGACTATCGATTGTCTAAATCGATTTCTTGGACTGTAAGTCCCAGACTTAGCCTATCTATTCTTGGCCTTGAAGTTCTGGAGTAGAAACTATCCATCGAGTCTTAGAATCCATATTTCTACTATAGTGTATATCAAGGTATGATATACACTCAATTGAGCATGTAGGAAGCACCTAGTCAAATATTTCACGTTAAGGTATGCTTTCGTGAAAATATCGTATCATGATGTTTTATCATAGTTCGTACATCTTATAATGCTCTATCGTACCTTGCGACATAACATAATGAATGCATCAATTACTAGCATGTTAGTCACATAAGGCATATTTCACAAAGGGGTTTCCAACACTTAGTCAAATTTTCAAGTGTTGAATTTCAGCAAAAACAGCTTGAAACAACCCAAGTGACGTACTTTGACGATCCATAACTCTCGATTCAGAATACGTATGGTCGCACAAAGATACATTCTGGAAACCTCTAAACATGTACTACAAGTTCTAAGAAGGAATTAAATCCAAAAGAGTCTTGGTTCTGAATATATAGGGTCTCAAAGTGGGCAACTCAAACTGACTTCTATACTTAGAAATTTTTTCAGAATTTCCAGTTTTAGCTTAACGACGAGGGGTTTTGCGAGGCTCGTAACTTTTGACTCACAATACCAAAATGGCTGCAGGCTACCAATTTAGAAACCTTGTAACAAGTACTACATATTTCATGAAGACCATACTGGAAAATATCTGACGCATCGAGAAATACATAAGCTCAAAGTTGACTAGTTGGAAATGGACAGTTTCCAGTAGGTGACTTTGGGTCGATGAAAAGTATACCTATAAAACTTGGTTTGGGATCAAAATTTCCAGATCATAACTAGACATGGTGAGGAACATTTCTTATGAAGAAATCCAAGTCCAAATCGGACTACAAATGGCTTGAACATCTCACGTAAAAGTCATACTCGAACAGCCTATTATATGAAAAATTTACTAAGGCAGTTTGTCCAAAACAACATACTGTAATGTATCAACTTCAAAAATTCACCGTGAGTTCATTATAAGGAATCTGGGAATGAAACCAATCATATTGAAAAGCCACTTAAGTCTAGTTTTATCCAGAAAAAGCCTCACTCAATGATTCACAATAGATTGGGAGCTAAAAATATTTCACCACAAGCTATCACTCCCGTGACAGTTTTGTGCAGTTAACTTGTAAAATATGGAATAAATAGTAAGACTTTTTAGAAAATTCTGAAAATTTACATACATCTTCTAGACATGCTGAATTATGTTTCTACCAAATTTCAGAGTTTATCATTCGCCAAACTTAAAACGAAAGCCACGGATTATGGGTGATGAACACGGCGATTTCGCAGATTTGTGCAGTGTTTTGATAATTTCAAATAAAATATCAAATCAAGTTGTATGGACTTGAAATTTTACAGAGGCATACTAGACACATATAATTTCAACATATCAAAATTCACAATCATCGGACCACTGAAACTTAGTCAAATAAATTCGTGAAGTTGCTGTTCGTCCAGGAAATCAACATGCAATGATCAAAAGTATTGAATCTACCTATTAAATCAACATGCAATCACTTTCAAGCATAGACCCAACACATTCAAGCATATTGATGAACATGCATGTGTATATCTTGATCATCCCTAGGATCTAAGGAGATGGTATCTACCTTAGCCACGAAATCGAGAGGATGAAGAGGAAGGGACGGCTGTCCATCTTGAGCTAGGAGCTTATGTCCACTTTTTTTGAATGGTGGAGTGGCTGATCTTGGAGCTGTTCTTGGAGCTGTTCTTGGAGGATGGACGAAAATGGGGAAGAAGATGAATGAAATCTGATTTTGGGGGTGAGAGGTATGGGATGTGTGTGGGGTGCTTATGGGTGACAATTGTCACCTTAATACATGTAGTTGACACCTACACACATTTCTACCTACACACCACACACATGCATCGAAAATTACATATATATATGTATATATATATATCAGATTTTAATAGTGTAGTTAGGATATAATTAATCCAATGTCACTTAGATACATGTAATAGATAAATCAACAAATAAGTGCTTAGTATATATGTATATAGCTCTCGGCTATTACACTATGCCAAAGGGTCCAAATTTTATTTTCCATGCCAAACATTGATATATGTTATGACATATAGTTTAGATGATAAATAATATCATAGGATAAATTAATGGCATCATTTTATGCGACAAAAATCGAGTTCGAAAATTAGGGTTTTCGAGCGTTTGAAAAATTGGTAACTATCGAATCTTGATGATCTAGCATTGATTTAATGCTAAATCATACTTTAATTACATATACCAATCATAGGAAATTAATTCCTATAATTTCTTGATCGATTAAAACGCTTTTGCTTCATCTCAAAACGTTAACGTTTGAAAACGTTGCAAAACGTTCATTATCGACTCATCTCGAAATGGTCGTCATCACTTTATTACATTATTCCATTAATAATGGAATTTAATTCTAAGCTTAATTGCTTAGAAAATATCATGAATTTTAACTATCGATACGTGATCGACGTTAAAATAATACTGTCGATATAACTTCATATACTTTTATTTCTTAATTCACAATTCTCCGTGAATATAAAATAGGAATTCATTCCTTCGTAAATAATCGAATCATTATTCGATATCTTATGGATTGAATCATCTCAGCGAATTTCTAATTTACGGGTTTTAAATACCGTAATTGGGCATCTAATTCTGCGGGGTATTACATCGATGATGTATACTCTTTTTTCATGCTTTAAAAAAAATATCTTCTTTAGTCAACACAAAATAAATATCTTCTTACCAACAAAATAAATACCTTTCACTACCAAACAAAAATAAAATATCTTATCTTATCAACAAAATAAATATCTTTCACTATCAAACAAAAATGAAATATCTTTCTTTAGTCAACCAAATTAAATATCTTATCTCATCAAAGTTTTTTTCTCTTTTTCTTCCTCCTTTTTGTTTTTTCCGGCCATCATAAAAAAATATAACACATGTCTCCATTTTTTTCATTAAATAATGATATATTATAATATACTCCCTCCGTCCCACTTAAAGTGTCTCTTTTCTTTTGGACTTGAGTATTTAGGAGAAATATATAAAGTAGTAAAAGTGTTAAAAAGTGGGTAGGGTCCACACTTTTTAAAGGGATAATTATTTCCTAAAATGGAATGAGACATTTGTAATGGGACAATCCAAAAAGGAAAGTGAGACATTTTAAATGGGACGGAGGAGTAGATCTTAGGTGATGATATAGATCATGAAAAAAAGAACAATTCTATGTCTCAAAGTGATAATTTTGACATTCATTAGAAAAATATAGCAATTGTTTGTCCAATCCCTCTTTCTTTAATATATAAAAATATTGAAGAAAATTAATATATAAAAAAATGCCCTTGTTTCTAAAAACATTAATAGAACTTTCAAGATTAAAATTTTTTAAACTTTATACTAAAAATTTTGAGTCATGCAAATATGTCAATAAGAAAGTCGTACTCACTTTTTTTTTTTTAGTTAATATGGAATTAAATTCTAAGTTTCGTCGTTTAGAAAATAACATAAGATTAATTATCGAAAATTAATCGTCGTTGGAAAAAGAATCGTTCTCAAAAGGAATAACATATATATTCCTTGATTTACTAATTGCTTAAAGTCATAATATAAAACTTCTCGCATTATGGATAATCAAAATTAAGCTTCGATAAATTATTATTCTGATTATCGAAACAAAAACTCTAATTAACGACTTAAATTATCATAACCTAGTTTTAAATTATCGGGATATTACACATGTAAATACCTAAATAAGTAAGTCGTAATCACTTTATGTCGTATGTCATTAAGTTGGAATTAAATTCCAAGCTTCGCCGTGTAGAGAACGATGTAAGAGTAATTATCGAAAGTAATCATCGTTGAAAAATCGCTCTCCAAAAAGGAATACCATATATATATATTCCTTGGTTTACTAATCATTCAATGTCGTAAAATAAAACTTCTCGTGTTATAGAAAATCGACATTGATCTTTGATATTTTAATCTTTTAATTATTAAAGCCAAAACCTTAATTACCGACTTAATAAATTTTAAACTGTCTGGGCATTACAACAACTTAGCATTGTGGATATTAACGTTTTCCACCCTTTCAAAAATTTAATATATATATCTTCTAAGGCTTTTTGATATTCATCTGCATTTTCTAGTTTTATCCTTCTACAATAGTTTTCACTTCTTTTACTAATTGTTCTACTTTATTGACTTTTGGTTAAAAAGCTTTTATTTTCTCTTCAAGTTTATTTATAATTTGCTTAGTTTCTAATTCTATTTTTCTTGGTTTTGCTTTTTCAAGTTGATATTCATGTTGTAAGATTTTTTTTTGATGGAATGTGTTTAACTAATTTTCTTATCTCTTCTATGATTTGATGGTTTTGTTCTTTTATATAATCGATACTTTCAGATAATTTATTTACAAATTTATTTCATTCTTTGATAATATTATATAAATCCTCAAGTATTTTATTTGTAATTCTCTTTTCTCTTTCTAAATTATGTCCTAAATTTAATAATAGGTCTGTAATACTATTTAAGTGATTGTTTTCAGTATGTAAACTGTGTTTAAAGTTTATATTAAATCTACAAGTAAGATTATATTTATTAATTAAAAATTCTTTATCTTTGTTTTGATGATATTCAAGATCGAGAATTCAATTCTTCTGAGAGTTTCGAATCAATATTTTGAGAGTTTTCTTTCTTCTTTGCTTGATTAAACTAGATTCTAAAATTAAACATTTTCCCATAAAAATAATATAAAAAGAAAGTGGTTTGAAGAGTAACTCCAAAATCAACTCTACACACCAAACTAATATCATTAATGCAAAACATCTTAATCCTTCACATAGGCGGGTTCTTAACAACAAAGAAAACTTACAACATCATGCCACCTAACAAGTTAAGCTTGTCCTAGTCTTTTAGACCTCGAAGTTTCTACTACGATACCAATAAGGGGTAGGATGTGTTTTTAGGTTTACATTAACCATAAAATTCACATAAATATTTACTGAAAGCAGAATCGGAATACAAAAGAATTCATACCAAAGAATCTCACACATAAATTCTTTGAAGATATGAAGCAGGGACGGAGCCTTCATTTCCAGAAAATATGTTCAGCGAAATTGAAGGATTTTTTTTATGAGAAGGGGAAATATTATAAGGACACTGGTTTTAATATAGGCGTAAGAAGAAAGAAGCTGAAAACCTTAGCAATACATGTAGATTTAAAGAAAGCTCAAAATATTATTTCTTCTTGTTCTTTCTCGGGTGATTTTTTACAATGAATAACATCTGTCTTTTATAGGCAACGAAGGCAACGATTACAATTGATTAGTCTATTTACAGATGAAATATCACTATCTAGAAAATGACATCTTACCAATAGATAAGACTAAAGTTAAATAATATATATATATAGAGGAGGGATCAAATAATACCCGAGCCCCAGATAGTATGTAGTACTCAATCTCATCCATCCATCCTATTAATCGTGTAGTGAGATTCGTGCACGATTTTAAAAGTTTTACGTTAATTTGTGGTCGTAAGGGTAGATTAGTAAAATTTGTTATGTGATTTCGAAAATAAACCATGCATATAGTTGAACTGAACTATGCATTCAAATGAACACAAAAATGCATTCACTTGAACACAAACATGCATATGAGTTTTAATTTTAATGCATGCTGGAAACACATTCTCAGCGCTCGCTCGCGCGCACCCAGCGTCGATTGGGTGCGATGCAGTGTTATGTTATTTCATATGTATTATTTATATTTTGTTGTGGCTCTTCCCAAACCCAGCGCCCTACCCGGCTTGGTGCACACAGGCGCCCCTACCGGCGTCGGCTCAGACCAACATGGGCACGCACCCAATGCCGGTTGGGTGCAATGCAGTGTCATGTTATTTTGAATGCAATGTCATGTTATTAAGAATGCGGCGCCCAAACCCAGCTCCGCGGATACCCAACTTCGCGGACTCCTCTACCAGGTGGGGTGGGCACCTAGCACCAGCGGGCACATTCCCATTTGCACATGAGCGAAAAATAGGCTTCCACGTGTCAAATTTTGATGCGTCCACGTGTTCAAATGTGTGGTCTAGATTTGGTACTACATACTATCTGGGGATCGGGTACTACGGGAACCCAATCCTATATATATATATATATATATATATATATAGTAGGGTGTATTTTTTCGGGTTACACATTAAAACCACAGGAAGAAAAATAGAAAATACATAATAGAGCTCACACAAAACTCTTTAGATGAAGAAAACAAGGACAAAACCTTCTCCTCCTCTGAAATTCGCAGCAGCTATGTACATAATTTTTTATTTTTTTATTTTTATTTAATGGGATATTGGGATAGTATTTGGCTTTTAAGGATAAATATAGGATTTATTATCGGCTATATGAGTAAGAAAACTGAAAGCTTGGAAACTCATGGTTTTTTGAGAATGCACAAGTTTATTGATTTCTCTTCGATGATATTACAATGAAGTATTACTGCCTATTTATAGGCAAAAATATTAATCATCTTATGGTGCTGTCCACCCATCTAAAGAGACATCTCACATAAAAAGAAAAACATGACATTACACCTATCCTATCTAATCAAGCATCTTAATAATGCTATCTACCATTATTTGACACGTTATCATCATTCTATCATCTTTCATTATATATATATATATATATATATATATATATATATATATATATGGGATGATTCCGTGAGAATGAAAATAAATGTAGGAAATAAGAATAGATATGTAAGTCTAGCATATCTTTCATATTTGTGTAAGACAATTAAATTACTATGTTGCTCATGTTAGTTTAGTACATATTTCATCTCTTCGTAGCACATATGCTAAATATATTAGTTTAGTATATTTTTCATTTCAGCGTAACACAAGAATGGTTCTAGTGCTGCACAGTAATCCGCGTGCACACAAAACATAAAATTGTAGCACAACCGAAATTAAATCTCAACCATTGATCCAGCGAATCAAAGGCCAACATTCATTCTCATTTCTTACCAAATTATCCTTTTATACCTAATTCATCTTCTATATATATATATAAATTTTATTTTTGTTTGAAAGATTTTTACCTTTTTAGGATTTATTGCTAAACCAGCTTTTTTAGTAGTTTGTATAAAAATATTAAGATGTTTAAAATGTTCATCGATGGTTTTGGAAAAGAATAAAACATCATCGATATAAACAATAATAAAATCCATGTGAGGATTATAAATTTCATTCATAATGTTTTGAAATTCCATTGGAGCATTTTTTAAACTTAATGGCATAACATTCTATTCAAAATATCCAAAAGGAACTGTAAAAGTCGTTTTATATCTATCTTCTTCTTTAAAATGATTTGATAGAATCACGATTTTAAATCAAAAGAGGAAAATATATTTCCTTTAAACATCCTATTTAATAAGTCTATCTTATTTGGTAATGGATGCTTTATCCATTTGAAAGCTTTATTAAGCGGTTTATAATTTATTACTAGTCTAGGAGCTCCTCGTTCTATTTCGGAGGTATTTTCTACATAAAATGCAGGACAACTCCAAGACTGTTACTAGGTCTTATTAAACCATTTTTTAGAAGAGTATCAATTTCTTCTTTACAAAACTTTAATAATCTTTCTCCCATAGCAATTGGTCTTGCTTTAGTATTGACTTTTATTTCATCAAAATTATCAATATATGGGAGACATACTTCATGTCTTTTTCTATTCCAAAATGCATTTGGAACTTCAGCACAAATTTCTTATTTATTTTTTGAAGAATTTCTTTTATTTAATTATTTTAAAATTAATTTCTTCTTTTAATGAAGTAATAAAATTATTTTTATTTTTAACAACTTCTTGCAAACGTTTATAGATTTTGTTAAAGGAATAGAGGAAAATGGAAAGAAAAGATTTTTTCCTTTAACTTGGGTAAATAATCCCTTTTCAATAATTTTATTAATAGGGAATAACATTTGGAAAAAAGGGGGTGCCAAGTATTACTGGCGTAGAAATATTTTTAATTAAAATAAAAATAGTATTAAGACAAACTCCTGAGTTGCAAATAGCAACATCTGATAGTTTATAATTAACAACTAAAGGCTGTTTATTAGCAGTAGTTATAAACTGAGAGGTTTCAGAATAATATTTTGAAGGTGTAATTCCTTCACTAATACAATTAACATCTGCTCCTGTATCTAGGAGAGCATTGATGGTAATAGTAAATTCTTTATTTACAATAAGAGTTACTTTAGAATACCATTTTTGAGAAATAATCTAATCAATTTTATTGATCCAAATTAGATTGTTAAAATTAATTTGATTTATTTCTTGATCTTCTTTTTTTAGAAGAATAATATTTTCACTTTCTTCATCAAATGAGGTGGAGTCATTTCTCCAATTATTATTTAATAAATCAATCCTTTCATTAAGAAATTTTATTTCAGATTTTATCTGATTAATTTCTCCTTTTAATTCAGAAATTGTAGTCTCTCTTTCTCTGTGATTAGCCTTTTCAAGTATTTTGATATATGAATATAATTCCTTTTGTTCATTAACCTTATTAGTAAGTCTAGTTTCCGACTTTTCAGATTTAGAATTTGAAGCAATAGAAAGATTATATTCTATAGCTTTTCTTTTTTCTATAGGGTCTTTTATTTGATCTATTAGATCTAGAATAAAATTTTCTTCTTTAGTAATAACATTGATATTTATCTCCATAAATTTTGTGAGACAAACATCACAATCACAATCTGAATCACAATTTTGTAATTCTGATTGATCAGATTCATCTTCTGAATTTTCTGAAGATTCATTATCATTTTTAAAGATAGTAATAGAAATATCTTCTCCATCTTCTTCTTCATTAAGAAGTATATTTCATAAAGATTTTTTTAAATCTCTATCAATATTAATATTATTAATTTTTTTCTTTACATAACATTTATTAGCTTTATGCCCTATTTTTCCACATTTCCAGCAGATAAGCTTAGTTTCTTCAGTCTTGGAGGCTGATTTTTGAACCTTTTTGGAGCACTTCTTTTAATTGATTTCTTTTGTTTAGAATAATTTTTTGAATTTTTTTTTCTATTTTATAGATTTATGTTTTTTCTTAATCCTATTAGGATATTGTTTAGATTGAAGACCTAAATGTTCACAAAAATTTCCAATAATATTTTTATTTTCATTCTTTTGAAAATCAAGTTGACTTTTTAATTTGATTTCATTACAAAGAATAATTCCTTCAGCAGTTATTAATTCCTTCAGCAGTTATTTCTGCTCAAATATCTCCATAAGAAAGATTTTCCCAAATAATATTATTGTCGACAAATTTTGTTTTTAACCTATTTAAAACTCTTTCTGAAAAGAGTGGAGGTAATCCTGCAATAAACTTTTCTTTCCAAAAGTTCATATTACAATCATTTCTAGTAAGAACTTTAGACATAAAAACATCTTTGTATCATCTAAAATCAGATAATTTTTGACATTTTAAATTCATTAATTGGTTATGGGTTTTATCTAACTGAAGCTCATTAGCTCCAACAAAAATTGTAAGTATTGTATAAATAAGGGTATTAACCGCATCAGACTCTTCCTTTTGAGTGATAAGGTCAATAACACTTGCATTTGAAGTTTTGCTTTTAACTTCTTTTGAAATATAAAAATCCCACCAACCTTGAAGTTGGCCGGTAAATCCAGTAATAATGGCTTGAGCAATTTGTCTATCATTATTACCTTTTATTTTTGCTGCCGAAGCATAAATAAACATTTGTTTTACAATAGTTTTTATTTGATATTCAGATTTTCCATCTATGTTCCATTCCGTAATAGATTCACCACTGAATTGAGCATAGTCTCCTTTTTCTTCAATTTGAAGATTTATTGGAGTGGATTTTTTATAATAAGGTTTTACTATAGAGACATCAACAAGCTTATTAACTTGCAAATCATCTTCTGAATGTAATATTCCAAAGAAACGAATATACGATTACGGTATTCTGAACCCGTAATTAGGGTTTTGCCGTATATTATCTTTTTACGACACCGAACCTTGTGATTTCGATACGATATCGTTATAACGAATTCCTTTTCATAATTCACTAAGGATTGTGAATTAAAGGATTGAAATATTACGAAATGATTCGTCAATATTTTTAAACGTCAAACGCGTATCGAACGTCAGCTTTTCATGAAATTTTCTGAGCAGTGCGGCTTGGAATTAATTTCCATCTTAATTCCTTTATTAAATGGAATATATTTATTTAGTAAGTATGAACTTACTGCGACCATTTTGAGATGAGTCGATTTGAACGCTTTGAGGCGTTTTGAGCGTTAACGTCTGAGGCGATTTGAAAAATGAGTTTAATGCTCGGAAAATTATAATAATTAATTTCCTATTATTATTTTATATAATTACAGTATTACTGATTAATAAAATCAATATTTGAGTTATTAAACTCGATAATTTGAAATTAAATTTGAAAACCTAATCTTATAAATAAGGGTTTTATCACATGAAATGATAGCATTAAATTATCCTATGGTATCTAAACTTTATAATATGATATATATGGATAATATTAAGCATTAAATCAGATTTTGAGCCATAAAAATCGAAGGATTCAGTTTTTATAAAATTGAAACCCAAACTTTCGAAATTAGGGTTTTTAATTCATAAAATGTGTAATAATTTTATCCTATGCTATTATTTAATATCTAAATCATATATTATGATATATATGTGTATATTTGGGACGAAAATTACATGAGTATCAATAATAGGTGTAATTCATATTTTTAATCCAATTTTTACAATTTTGGATCGGTAATTTCGAATTTATACATATGTGATGATTTAATTATTTTATTGGCATGTATTATATATCTATGAACTATATTATGATTAATACATGTATTAGGTGTAACAATAAAATAAAATCAGCCTAAAATCCCCCCAAGCTACCGATCTCTCTCCCAACAAGCATGCACTCCACCTATTTTCACCCAATGCATGACTTAGCTTTTACTTAGCCTAATCATCACTATAATCTCCATCATTGGCATCAGATTTTGCCCATTTTCTTGCTGAAAATCGAGAGGGAGAGGAAGGCATATTGTAGCAAGACTCTTCACCTTATTCATTATTCCTCTCACAAGTAACAAACACACAAAAACTCACAAATCCTCTCCATTTTCTGCACACCAAAACCGAGAGCCATCCTCTCTATTTTTCAGATTTTCTTCTTCCTTCTTCTTCATTTCTCCACCAAGTTTGGACATCCACATTGTGCTTGTCATTCTATTCCATTTCAAAGGTAAACCAAGGACCAATAGCTTCGATTTTCATCTCCCTTGTTCTAAAATTTTCGAAACTGTTTTAATATATATGCATAGGTTTCGAAAGTTTTATATAGTTTATATATGTGTTTAAATGTTCTTGAGCATGAGCCATTGTTTATTTATATGTTCTTGAGGATTTTATTTTGAAAATACTTGTGAATATATGTTAAATGAGCATAGGAGTTGTATATTAAAATTTTGGAATGGCCTAGCATGTTTATGACATTTTCGAACCATAGTGTATATTGATATAAATTTTTGAAAATGCTATAAAATGTTAAATGATGACCGAATACTTATTAATATGTTCTAAGCATGTATTATTGCTCTATTATATGATTTAAGACTATAGTATTGATTTAGAAATTTTTGAAAAACCATAGCTTAAATTTTGAAAATGCCGTGAGATATATATGTATGTACCTTGATGTATAATTTTTATTTCAAGCATGCAATGACATATTAGTGCTTTAGAACCTTGATTGTATGTTCTATGATTTAATTAGAATTTTTGAAAACCATATACTTGATTTTACAAGAATACCGTGAGCTTTATAAATATATAGGTTGGTGTATGATTTTATTTTGAACATGCAATGGTGTATTAATGCTTTAGTATATTGTTTATACATTGTGTGAATTAATTAGAATTTTAGAAATCAAATGCTATTTTAAATCAAATAAGCCGTGAGCTTATTGCTCTTGAAGGTGATGATTTAATTAGTTTTGATAAATATTATGATGTTATATTACTATACTATAGTGTATAAACATAGTATATAATTGTTGGAATTTTGAAAACCAAATACTAAATAAAGTCGAAAAAGCCGAGAGCATCACAAGCTCATATGGTGACGATTTAAATTAGTTTTGTTGATGTTATGATGTTACAATGTTATAATATAATGTTTAATGATGTTGGAATTTATTTAGAATTTTAGAAATTGTTTGCTATTTATTTGGTAATTATCTTATAATTACCGTGAAATATTGTTATATATTGAAATAAATAGTTATGATGAACTATGGGTTATGTAAATATTATATACTGATGTTGGGATATTATAATAGGTATATATCAATTTTGGGAATTTTGGATGATTATTCCTATTTATTGGAATTTAGTGAATATATATATATATATATATAAATAAATAACAAACATTACTATATGAATTTGATAAATTCATATTCTGGACCATAGTGTATAATAATGCACTATATTAATTTAGAAAATTTTTCAAGGGTCATTTGCTATTTTTAAGACAATTATCGAAAATTTCGATAATTAATAAGGATTTTAAATCCTTTTTAAAGCATTTATTAATGAAATTTTGGTAAAATAATATTCGGACAGTTTTAAATGTTACAAAATTTTATAAACATAGGTTGCTATGTTGAGACAAACGTTCATTTTGTAACGTTTTAAAAACCAAAATACGCTTTTTAATTATAAAAAGAGTTATTAAAAATGCGAAAATATTTATAAGTCCTTGATTTACAAGATGAATCGAGAAATAGGACTTTACGTTTTCAAATCGATCAAATTCGATTTATAAAGCAAAATAGTAAGAAATTACTATTTAAAAGTCAAAATCATTGACTTTGTAGACCAGTGTTGACTTCGTTGACTTTTGAGTCAAGCGACGATTATACGTTTATAAATCGTCGACGCGTAAGATATACTAATTGAGTATGATACCTCATTAGTAAGAAAAGACTTCACAAACAAAACCCATATATCGAGAAGCGTGCAATCGTTGAGCGTATCTCGGCGAGCGAGAACAATTGATGTTGTGCGATTAGAGGCGTATCAATTCACTAAGAATTGATCTCACATCGATATGAAATATCAAAGTTATCTTAAATTTTGAAAGTCTCGATAGACTTGAGCGACGTACTAAAGCCTCGCCAGAAAGGTGTGGGCAAACGCAATGACGGGATTTTGACGAACGATCGAACTGGGACTTTTACAACGAACCGTAGTCGGTGGGCTTTATCTTTTAAATGTGGGCCTTTTCTTACCCCACTAAAACGTGACTTCTTGTTATTTCAAATGAGTTTATTTCTGATACTTATCCTACAATTGTTTAACAAATGTTTTTGCATTACACCGCCAAAATATTTCGTTTTGTGTATGGATCTATCTGTTATGCCGGTGAAATTGTGGAGATGGTTGGAACTATTATATCAATTGTTGTGGTAGCACCCAACCTTTTAATGTCGGGTCCCGTGCTCGATGATAAATGCACAGCTAGGATTGGCGTGAAGGTTGGAACTATGTTGTGTTAACATATGCTTGCAGAGAGTGATTGTGTTTGTGACGGGATTACGGCGGTCCACGGCGTCGTAGATGGGAGGCCTCCTCTCGGCGTTTATTTATTTATTTATTATTATGTATTGTGACTATGAGATACGGACCATACACACAAGAAAATGCCCGGCGGCTATGTTTCTGACGAAAATGATTTGGTAAGACAAGGCATTTTAACTAAAACCCTTGTGACTTACTCGATATTGGCAGTAATCAAAATATTATCAAATGTTTTCGGCATAAGTCCACCGAGTGCAATTTCTTGTACTTAGCCGCATGTTTGTTTTAAATGTGCGGTTGAGCTCGATGGTGATGATGGGGATGTGTTGAGGAGTCAGGTGTCCTGACCGATTTACTTAAATTTTGGGTTATACTGAATACATATCGTCATATATGTATTCACACACTTTCATTGCTATACTCGAACTCCTTTATTTATGCTTTATGTTACAAACTATCGAGGACCATCGGATCGGGCCAAGTTTTGGGGTCCGATGGCTAAACCCTTTTCAAAACATTATAACATCACTCATATTCTACTCAAGCATGTTAGTTTATGTTTATGCATCTTTATTTTCCCTTGTAATCCCTAAAATACTACTCCTAGTATTAGTCGCCTCCGGACGGGTTGGTCGGAGCAGGCGTGTGAGAGTGGTATCAGGCGCTTTTGCTCTTTGAAACCCAAGACCTTTTATTCTAAGTCTAGATCGAGTCACTTGGACTTCTAGAAACCCTCTTGACTCCTCTCAACACTCCATCACATCGAGCTCAACCGGAAAAAGGTAAGCGCATTTCTTTCTCAAACTCATGAAATGGAAAACTTCGCATGATGAGCAATTAGAGGAACTTTTGAGAAATATTATTATTATGAAAATTTTGAAGTTGAGGAAGAAAATTTTTCCAATTTTTTTTTTATTGAGCAATACAATTGCTCAAGTATTTAGATGGAAGTGTATGGTAGTATCAAGTTGAATGATCAACACAAACGAACAATTCATTTTTAATATGTATATGGGTTGATCATGACTGTCTTTTGAAATCATACTTCCAAATTTGCAAATAAAACTTTACTTTCCGACTTTCAAAATTTTATTTATGATGGATGATGTGTTATCATGAGGCGAACTTAGACTCTAAGGAGCATGCTCACGTATCGTGAAAGAACATAGAAATCTGAACTTCTTTTCCTTATGCGAACAAAAGAGCGATATGAAGAATGAAAGTGATGATACCCTTGAGCACGGACGACGAAAGACTAGCGAGAAGGACGAACGAGGACGACCCCAACCTTTAAGTCGAATGACGTCGGCACTCCATCATCACCGACACGGTGACCAGCAACACGAATCACGACATGGACGTCACTACGGCTTCAGGATGTTCAGCCTCGACTTAAGAACCCGAAGATAATAGGCGTATTACGTCGACACGCCTCGATTGACATTTTTGCACGATCGCGCAAATTTCCTGCACTGCGCAGTAGATTTTTTATCTAGATCTCCTCGTTGGGACTCCGATTTACGCATGGTTTTCACCTACGTACTCCTAACGCACTGATCTTCATGTGTTATGAAGAACAGAATCCCTAATTCTGTCTCCAGAATACGATAGAGTCTGTGGAACTCTAGCTTAAGCGTTTGATATAAGACAAGGATCTCGTAGCGTATATTGAGATATCGTTAGCTATATGTATATGTTTGGATAAGACTAAGAAGGTAAGTTGTGGTATATATTGTACATTATGATGTTGCCTACCTTATAGAATTGTTAGTTCTAGCCTAGTTGCTTCTCGTTATGCTATCCTTCTTTTTTGAGATAACGATAGTTGGCTTACGTTAGTTTTCTTTTCCTTTTACCGTGGCGGATGGAGGAGATCGCTATATCGCTAGGAGGAGGTAGGACCACATGCCCCACCCGAGGAGCTGATGCGCACCTATAGGAATGTTGGATGTGCGCCGGGAAGACCTAGGTGAGTTTCGGCGTACTACCTTGGTTGTGGAGGAACGCCCGAGCACATGGCGCAACCGACTACGATGGCATCAAGAGACTCCTAGCTATACTCCCTTGTACAGGATGGTTATGCAGAGGTATCGGGAGACTACATCTATCGCATTCCCGAGGTTATGATTTGATTGGGATCCGCCTGGGTTCGTGAGTCACCGACTTACGTGTACGATATCTATGGAGCCGCACCGATGGGACCCTATCTCCTCCACGGGAGTACACTTGGCGTGACGAGTCGCCAGAGTGGCTGTACCTTGAGGTTCGAGACAAAGTTGATCGGTGATACCCCATGCATCGAGTGGACGAGGGTAGGATGTCTGAGGTGGATAGGCGGCACGCCCAGAGCCTGGGAGAGCCGTGTTGCCACCGGTTTTGGACACCAAGATCGTCCGCCACTACCGCCCCTACCACCGCATCCGTTCCACCACCACCCAAAGGCGAAGAGCCCTTCCACGGACGGCGCGGATGAGAGTATTAGATACCTTCCACGGATATGACCCGACCCGGTATGCTACGGTCCGATCCGCCACAACTACGACTTATCTGGCGTGGATAACCCGGACCCTGCGCGACATACCGATGATGGAAGCCGGTGATGCGGGACCATCAGTACGACCTCGTGAGGGCGATTCGGATGAGGAAGGCGACTCGAAGAGGAGGAAGACCACGAGGAAGACGCGGAGTAGGAAGGAAACTCGTGAAGACCTTAGGCGATGTTTTAATTAGAATCATTTCGTTATGACTAGCATGTGCTAGCTTTTTCCTTTTTATTTCAATACCATGGTTCTAGGACTCGGATTTTCTTTTGGCCGTGTGGCCCGAAACCTTGTTATTTCTATTTTCTATGATCCTCGATGTTAGACATCTTGTTTTTGACAAACCGTGGTTATTTATCTACATATATTTTTGACCCAGTGGGGCCTTTTTGTGTGATTGTCTATGCTATGGATGAATTGTTTTACTTTTATATCGCTTTAAGAAGAAGCTATGAAAACCTTATTTTGTTAAGTTGTAGCGTTTAATAATTAACGATGGTATGTTTTATATAGCAGAATGCCTCAGAAGAAACCCGGAAGAGAACCCGAGGTCGAGGAAGACTAGAGGAAGGGTAGAATCCCGAACAAGAACCGAAGATAATCCCCAACCACCGCCTCCACCTCAACCCGATCGCGGGATCGAAGAACTATTCTTGAGGCAAAACCCTCACATTTTTAACGGAAGGGGCCGGAAGAAGCCGAACAATGGGTTAGGGCCATTGAGCAGTTTTCACTTTCTTAAGGTGCACGCGAGGAAAGGATGTCGTGTGTTACTTTCCGACTTATCGGACCGGTGACTTACGGTGGGAGGCCGGGAAGAAGACTTTACAGCCGAACAGCTGGAAGAATTCTCGTGGGAGGATTTCAAGAGAGAGTTGTCTGAAAAGTATATCCCCAAAAGCTATAGGGGAAAAGAGGCAAGAGTTTTCTGCTAAAACAAGAAAAATTATCCAGAATCGACTATGATCGCACTTCTGCGAGATGTCGAGATATGCACCAGATCTGGTGGACACCGACTTGAAAATGTCGGAAAAGTTCGGTCGAGTGAGAATGGAATCACGCATGTCTCTTGCCACCACGGAGACCTATCTTACATCGAAGCTCTCGCACGAGCTTTGGATATTGAGTGACTATGAATGAGAATAAGATGGTGTCGTCGCAGACACACGGTAATTTGGACAAGGAAAAGGGCGGGACCCCAACCGCGGAATAACAACCGGAAACTATGGAGAAGCAAGTCCTGGCCGTGCAAGGAAACACGGCGCAACAAGGATGTAGGCGGAAGAAGCGACTTATGCTCCACCAAAGAAGGGACCACGAGGAGCAGTCAAGGGCACCTCAATGCCCTAGATGCCATAGAGCACACAAGGGTGTGTGCACGGCAAACGTGGTAAGCTGTTACAAGTGCGGGGCAAACGGGCATTACGCCAACAATTGCCCAACGTCACGTTCGGATATTAGGCCGAACCAACCGGGCAATGCTCAGCCACTAAGGGCTATACAGCTTCAACCCCAGCCGCCGCAACAATTCCAACCCCAACCCCGCAACTCAATGGCAACAACCCCGGCATCAACAACAACTCCAACACCACCACAATGGCGGCCGAATAAACAAATTCCGAATCCGCGGTGGCGACCACCGCCAACAACGGCGGGCGGCAACCACGCGCTAACGCCGGCGGCGGCAGCAGGCGAGCAAAGCAGCCGCCAAATCAACAAGGACCGGCGCCCATCAGCCTCGGCCGGCTCGGGCCGAGCTCACGCTGCGCATGGGAGGCGAACGAACAAAACCAGGAAACTTGGCGGTATGGGAGTTCTCCTCAACCCACCATTATAGTATTGTTCGATCTGGGTGCTTCGCGTTCTTTTATTGCAAAATCATGCGTGAAATCTTTGAGCCTTAGGTGCGAAAAGTCGAGCCGTGATATGAGAATCTCATCGCCTATAGGAGGGATTATGATCATTACACTATTGCTCGAACCTAGAGTTGACATTAGGATCACTTAAGGTTCTGGCTAACGACCTAAACATAATACCCATGGATGATGTAGACATAATCCTCGGAATGGACTGGTTAGCTAAGAATCATTCTACGATTCTCTGTAAGGAAAGGAAAATTTCGTTTCACTTTCCTGGACAAGAAGCTACGCATTTTCACGGGATCAGCATGGGAAGGAGAATCCCGATAGTATCAGCACTACAAGCTAGGAGGATGATGAACCAGAAGGGATGCCATGCATTCCTTGTTTATTTAAACGATGAGGATAAACCCGAAGCGCGGGTAGAAGACATTGAAGTTGTCCGAGAATTTCCGGATGTATTTCCCGAAAATCTGCCAGGACTACCTCCTAACAGACAACTGGAGTTTACCATCGACTTGGAGCCAGGATCAGCCCGGTGTCGGCGCCTATAGGATGGCCCCAAAGGAGCTAGAAGAGTGAAGATCCAAATCAAGAGCTTTTGGATCCGGGATTCATTAGGCGAGTGTTTCACCTTGGGGCGCTGTTTTGTTTGTTAAGAAGAAGGATGGTTCTTTGAGGATGTGCATCGATTATAGAGAACTAAATAAGATGACACTAAAGAACAAATACCCTTTACCGAATTGATGACTGTTTGATCAATTGCGAGGCGCGTATTCTCGAAAATTGATCTTAAGTCGAGATACCACCAGCTGAAAATACGGCACTGAAGATGTACAAGGCGCATTCGGACGAGATATGGCCACTATGAATTCATAGTTATGCCATTCGGATTAACAATGCACCACCGTGTTCATGGACCTCATGAGCAGTATTTCATCCATTTTGGATAAGTTTGTTTTGGTCTTCATAGATGACATCCTTATTTATTCAAAGAATGAAGAGGATCATAAGGAACATCTGACGGTTTGCAAACCTTGAGAAATGAAAGACTCTTTGCTAAGTTTAGCAAGTGTGAGTTTTGGTGAAGGAAGTTATGTTCCTTGGACACATTGTGTCTGTGAAGGTATAAAAGTAGATCCGGTAAAGTAGAGGCCGTGCGAGAATGGAAATCACCTAGAACACAAAGACGAAATTAGAAGTTTCCTAGGATTAGTGGCTACTATAGGAGATTCATGAAGGATTCTCCAAGATTGCAAGGCCAATAACCCACCTACTCGGAAGGAATCAAGTTCAATTGGACGGATGAGTGCGAGATGAGTTTCCAAATACTCAAAGAAATTGACCAGTGCACGGTTCTAGCGGTCCCGAAGCAGCACAAGGGTATGTGGTCTATACCGAGCGTATCTAAGGCCGGTGGGTTGTGTTTTGATGCAAGAAGGAAAAGTGATAGCTTACGATCTCGACAACTCAGACCCCCGAGCTGAACTACCCAACCCACGATTTGGAATTAGCACCGTAGTTCATGCCCTAAAATTTGGAACACCATCTCTATGGTGTGAGATGTGAGATCTTCACGGATCATAAAAGTTTGAAGTATTTCTTGAACAAAGAGATCCGAACATGAGACAAAGAAGATGGCTAGAATTAGTAAAAGATTACGGTTGTGGTATTAACTATCACCGGGCAAGGCGAATGTAGTAGGCGGCGCTTGAGTCGTGAAGAGCCATACCAGTTAGGATGTCTCTTTGTACAAGAGGACAAACTCGTTGAAGAGTTTGGCGGGATGAAGATTGAACTAGTAGAACCACCGGGACAATCGTGAGTTGTATCGCTACACTCGCACCGACATCGATCTAAGGAAAAGAATTGTCGAGAGACAAAGGATTGAGAAAAGTTGGAAAAGATCCGAGAAAGACTAAGGTCGAAGGATTGAGAATTTCAAGAGGCGCGATAACGCCTTATTGTTTGAAGGTAGGATATGCGTTCTGACGGCGAGCTTCGAGCGAAATCATGAGTGAGGCTCACGTCGCCCTACACCGCCCACCCGGTAGTACTAAGATGTACCGGGACACGAAGGAAAAATTTTGGTGGGAAGGCATGAAGCGAGACATAGCTTCTTTAGTGAAGCATTGTCTTGTTTGTCGACAAGTGAAAGCACTACACCAGCGTCCCTATGGGAAGTTACAACCGTTGGAAATCCCGAGTGGAAGTGGGACGATATAACAATGGATTCGTTACAAGCCTACCCAAATCGAGAAGAGAAACACACCATATGGGTAATTGTGGATAGACTTACCAAAAGTGCTCACTTTTACTGTTCAAAGCACTTATGGATCCGATAAGTTGGCCCGGTATGCGTTAAGGAAATTATGCGACTACATGGGTGCAAAGTCTATTACCTCGATCGAGACTCCAAGTTCACATCCAGATTTTGGATTAGCTTGCGAGAGAAGCTGGTACAAGATTAAACTTGAAGACGACATTCCACCCACAAACCGATGGACAATCGGAAGAACGATCAAACGCTAGAAGATATGCTTAGAGCGTAATTTTGGATAGCGGTACAAAGTGGGAAGATATTTTACATCGATTGAATTTGCTTACAACAACGAGTTATCAGCGACGATCGGCATGGCCTCATCTGAAGCCTTGTATGGCAAAAGTGTAGATCACCACTCTATTGGGATGAAGTTGGTGAGAGAAAAGTTATAGGGCGATGCGGTGAGTGAAATGATCGAAATCATTCGACAAATTAGGATGAGGATAAAAGAGGCTCGGGACGGACAGAAATCTTCTGACGTCGTAGATCCGAACTCTGATTTGAGGATGGAGACAAAGTATTTCTTAAGGTCTCTCCATGAGAGGATTGTCGGGTTTGGCACGAAGGAAAGCTTAGACCCGTTTCATGGGACCTTATGAGATCCTAGAAAGGATAGGTCCGAGAGCTTATAGGTTGGCTCTTCCGCCAAACCTAGGAAATGTCCATAATGTTTTCCGTCTCACAATTACGAAAATCGTTCACGACCCAAAGCACGTGATTCATCAAGACGGCGTGGTCCTCGAGCGGACATGAGCTATAAGGAAGAACCGCAGCCATACTTGACCACAAAGTTCGGCAACTACGGAGCAAGTCGATTCGGTTAGTCAAAGTCTTGTGGAGACACCACGGAAAAGAAGAAGCCACGTGGGAGCTTGAAGTAGCAATGAGGAAAAATACCCGATTTATTTTTCTAAGAGGTATACAAATTTGGACGAAATTTTTCGTGAAGGGTGGAATGTAATATTCAAAGAAGCGAATATACGATTACGGTATTACGAACGTAATTAGGGTTTTCAGTATATTATCTTTTACGACACGAACCTTGTGATTTCGATACGATATCGTTATAGCAATTCCTTTTCATAATTCACTAAGGATTGTGAATTAAAGGATTGAAATATTACGAAATGATTCGTCGATATTTTTAAGCGTCAAACAGCGTGTCGAGCGTCGACTTTTCATGAAATTTTCGGCGGTGCGGCTTGGAATTAATTTCATCTTAATTCCTTTATTAAATGGAATATATTTATTTAGTAAGTATGAACTTTCTGCGACCATTTTGAGATGAGTCGATTTGAGCGTTTGAGGCGTTTTGAGCGTTAACGTCAGAGCGATTTGAAAAATGAGTTTAATGCTCGGAAATTATAATAATTAATTTCCTATTATTATATTATATAATTACAGTATTACTGATTAATAAAATCAATATTTGAGTTATTAAACTCGATAATTTCGAAATTAAATTTCGAAAACCCTAATCTTATAAATAAGGGTTTTATCACATGAAATGATACCATTAAATTATCCTATGGTATCTAAACTTTATAATATGATATATATGGATAATATTAAGCATTAAATCAGATTTTGAGCCATAAAAATCGAAGGATTCAGTTTTTATAAAATTGAAACCCAAACTTTCGAAATTAGGGTTTTTAATTCATAAAATGTGTAATAATTTTATCCTATGCTATTATTTAATATCTAAATCATATATTATGATATATATGTGTATATTTGGGACGAAAATTACATGAGTATCAATAATAGGTGTAATTCATATTTTTAATCCTATTTTTCCAATTTTGGATCGGTAATTTCGAATTTATACATATGTGATGATTTAATTATTTTATTGGCATGTATTATATATCTATGAACTATACTATGATTAATACATGTATTAGGTGTAACAATAAAATAAAATCAGCCTAAAATCCCCCCCCAAGCGCCGATCTCTCTCTCCCCAACAAGCATGCACTCCACCTATTTTCTACCCAATGCATGACTTAGCTTTTTACTTAGCCTAATCATCACTATAATCTCCATCATTGGCATCAGATTTTGCCCATTTTCTTGCTGAAAATCGAGAGGAGAGGAAGGCATATTGTAGCAAGACTCTTCACCTTATTCATTATTCCTCTACAAGTAACAAACACACAAAACTCACAAATCCTCTCCATTTTCTCAGACACCAAAACCGAGAGCCATCCTCTCTATTTTTCAAATTTTCTTCTTCCTTCTTCTTCATTTCTCCACCAAGTTTGGACATCCACATTGTGCTTGTCATTCTATTCCATTTCAAAGGTAAACCAAGGACCAATAGCTTCGATTTTCATCTCCCTTGTTCTAAAATTTTCGAAACTGTTTTAATATATATGCATAGGTTTCGAAAGTTTTATATAGTTTATATATGTGTTTAAATGTTCTTGAGCATGAGCCATTGTTTATTTATATGTTCTTGAGGATTTTATTTTGAAAATACTTGTGAATATATGTTAAATGAGCATAGGAGTTGTATATTAAAATTTTGGAATGGCCTAGCATGTTTATGACATTTTCGAACCATAGTGTATATTGATATAAATTTTTGAAAATGCTATAAAATGTTAAATGATGACCGAATACTTATTAATATGTTCTAAGCATGTATTATTGCTCTATTATATGATTTAAGACTATAATATTGATTTAGAAATTTTTGAAAAACCATAGCTTAAATTTTGAAAAATGCCGTGAGATATATATGTATGTACCTTGATGTATAATTTTTATTTCAAGCATGCAATGACATATTAGTGCTTTAGAACCTTGATTGTATGTTCTATGATTTAATTAGAATTTTTGAAAACCATATACTTGATTTTACAAGAATACCGTGAGCTTTATAAATATATAGGTTGGTGTATGATTTTATTTTTGAACATGCAATGGTGTATTAATGCTTTAGTATATTGTTTATACATTGTGTGAATTAATTAGAATTTTTAGAAATCAAATGCTATTTTAAATCAAATAAGCCGTGAGCTTATTGCTCTTGAAGGTGATGATTTAATTAGTTTTGATAAATATTATGATGTTATATTACTATACTATAGTGTATAAACATAGTATATAATTGTTGGAATTTTTGAAAACCAAATACTAAATAAGTCGAAAAAGCCGAGAGCATCACAAGCTCATATGGTGACGATTTAAATTAGTTTGGTTGATGTTATGATGTTACAATATTATAATATAATGTTTAATGATGTTGGAATTTATTTAGAATTTTTAGAAATTGTTTGCTATTTATTTGGTAATTATCTTATAATTACCGTGAAATATTGTTATATATTGAAATAAATAGTTATGATGAACTATGGGTTATGTAAATATTATATACTGATGTTGGGATATTATAATAGGTATATATCAATTTTGGGAATTTTTGGATGATTATTCCCTATTTATTGGAATTACCGTGAATATATATATATGTATATATATAAATAAATAGCAAACAGTACTATATGAATTTGATAAATTCATATTCTGGACCATAGTGTATAATAATGCACTATATTAATTTAGAAAAATTTTCAAGGGTCATTTGCTATTTTTAAGACAATTATCGAAAATTTCGATAATTAATAAGGATTTTAAATCCTTTTTAAAACTGTTTATTAATGAAATTTTTGGTAAAATAATATTCTGGACAGTTTTTAAATGTTACAAAATTTTATAAACATAGGTTGCTATGTTGAGACAAACGTTCATTTTGTAACGTTTTAAAAACCAAAATACGCTTTTTAATTATAAAAAGAGTTATTAAAAATGCGAAAATATTTATAAGTCCTTGATTTACAAGATGAATCGAGAAATAGGACTTTACGTTTTCAAATCGATCAAATTCGATTTATAAAGCAAAATAGTAAAATTACTATTTAAAAGTCAAAATCATTGACTTTGTAGACCGATGTTGACTTCGTTGACTTTTGAGTCAAACGCACGATTATACGTTTATAAATACGTCGAAGCGCGTAAGATATACTAATTGAGTATGATACCTCATTAGTAAGAAAAGACTTCACAAACAAAACCCATATATCGAAGCGTGCAATCGTTGAGCGTATCTCGAGCGAGAACAATTGATGTTATGCGTATTAGAGGCGTATTGAATTCACTAAGGAATTGATCTCACATCGATATGAAATATCAAAGTTATCTTAAATTTTGAAAGTCTCGATAGACTTGGCGGCGTACTAAAGCCTCGCTTTTTCGTAAAGGTGTGGGCCAAACGCAATGACGGGATTTTGGACGAACGATCGAACTGGGACTTTACAACGAACCGTAGTCCGGTGGGCTTCTTATCTTTTAAATGTGGGCCTTTTCTTACCCACTAAAATGTGACCTTCTTGTTATTTCAAATGAGTTTATTTACGACTTATCCTACTGTTGTTTAACAAATGTTTTCTTGCATTACCGCCAAAATATTTCGTTTTGTGTATGGATCCTATCTGTTATGCCGGGTAGGGTTGTGGAGATAGTTGGAACTATTATATCAATTGTTGTGGTAGCACCCAACCTTTTAATGTCGGGTCTGTGCTCGATGATAAATGCACAGCTAGGATTGGCGTGAAGGTTGGAACTATCTGTTGTGTTAACATATGCTTGCAGAGAGTGTGTGTCTGTCAGACGGGATTACGGCGGTCACGGCGTCGTAGATGGGAGGCCTCCTCTCGGCGCTTATTTATTTATTTATTTATTATTATGTATTGTGACTATGAGATCGGACCATACACACCAAGAAAATGCTCGCGAGCTATGTTCTGAACGAAAATGATTTGGTAAGCCTGAGGCATTTTAACTAAAACCCTGTGACTTACTCGATATTGGCGGCGTAATCAAAATATTATCAAATGTTTTGGCATAAGTCCACCGAGTGCAATTTCTTGTACTTAGCCACGCATGTTTGTTTTAAATGTGCGGGTTGAGCTCGATGGTGATGATGGGGGATGTGTTGAGAGTCCGGTGTCTGACCGATTTACTTAAATTTTGGGTTATACTTGAATACATATCGTCATATATGTATTCACACACTTTCATTGCTATACTCGAACTCCTTTATTTATGCTTTATGTTACAAACTATCGAGGACCATCGGATCGGGCCAAGTTTTGGGGTCGATGGCTAAACCCTTTTCAAAACATTATAACATCACTTCATATTCTACTCAAGCATGTTGGTTTATGTTTATGCATCTTTATTTTTCCCTTGTAATCCCCTAAAATACTACTCCTAGTATTAGTCGCCCTCCAGACCGGGTTGGTCCGGAACGGGGGCGTGACACTGAAGAAGTATCCTTTGTTTCTTTTGTTATAATAGAAATATTTTTATAGAAAATTTCTTCTTCTTTTTCTTTTCCTTTGATACAAATTTTTTGTAATCTATTTATCAAACCTTCTAAGAATTCATTTTTTTTTGGAATTTAATAAAAAAATTTCTTTTTAAGATTAGGAGGTGGTTTAATCATAATAGTATTAGAACATTTTTCTTTAGATTCAGAAATTTTTGGAGAAAGCATTTCTTCAATTCTATTGGTTTGATTTCCAATAGTATGGAGAGCAAGATTTGTAAAATTATTTTGTTGTATAATTTGATCAATATCTCGTTTTCAAATTTTTGATTTTATAGGAGCAACAAAAATTTCCTTTTCTCCCTTTTGAATTTGTATAGTAGTAAAATGGGGATGAATCTCTGTAGATTCTTCTCCTGTTTCATGTATTAATATTTTATAATTATTTTTCTATTACAGTTTAAAAGTTTTTGTCTGTAAAATCTGGAAATTCTTTATTTGTTGAAGGAAAATAAAGATTTTGTAACCAGATGAAAAAATCAAGTTTAGAGTCATTTTTTAAACTCCATTATTCATATCTCTTAGAATATAAAGATTTTTGTTTAGAAGAAAGAGAATGAAGAAACCATTTTCGTTTTTCACTATTTTTTGTTTTAGTAAGACTTTTTTGAATTCTTTCAGAAAAATAGTTGTTATTAATAACAAAAACATTATGTCCAGAATAACCCATATCTGAAAATGTAGGTGATCCTGAATTTCTTTTAGAACTTCTACTTTTAGGAATTTAAACTTTATATTCTGGTTGAGATACTTGTTCTGGAGTTTTGCAAATTCCAGAAATAATGATTTTTTCATAATCAGTTAAAGGAATAGAAGAAGTTGAACTTCTTCCTTCTTCGTCCATTTTAAAACGAATTTTCCTTTGTGATGAGAATTTTATCTCAGCATCTCCATCAACATATTGTATTATACTTTAGAGTTTTCTATTCTCTTCTTTTATTGGTGGAGCTACACTTTCTAATTTCCAAGTTTCTGGAGGTGTAACTTGATTCCATTGAATTGTTTTATGAATTGCAATATTACTTTTAGTAATATCTGTTAGAAAGAGGGTAGTTTCACCTCTATTTGTACAAATCTCTTTAGATTTAAAATTAAATCTAGAGATTGTAGTATTCATAACTTTATAGCAAATTCTATAGACTAGAGAAATATTCTCTGTTCACTCTTTCATATTGAACCCTTTTGTTTTTATTTTTAACGTAAGGGCATCAAAAATATTTGGATCATTTAATGATACTGGAAAATTTGGAAAGCAGCTGAAGTAAATTGATCCTTCACAAAGTGAAGACTCAATTATTCCTATTAGGAAATCTTCTAGCTTCAGATGCCTTTGGTCTCTGACCATGATTAAGGCACAGACATTTAATCCATCTCTTGTTAATTTCTATGAGCGTCTATTAGACTTTTCGATAAGTGGTTGAAAGAATCATATCCTCCTTTTAGAGGGATTGATTTTTCAGTTGTTTAAATAACATAGTCGTTTTTGTATTCAAAGCTTCCATGCTTATAAATTTTTGATTTAGATAAATCTGGCACTTTCCAAGATGTTTTTTGAAATTTCCATAAGAATAATTTCTTTATTTTTATCAGAACTTTTATCAGTTGCTTTCTTCATTGAGAAAGTCCTAATTATCTTGTCCATTAAAATCTATAGAAGATATTGTCAAGGATTTATTCTTACCTTACCCTTCAGGCTTTACAGATACCTGACTTGAGGCGAACGCCCGTATAGAGTTTCTTCATATTTTAATTTTAAAGATAATTTAACACGGATAACATGGCTCTGATACCATTTAATGATGCCTTTTTATGCAGCGTTATAATATGAACCATGATTTTCAAATGCTTTTTAAACTTTGTTTAGCTCTTTTTAAATTAGGAATAAAAATATAATTTTTTGATGCTTTATCAATATTTGGATTGTTAAGTTGTTCTTCAATATATGCTACAAGAATTTTTGTTCTTTTTATTTTATAGCATAGGCTTTTGAAATAACATTGTTTTTTAACAATTACATAATCAAATGGAGCATAAAAGATATTATCAAAAGCAAAAGGATTTAAACTCATAAAACTTACATATATTTCTTCTTGAGAACTCCTTAATACAACTTTAGAACAACAAGGAATTTTAGAGACTAAAGAAGAGAGGGCGAGCAAACTCAAGCATACTCAACATGCTGAGTAGCCTTCTAATATATAGGAAAAGAAAACAAGCACGACAAATTTACACTATTTACAAAAGCGGAAGTGTTTTACAAAAGTCAAAAAGTGAATAATGTTATTCCACTAATCACATTTTTTAGACGTCATGGCTTTTGTCATCTTTTTTATTTCGTCATTGGAAATGTCATGGAAGGATTACTATAAGGATGTTTCTCCTTGAAGGGCAAGAATAAAAACATCAAATAGATCTTGAGCTTCTAGAAAATCCTCATTTTCTTCCATATGATTATCTTCAATAATTTTGTTTTCTGATGAAGATGGTTCCTTTGAACTGCACATTTTTCCTCAGAATTCTCAGTTCCAAAGACTTCTTTAAGCATTAGATTAACAGAGTCTTTGTCCATTCTGTGCTAAAATCTTTAACTAAAGACGTATGTGATGGAGTTTGTGAACTGATATTTTTTATATTCTCAGGGCTAGCAGATTTTACGGCCAAAATTCGTCTTCTATTAAAGGTTCTTCCTTCTTCAAAGAAATTTTCTTTGGGCCACCATTTTAGGAGAATTCTCCTGACAAGAATTGTAGGAGTGAATTTTATCTCATTTTTAGAGCGTGTTTGTTCTTGAAGGCTATAATCCCACAAAGAATTCATGGGATTGTATAGTGATTAGCAAATTATAATATTGCAGGAAGACTTTCAAGATGATTATTAACCTTTATCATGGAGATTTATGGAAGATTAGACAGATTTATGACAATTATTAATTTGTAAATGTTCTTCTTTTGTAATTATCTTCTTTTTCCTGTTTTTCTTTTACATATAGAAATGATGATAATGTGATCAATAATGGTATATAGCATTATTAAAGTAAGATATGATAGGTGTAAGATAGGTGTAACGTCTCTTCTTTAGTTTGGTGGATAGTCTCTTTTCAGAATGATGGTGGATATCACCCTATATATATGTATTGTATTACCTCATTGAGGATAATTGGAGAGAAATCAAAAAACTCCTTGCATTCTCAAAAATCATGTGTTTCTAAACTTTCATTTGTCTTACTCCTATAGGCGATAACAAATCCTATACCCATCCTTAAGGGCCAAATAATGTAACTCAATATCCCATAAAAAAAATTGTACAAATTTGCTGCGAATTTCAGAGGAGGAAAAGGCTTCGTCCATGTTTTCTTCATCAAAAGAGTTGTGTGTGAGCTCTATTAGGTATTTTCTATTTTTCTTTCTGTGGTTTAATGTGTAACCCAAAAAAACACACCCTATATATAAACCCGCACGGTTCTATAGAAAAATATTTAAAAAAACGAGCTAGAATGTATCGATCCCAACAAATAAATTCATCAGCTAATTTGTAACATTTGTCATATAGTGATTATTTCGTTAAATTTAATTTGGATATTGAGACAAAAGCTTAATATCTTTTTTATATTATATTCAAAAAAATCATTCGCTATAAACAGGCACCAATAGTGCCATAGTTTTACACATAATATATTTTCTCATCTTCTCTATATAATAACATCAATTTTCACTTCGAAAAACTCAATGTTTGTTTATTTCTTATGAGCTCCAATCATATTTTTTCTCAAACTTCCAAGATTATTATGTTTTATTTTATTAGAATATAATTTTTGACTTTTTAAAAATTTTATTAAAATCTTATTTATATTATTAATAATTATATTATGATTAAAAATTATATAAATAATGAGGGAAAAATATGAGTATCCACTTTTTTCATAACATATATCACCTATCTTAATTTTTAAAAATATCTACACTCCATTCCTATTTACTATTTCATTATTTATTTTTGAATAAACAATTTCACCCACTAATTTTTATTTTTGAATTAATTTGCTACAATATATCTACACATTTAATGGACATAAAACATGCAATATTTATCAGGTCCAACATACTTCTGTATAATTACAAAAATAAATCATATTTCGACTTTGTACCTTTTTGACTGGAATGTTGTCGAGTCGTGCTCGTCGGTCGTAAAAATTTTATCGCTCAAACTAACTACATAATCCTAATTAGTGGACTCATATATGACGAATTCCTTCAGCAACACCCAACATAGCCCTTGTTTGTTTTCTACTTGAGACGGGGAGCATTGAGTCAAATCACTGGAAGAAAAATTAAAGAGATTTCAAAAATAGTCGGGTAAAATCCTGAACTTTTATTGTGGAATTATAGAATATTTCATATATAAGTGTATCTTCTTTGCGAGGAGACTAACTTGTAGCTACCCATAGTAGTCATAAATACTATACACATATAGTGAAAAAATTATTAAATGAAAGAAAATAAAGCTTAAGAAGATGAAACTAAAACTATAATAAAGTTTATTTTGAAGAAACCTTGGATGGTGCTCTGATGATCTGAGCTTTCTTCTCTTCTTTCTAGTATAGAGATCTAATATCCTCTATCATTTAGTTTTATTTTCTTGAATGCTTATCTTTCGTAATAGCTTGCCTTCATATGATGTTTGGGTCTCGTCTTCTGTCTTCTCTCAATTTTCGGTGGAGAGTGAGAATTATATCCTCTCTACGTGATGATGGACCATCAGCCTTTAGTAATGGTCCTCTTGTAGCTCCACTATCTCTGTCAACACAAACCTATAAGTGGAGAGTAAGACTCTTATCTAGACCACCAACTTTTAGTAACGGTCCTCCTATTTTTTCACCCACTCATCTTCTTTTCTTTTTAGTGTGTATCCTTCCAGCTTAGTTTAACATGACTCTCTTTTCTTTATCAATCACCTTAGGGCTCGTTTGGTAGTGGATTCAAGATAGGATAAACAGCCGACTAGATAGGATAGCAAACAAGATTGGTAGGAATGCTGCTCATTTGGTACATATATTACATAAGCTAGATAGCTTGTGTAACCTGTTTGGTATACCAGACTAAAGTGGGGATTAATCAGTAAATTGACCAACTTACCATCCAACTAAAGCTCGATCCACAATGCTTCTTTAGAAAAAAACAGAAGCTCCATTACACGCTTCTCTATTCTCTCCTCTCTGTCTCTGAACAACATTATAGCTAAGAAGCCATAGCCGCATGGAAACACACCACTTTCTACCAATCGGTCGACCTTCAGTCTAAAAAAGATAACAACGCCAGCCCCAACGTTATGTCGGATCCCCAATTGGTGTACCCTTTGACGAGGAAAGTAGGGTTCAAGCGCACTACCATTACCAGATCATCGTTCACCGTTGCTATTTCGTTGAGCTCGGCTAAGCTATCGTCAATCACTTTTGTAGCCTATCGACAAAGGTTAGTTTACATTTTTTTGTTCATTATAGGACGGTTAATCAAACTAGGGTACGAAGCGATTTTTTTGTTGGGGATGAAATTTGAAAAAAAATCCAGTAACTACAAGACCCTTGTTATGCTTCAAAAAGATATAATTTTTTCTGACGAAATTTGTAGTAGAACCTACTGTGCGTGATTCACTGTTCGAAGAAAAGCAAACAAAAGAAAAAATGTTGCGTCTGTTAGAATTCGCTGAGTAATTCAAGAATTGGGAGAAGTGTAAAGGTTGAGTATTAAATCTTGTCCAATACACAATGGATGTGGCGAGTTAATTGGAACTCTGCCTTTTGTGATTTATTTATGAAAATGAGTTGCATTATATTCATGATTGATATATAATTGAGTGAAATGAATGGATGTTGACAATGTGAAGTAGAGACTGATTCATTAATTCCCTTTTGGTATGTTTAGATTGCAGAAGATCAAGACTTGGTTGTCGTGTTAATGGATGCAAGAATTAGGTGTCCCATGAAATTGAGTGACTGAGCTTCCAGTTAGCTACCTGTTTTCAAAGTTAATCACTGCACTTGGGTTGTGTTTTGCCAACATTACTGTGCTGTCTTTGTTCATTTATGACATGAATTCTTGGCAAGAAGGTTAGTTGCAATCTACGTTACATAATGTTTCAAAACTAGAGCATGTTTGCAGTGTATATGCTTCATATAGTTGTTGCTTCTGCATATGTATGACAACTATAAAACTCCTGCATGTTTGCATCTTCTGCATATAGGACAACTCCAATAAGACATCATTCCTGTAACGAAACTGGAGCATGTTTGCAATGTATAGGACAACTACAACCTTGGATTCTGATTCATATATAATTGAATCGAAACTATATAGGTCAGCTTGTCAATCATAATCGAAACTAGAGCATGTTTGCATATATGCATACATAGGATAGCTAATGAACCTCATGTTTGCATATTCTACAACATGTTTGCTTACTTCTGGAGTATGTTTGCATCTTCTGCAAATATGAGGTCTACAATAACTGATGACCAGATTTCAAACTGTCCAATGTGTATAGGCTTCATAGTACAACATCTTCTGCATGTATATGACACATACATGTTAGGAGCATGTTTGCATCTTTTGGAACATGTTTGCATCTACCGAGCAAGGTTGCATCTTCTGCATATAGGACAACAACTTTTTAATTGTGTTGTGAATAAATTGCAAGGTATGGACACCGGTAGTAGTGATATGGGATGTGGTAGGGTTAACAAATCGGAAAAGAGGAGTTGATCATTATAACAGCTTTGAAGGAATTAGTTGCAGAAGGATGAAAATCCGACAATAGGTCTAGAGCAGGGTACTTGAATAAGCTAGAAGATGCAATGAAGAAGGAATTTCTCGGAGCTGATTTAAAGGGAATGCCTCATATCAACTCGAAACTGAGTACTTGGAAGAAGAATTACTATTCCCATATCAATTTGAAAGGGAATTATATGATTGACTGTGACAACGAGCTATGGGAGCAAATTGTCAAGGTAAACCCGAAAGTTTTTGTACCTATATATATAAGGGCTAGATTATATATATGGTAATGTACTTTTACATTATAGGTTTGAAGTATAGTTAATTATATCACAATTCATTTTGTTTTATATGAATGCTACGTCGATTATATGCACCCTTTAAGCACGCATTTGTTTATATTTGATAAATGTTATGCTTTAGTATGGATGCCAATGAGCTTAATGGCTTAAATAAACTTCATATCGTGCAAATCTAGCTTAAAAGTAAATCTCATATGTCCTTTTTTTTATATTTCAGTTTGATAATAATGCGCGTCTTATGCGTTTTAAGTCATGGCCCTTTTTAGATGATTGGAAAGAAATATTTGGTAGAGATAGGCGATTAGAGACCTTTGTCGAGGATATTTTCGAGCGATCGATGAATTACTCCACCGGGTACAAATTTTGTACTTAGCCCCGCATGTTTGTTTTAAATGTGCAGTTGAGCTCGATTCATAGTGATGGAGGAGTGTTGAGAAAGCCATATGCCCTCGATGTTGTTAGAATGGATAACCTGAATACATATATCATATATGTATTCACACACTTTCCGCCGCAACTCGAATTGTTTTATTTTCATGTTGAATATTATAACAAAGTGAACTATGAAGTCCTTTAGATCGTTATATCCTTTCGATCTTGGCTAAACCCTTTGAATCAAACGTTATAAGTGTTTGTTTAATCTTAAGTTCTATATTCTCATATGATATGTCTGCCGCGAGTGCGTATCCGTGAACATGAATTACTAGCAATCGATGAATTACTACATGAGGATAACATCGTCGGGGAGGGGAGGGGGAATTGACGGTGACTATCATGTTAGCTTAGAAGATTTATTTACAAATGAAGCAGCGGAAAATAGCACGTGTCAAAGTCAGAAAGATGAACAACTTCCCAAACAATCAGCCAAGAAACGCAAGGCGGTAGATGGGATACAAGGTATTTGTGATCTACTTGGAGAGATTAGTCGCAATACGAATGCTAGATTAGAAAACTTGGCGAGTCGCATTGGATATGAGTTCGATTTAGGCAAAGCGAGGAAGAAAGTGTTTGAACTCTTAGGTAAAATCCCAGGGTTGTCACCGGATGACAAATTCGATGTTTGTGAAATACTTGCAGACAAAGTCGAACTACTTGAGATTTTCATGGGACTGCCTGATTCTGCGAGACCACAGTATGTCATGCGTCTTCTTAAATCTAAAGGACGTAGGTCATCTTCATTCTACTTCATGTATAATCTTATTGCACCTTGTTCCACTGTATGACGTTGTTTGAACGTAATCCCATTACTTATTTTGTACCAGTGATATATGATGGGTTATCGTATGTAATAGGTTTTGATCTAACATCTATATTGTTCTCTTTATATATGGCTCTATGAAAAGTTTTGTACATAATATATCTACAATTTGTGATCTTACACGAGTGTTTGGGTGCATAGCTTATTGAAACATATTTACATATATAATAAAGTAAAAATATTTTAAAATAAAATAAATTATTTCTATTTATAGTATACCTCAATTATAATGATATTTTGTTACTTATATATATTTTTATTATATATAAACATAATTTATTTTACAAAAAAGCAAGAAAATTAGTGTGTGTTTGTAAGAATATAGCTTTTGGGTTAATTGTTTGACTACTTTAAGAAATGGTAACTAATGTTGTTGATTGTGTATTTCAAAAAACTGAGCAACAGTTATCGTTCAATTTCATGTAGAAAAACTTTTTTCCATGTTATTATTTTATATTGCTATTAGTTTATTTTTTTTTTTTACACATGAATATAAATGGAAATAGTTGCAAAAATATGATTTAGTTATTATAGACATACTTTTTTATATTTATAATATTCGAATTGTATAAATAAATAATTATATATATATCCTTTGGTTCTTGAAGTAATTATTATATATTTTTATATACTATATTTATTCATAATATTGATTTGTAGACATAATTTAAAATGAATGTTATATTTATTTTAGTTTGATATTTGTTATTTTGAATCTATTATTAGCATTAAAGATTAAAATTAGAATTATTTAGTTAAAATTAATGTTACAAACTTGTATGTATAAAATAAAATTAATGTTACAAACTTGAATATCGAATTAATGTTAAAATGAATGTTATATTTTTATGTATATATATAATTAGTTTCGTAACTTGAAATGATTATAACTTGTTAATTTTAAATTTATTTTCTACAAACATACATCAAATTAATTTTATAGTACTAAATCTTTATTTAAAATGCACAATGCATGTATTTTCTAAAACAAAGTACGACACAATTGAAAAACAATAAAATAAGAAAAGAAGAAGAAAGAGAAAGATTATGTTTTTATTACAAGAAAAAGAGAAATAATATTTTACGCACAATTTATTGAGATTGACTGATCAAATATTTTTGCTGTACTTAAAACTTTTATATTGGATGAGTCAATGTACCTATTTAAACAATATATGTCTATTTATAATAAATAATTAAATTAACATAATAAATTAAAGTCATAACATAAATCTTAATAAAAATAATAAAAAAATATGATAAATAATCATTACAATTATAAGAAATGGAATTAACGTATTTGTTACGTAGAATAACGAAAATTGATAATAATTTTTAGTCCATCATTTTGAAAGATTTCTCGGAACATTGTTTCGTACCCACATAATTCTTTATAAGATGATAGTAACATTGTTTCATAAACATAATACGACAGAGACATGCTGTCTCATATTTAAAGAAAAACATAGTACAAAGGAATTAAAATGAGGATTTTAATTATTATTTAACATCATCTAAAACATAATACGACTCCTACATTAGGCGCATGTGCTTCGAAAATGCAGTTATTTGAGGGTTACTCCACCACTTGCTTGGTGTTGACGATGGACAGGAGCTCGAGCCGCTCACATTCGAAGGCTTCGATCCTTTATCCTTATATATTCCTGGAAAGGTATTTGTTAATGGAAATTGGGAAATAGATCCATCCATACCTTCTTCTGTAAAGTAATGCCCTTTATTGTTGGTTGACTCCAGATCCATTAGCTGAGTCTTATCATCAAACAACCTCCTTCTCGATTTTGCTGCATGATTTAGAATTGGAGACGTTAGTTCTTCATGAGAGAAAACAACAATTGTTGCGTTCTTGTTTTCGGTTCCACCTTGTGTTGTGTCGCTAATAACAATCACTGTGTTGTCATCCTCCCACTTAATTGAATTGTGACCAAACAATATTGCGAGCTTGTCAAACTCGGACTCTCCATTATGGTAATATGCTTGTGCAAACAAGTTTACATGCCATAATGTTGTTATAATATCAAATATGCTCAACAATCTCGTTCAGGAATGTGAATTGGATTAAGTTCTTACGTTGAATATGTGCTTTCATATTTTTTAGTCTGCCATGATATAGTTCTCGCGAAGAACCCAATGAGTCTGTGGGACGTTAATTATTTGTTTGAACGTACGATAATGGTTCTCTAAGATTTCTTTTCATTCGTAAACATCGTCTCAACTCAAGCTACACCCGAACGTTTCATTAACAGCTCCTTGTGCCGTAAGCAATGCATCAGTAGGAATGTATGCAGTTTCCCAGTTACCAAAATTCTTGTGCTGAATAATTGAGGATATGAATACTGCATCCATTTTTCTTGTCCATTTACATGTATATAAAAAGTATTTTTGGAGAGGAATTTGTATTTTTTTTGCAACTTGGAACAGAAAAGCAGATGATTCAATATGTGCATCTTCTTGCATATGACAATGCGGTGTTATATAAAGATATAAACTGAATCCATTCATTTATCATCTTTGGAATTATTTTAAATTAAAAAAAAAGGACCACTATGTAATTATTTGTAGGCATCTTGTAACGACCCGACTTCTCAAGGAAGTGCGGATTAAATGGTTCATCACTGGTATGATAAAAGCAGCGGATACATACCTAAACAATACAAATAAACATCAACTAATCATAGAGGATGAACTGAAAGGAATAGGCTATTTCAATTTCAAACTAAAGTCACCAAAGGATTTATCAAATGAGTTCAATATTCAAGACTAAAACCCAGTCAGGGTGCAATTTCAATGGGATGAGGTACGACCTCGAGATTCGATAATAAGCAATAAACCTAGTCAGGGTATAAGTTCAAATAAACGAGGTATCACCTCACAACATAATATTTAATAGTAACCCAGTCAGGGCGGCAATTCAAGGAAATGAAGTACGACCTCAAATTCAAATAGCAGAAGACTTAGATTTGATCACATAAAGGAAATATAATAGTAATCATCAAATTCATCAGAGTTTGGCAGCAATAAAGCATGTGGACATACATATGACGATGCATGCCCAAGGTTCTAGAAAACCTTTCAACATAATAATTAATACGACTTGTCACTCTGCACCACCTTGCACTCATCGCCATCTCCTGCTCAACCTGCACATCAAAAACGAAATGCAGGGCTGAGTACAAAAGTACTTAGTGGACACATTGCCGAAACATTTTTCTTTACAAAATATTATTGAACTGCCCAACGATAGCACATGGGGGTGTTAGTGAAAATATCCCATGTCTACCAAAACATTTTATTTTCTCAAAAGCGATCGGCCGATCATTTTTTTTCACGTTGTTCCATATCTGAACATAATCATCACCATTTTCATTTTCGTAATCATATCATAATCATATTGTGCGAACTATGGAGGTGGCCACCTACCATAGACGCCGTGACCGGTCGAGGTAGCGAACCTTAACACATAGTCACCATTGTGTACACAATCCCGGGTAGCCATCAGCTAAACCCGTGCATCTTTTAGTTGCCGTAACAACATTTCCGGGTAGCCATTAGCTAAACCCGTGCATCTTTTAGTTGCCGTAACAACATCGTACCACCTCAGATATGGCAACAACAAAATGTAAACATTTGGCAGTCAATAATAATGCATGTAGTTCGAAAACATAAATATTCATAAAGCTTTAATAACATTAAAACATGCTTTGAAGTATATGCAATATCATTTTGTTTAAGAAAGCCCACCTGAAGGGAACAAAGTCCGAAGAAACAAACAATTAAATACTTCTCGGAACACAATGCTAATCCCCTTGGTTGACAAAACCTACAAGAAGTATTAATCTTAATAGGTCCTGTAATGCTAATCTTAAATTCAAGTAAAGTAAGACTACTACTTCTTATTCACTATCCCCGGATTTCTAAAATATAATTAATTCCTCTAAATTAATTATCATTATAACACTTCATTTGATTATCTAGGGACAAAACATCAATTCGCAACTCACATCAAAAATTTTCGGTCACTTAGGTATTTTACCAAGCAGTTGGCATGCTTAAAAGTTGTTCAAGCAGTCAACTTTATACACTTCGTAAAATCTGTACAGACATCCAATGTACACGTAAAATACCATTCCAGAAACCTTATACTACATACTTTCACATGCCACTGACCTCATATAAAAATATTCAACATGCGTAGAGATATACTCGTTTGAATATGGCTGTTTGACAGAAAACATGGCTGACTACCCATTTTTAGCCATTTTTAAATATATCAAAACAACTCACAATTCACTGAAAATTTCCAGATACTTACTACATATATTCAAGTAGTTACTGTAAAAATTTCGAACGAATCCGATCATCTTAACTTGACCAAAAGGGTCCTCAAAGTTGGCACCAAAACAGAAAGTTTCTAAAGCAAATTCCACAAGCCATTTTCTGAAAAATGGTTGTACATCAGAATTTTGTAAAATACCTTAAAAATAGCAAATCTTTTTTAAATCTCACGAAATTAAATCTGGGGACTCTATGTATATCCTAGTTCATACATGCAAAATTTCAGAATTTTCGGAGACCATTTACAGTTTCAAAAAGAGCTCTAAACTTGTACAAAAATAGACTTGTGCGTTTTCACTTCAGTTTTTTTGACTGAACTTCAATCTAAAAACTTCTGTCATAAGGTGTGATAAAATGGTTTAGTTTACATGTTTAGAAAACTTAAGACATATAGTTTACTCAGGAAAAAGCGGAACTCAAAAATATGCAACGAGTTGTGAGATATGACGTGATGAACACAGCCTATCCACTGTAACTCGTTGATGGCAGACTACATTCAACGATTTTTGAAAAATATCAAACGAACTCCGATTGAGAATAAATTTAAACTGGAACAACTAGACACCTTGTTATACAACATATAAAATTTTCAGTTCGATCCAAACTCTCTAACATTTTTAAACAGAAGCATAAACTTCAGCCAAAACAGGCATTTTTCACGACCAAAAACGTACAAGTGTAGGTCTACGGTTTTGAACCAAAAACGATTTAAATCTCATTTAAAAATGGTGAATTTCACATATCATACTCTTAACACATATATTCATCATATAACAGATTTCATGTATGACCAAACAACACAAACTATCATTCAATACCTTCAAATCAACAAAACAACCAAAACCAACATGTGGGTGAACCAATACTTCTCCCTCACGGTTTCACCCACCCCATCCTCCACATATACGTTTAAATCATACCACCATCTTCCTAATACATGCTTTCATGCTTCAAAAATAAAAACAAGCAATAAAAAATGGTGTGAAGCCATGATACCTAGCTCCCAAAACTCCTCATTTCTCTATTGCTATCGGCTCTCTCTCCTTCTCTCAAGTTCGTCCCTCCGGTGCAGCCTCTCCTCCTTCTTCTAAGTCTTGAAAATGATGAATTTGTGATGGAAAATAGGCTATCTTGGTGGTGGTTGAAAGTGTTGTGCGGAAGCGTCTAAATTCAAGTTGAATGAAATCAAAAACAGATAGAGACGAGATTTAACGTGGTTCGCAATTTGCCTACATCCACGGGAGACAACAAATATCACTCTATATAGGAGAACGATTACAAACGCTCACTCTCAGGATCCTCACCAGAAACAGAAGCTTAAAGCTTTATACATATAAGAATGTATTGCAGATGTGAGGGATGTGAAGGATGATTTGAAGAGTGAAGAATGTGTGGTATTTATAGGTGGAGAGTGGTTACTATTCCACCTACTACCATCCACCTACCATCTACATACTACATTCACCTACCACATTCAACTACCAAAGTGAGCTACCAACCAAAGTGAGCCACCAACCAACCAAAGTGAGCCACCAACTAACAATCTCCACCTTGGCGAGCTTCCTCTAATAATATAATGTTGCCTCCATTTGTGCCCTTAGGCACCAGAGTTTCGAGAAATGTTGATTAAGTTCTTGCAGTGTTGGAACTTGATCCCTGAAACAACTTTTGTAAGCATATCTGTAGGATTTTTTGCAGTCTGGATCTTCTGTAATAGAATATTTCCTTCATCTATTATTTCTCGAATAAAGTGAAAACGAACATCAATATGCTTCGTTCGACCATGGTGAACTTGGTTCTTTGCCAAACAAATGGCACTCTAGCTATCGCAGAAAACCTCAACATTTTTCTGAACAATTCCCAAGTCATTGATCAATCCAGGAAGCCAGATTGCCTCCTCGAAAGCCTCTGTTACCGCCATATACTCTGCCTCTGTAGTAGACAAAGCCACTGTTGACTGTAATGTTGATCTCCAACTTACTGGTCCTCCCGCCATTGTGAAGACATAACCAGTAGTCGATCTTCGCTTATCAAGGTCTCCTGCATAATCCGAATCCACATATCCGACTAAATGCTTACCGGTATCATTTCTCTCAAACTTCAAACCGACATCTATAGTACCATGAATATGCCGTAGAATCCACTTCACTGCTTCCCAATGGCCTTTACCTGGATTGTGCATGTATCTGCTTACCATACTCACAACATGTGAAATGTCAGGTCTAGTACACACCATCGCATACATTAAAGCACCAACAACATTTGCATATGGAACACGATCCATCTGCTGTTTCTGGTCATCTGTACTTGGTGATAATAATGCACTTAACTTAAAATGCGAAGCCAAAGGTGTACTTACAGGTTTAGTATTTTCAGTAATGCCAAACGTTTGAAGAACTTTCTTCAAATACTGAGTTTGAGTCAAGCATAAGGTGCCTTTTGACCTATCTCGAGTGATCTCCATACCAAAGATCTTCTTGGCCTCTCCAAGATCTTTCATCTCGAACTCTGAACTTAGTTGAGCCTTTAGTTTGTCGATCTCCACCTTGCTCTTAGATGCAATCAACATATCATCAACGTATAAGAGCAAATAGACAAACGTACCATCTTGAAGCTTGCGATAGTAGACACAATGATCAAATTGTCTCCGGGTGTATTTCTGCCTTGTAATGAAGCCACGAAACCGCTTATACCATTATCTCGGTGACTGCTTCAGGCCATACAATGACTTGCTTAACTTGCAAGCCCAATTTTCTCGTCCTGGAACTTTGAATCCTTCAGGCTGGGCCATGTAAATTTCTTTGTCCAAAGCCCCATGCAAAAAAGCTGTCTTGACATCGAGTTGTGCTAACTCGAGATCAAACTGTGCAACCAAAGCTAATAACAATCGTATAGAAGAATGTTTAACGACAGGTGAGAATACCTCATCATTGTCAATTCCTTCTTTTTGAGAGTAGCCTTTTGCTACCAGTCTGGCTTTGTATCTGATGTTGTCCATGCTGGATGTATCATCCTTCTTGGCAAAGACCCATTTACAGCCAATTGCTTTCTTGCCTTTTGGAAGTGGAACCAACTTCCAAGTCTGATTTTGATGAAGTGATTTCATCTTTTCATCCATGGCCATCTTCCACTTGTCACTTTCCATACTGTCTGCAACATCTTTGTAATTGTATGGAATATCATCTTCTGTGACTAGAAGTGCAAAAGCAACCAAGTTAGAATATTTAGCAGGTTTGCGGATTGTCCTTCTTGGTCTGCTGGCGGCAATGGATTCTGGTTGTTGACTGATTTCTGGTACTGGCGATGGAATCTCCACTTCATCTGAGGTCTCATCCTCATCTTCGGATTCTTCTTCAGGATTGGATATCTCCACATGTTTCACCGGAATGATGGGGCTCTCTAGCTCCACTCGCCGATGTGAATTAGAATTTTCCTTTTCACGGTTATCATTTGAGCATTATAGACTCATAAAAGACAACATCGCGACTACAACGATCTTCTTCGACTCAGATTCCACAGACGGAAGGCCTTAACTCCTTCACTAAATCCCAAAAAATAGCTTTCTTGGATCTAGGATCCGGTTTAGATTCTTTCACATGGAAATATCTTGGACATCGAATATCGTGAGAATCATAATCGAAGCAGGTTGTCGACCATACCTCCTGGGATTTTTTCCATCTAGTCTTGATGGGGGAACTGTTGATAACATAAGAGGCATATGACAAGGCTTCTCCCCAAAATGCCTTGCTCAATCCAGATTGGGATGGCATGCAATGAACTTTATCCACCAATGTGCGATTCATTCGTTATGCAACACCATTTTATTGTGGTGTGCCAGGTACGGTGAAGTGTCTGACTATCCCAGCATCCTGACAGATTTTCTGAAATGGGTCTGACTTGTATTCTCCTCCATTATCAGATCGGAGCCTCTTGATTTTTCTTCCTGTCTGGGTTTCTATCACTTTCTTCCACTTTAGAAAGATATCCAAAACTTCGTCTTTATGCTTCATGGTATAAACCCAAACATATCGTGAAAAATCATCAATAAATGTAACAAACCAATGTTTACCTCCTAACGTGGCTTTCTGAGAAGGTCCCCAAACATCGATATGAATGTAATCCAGTGTTTCCTTGGTTTGATGGATCGCAGTGCCAAATTTGACTCGAGTTTGCTTGCACAAGACACAATACTGCAAGTCAATCTTTCCACTCTTGGCGCCTTTTAATACACCTTGCTTTACGGGGTTTGTAAAGCCTTTCTCCGGCATGCCCCAGCGCATATGCCACGCTTGAAGCATCGATGATCCATCATTTGAACTGCACGGATGGATGCTTTTCACGTAACGATGTGTCCATCAAGGAAATATAAATTTCCTTGCTTCGTTCCTTCGAGCGAGAAGTGCTCCACGTCAACTTTCAAATTCCATTTTCAATGGTTACCAGTAATTGGAATCGAAGACTCAGTGAGATCAGATCCTCTTCATATCGGAACATGTCGACCTCGTGAGTCGTCTTATTGTACCGTCATGCATCTTCAGGCGTACAGTCCCGATGCCCTATGTCTGGCATGCATTGTTGTTGCCCATTAGCACAACACCTCCATCAAGCTCCTCAAAGCTTGAGAACCAATGCCTGTTTGGACACATATGATAGGAACATCCAGAGTCTAAAATCCATTTATCGAATGGTTACGTGGATGGCGAAAATCTTGCCTCTTTCTCATCAGCAGCCTTTTGTGCCACATTTGCGTTTGTTTTGGCTTTATTAGGGAAATTCTTCTTCCAATGCCCCTTTTCATGGCAATAGGCACATTCATCATTTGCAGGTTTTCTGTGTGATGAAGCTCCTTTGGACTTGGGTGAAACACGCTTGGTTGTTGGTTACATTGCTTGTCCCGCCTCACGGATCTTGTGAGCTTACGGTGTTGTATTGTTGTGATCACGTAGATCCTTCATTCGATACTCATTGTTCACCAAAGCATTTGATACATCACTGAATTTAACCTCATTTTTACTATAAAGTAAAGTTGTGGTAAAATGATCATAACTTTCAGGCAAGGAATTTAACAACAACAACGCCATATCTTCATCACTAATTTCAACATCAAGATTCTGCAAATCGACAAGAATTTTGTTGAAATTATCCAAATGCTCAATCATCGGCGTACCTTTCTTGTACTGGAGTCGAAAGAGCTTCTTCTTCAGATAGAGTCTGTTCTCTATGCTTTTCGTCATGTACTTGTCCTCCAATTTCTTCCAGAGACTTGCTGCCGAAGTCTCCTTCATAACAAAGTACTTCTGCTCCTTTGCTAAGCAGAGTCTGATTGTTCCACAAGCTTGACGATTCACAAGGTTCCAATCCTCTTTGGACGTATATTTGGGCTTGGCCTCCAAAGCGATATGCGATCTTTCTTGTAATAAGAGATCCTGGACTTCACATTGCCACATGCCAAAGTTGTTGGTGCCTTTGAATTTCTCCACCTCGAACTTTGCATTAGACAACATGGTTCTTTGAATGGAACCACTTATTGATGTCTCCAACCATTTAGAACAGTTACAGAAATGAGTAAATACCTTTACTCAACTTTCGAGTTCTGGTCTCGAAAAACAGAGCTCACAGATGCGTCCGAAATGATCCAAAATGTTGGAAACCTCTCCCTGTTTGCCCAAATCGGATTGGATCGGGCTGTCGGACCGGGCTGACTGGGTCGGGCTGACCGGATCGGGTCGGGTTGACCGAGTTGACCGGGTCGGGTTGGATCGGGCTGATCGGGTTGATCGAGCTGACCGAGTCGGGCGAGTTGATCGGGTCGGGTTGGGTTGACCGGGTCGGGCCTGGCTGACCGGGTCAGGGCGGGTTGGGTCGAACCGGGTCGTGAACATTGAATTACCAGAAAAACGCCAAACTTCAACTCAATCGTATGAGCTCGTTTGACGTCCAAATTTCACGCCGTTTGTACTGTTGAACTCCTGGCGACGAGAGCTACGTCTTCCTACAAACATAAACTTGTTTCGAACAACTTAAAATTTTGACAAAAATCAGAACCAACAGCTTTGATACCAATTTATTGTGCGGAAGCGTCTAAATTCAAGTTGAATGAAATCGAAAACAGATAGAGACGAGATTTAACGTGGTTCGGCAATTTGCCTACGTCCACGGGAGACAACAAATATCACTCTATATAGGAGAACGATTACAAATGCTCACTCTCAGGATCCTCACCAGAAACAGAAGCTTAAAGCTTTATACATACAAGAATGTATTGCAGATGTGAGGGATGTGAAAGATGATTTGAAGAGTGAAGAATGTGTGGTATTTATAGGTGGAGAGTGGTTACTATTCCACCTACTACCATCCACTTACCATCTACCTACTACATTCACCTATCACCTTCAACTACCAAAGTGAGCCACCAACCAACCAAAGTGAGCCACCAACCAACAGAAGGTAGGATAGTTTTCTCTATGTTTTGAGCTCAAGAATGAGAGAAAAATGGATCATCTTGTGAGGGTGAGGGAATGCTACGGGAATGAAGTGTTTGGAAGAGTAATTGGCTTCCTTTGGTGGTCAAAATCTGATATGAGAGAGTGTGGTTTGATGGAGGACAAAATTATGAAGCTAAGAAGAGTGGGGGACATTCTTTTAGCTTTCTCCCATTTTTCTTTTCAAGTAAAAATTAGCATCCTAAGACCTTTAAATCATGCTAGTAGAAGTAAAATATTTTCTTGTTTTTGTATAAGATGCCATAACAATGTATGTATTTGTATATCTATACATATACCTATACTCACGAAATACATGGCTATACATATAGCATATGGTGTACTAACTTATAACACCACACATATTCATCATTATACATTTTATAAATCACATGATATATATGTACACATAATCTTAACACTTAGAATATCAAACTCTAAATCATATGCATATATTTCAAATTTAATCAAAATCCTAGCACATAAATACTGAAATTTTAATTCAGGATTTTTCGGTATTTTCATATTCGACATTCGGGTAAACTCTTCCGAATATTTAATTCGAAATTCGATCCTTATGAAATCTAAATTCATAAATATATATTTATTAATGATTTTGTTTATCATCTTATTTTTACTGATCAGCTAGGACTAGAAATCTATCCGGCTTGTGAAAAGTACTATTAAGACTGACCGGACAAGTATGTTTGAAAATTCTAATTCATTGCCTTCCCACATGATTTCGTAAGACGATTCTAGAAACGTAATCAGTTTGGTGAGATTCATTCTCAAACATTCAATTATGAATTCAGGTTATTCAGAAAACCCTAATCCAGTTGAATTAGTCACTAGTTTCTTATTTCAATAGTTTTCAATTTCTGAATCGAATTTAATTCATTTCGTTGGTCATGTCAAACATAGTTAAGGTCTTCGAACTATAAATATCTAGTTTGGTATTTGCTAAAGAAGATTTAATTATTAGGGATATTACACATCTGTAGGTACAAGTGATAAAATTTTTAAAATGCTTCTACTATGCTTCTATAATGGCCAAACATGCATTGGTACTATCTTGCCAACACCTTCTTTAGTTTGGTGGATAGTCTTTTTTCAGAATGGTGGTGGATATCACCATTATATGTTTATTGTAATATTTGTTTTTACTTATATATATACATTGTATTACCTCATTGAGGACAATTGGAGAGAAATCAAAAACTCCTTGCATTCTCAAAAATCATGTGTTTCTAAACTTTCATTTTTCTTACTCCTATAGCCGATAACAAATCCTATACCCATCCTTAAGAGCCAAATAATATATCTCAATATCCCATAAAAACAATTGTACAAATCTGCTACGAATTTCAGAGGAGGAAAAGGCTTCGTCCCTGTTTTCTTCATCAAAACAGTTATGTGTGAGCTCTATTAGGTACTTTCTATTTTTCTTTCTATGGTTTAATGTGTAACCCAAAAAAACACACCCTATATATAGACCCGCGGTTCTATAGAAAATATTTTAAAAAATGAGCTAGAATGTATCGATCCCAACAAATAACTTCATCAGCTAATTTGTAACATTTGTCATAGAGTGATGAATTCGTTAAATTTTATTTGGATATTGAGACAAAAGATTAATATCTTTTTTTATGTTATATTAAAAAAAATCGTTCGCTACAAATAAGCACCAATAGTGCCATAGTTTTATACATAATATATATTTTCTCATCTTCTCTATATAATTACATCAGTTTTCTCTTCTAAAACATAATACGACTCCTACATTAGGCGCATGTGCTTCGAAAATGCAGTTATTTGAATGGGTTACTCCACCACTTGCTTGGTGTTGACGATGCACAGGATCTCGAGCCGCTCACATTTGAAGGCTTCGACCTTTTATCCTTATACATTCCTGTAAAGGCATTTGTTAATGAAAATTGGGAAATAGATCCATCCATACCTTCTTCTGTAAAGTAATGCCCTTTATTGTTGGTTGACTCCATATCCATTAGCCGAGTCTCATCATCAAACAACTTCCTTCTCGATTTAGCTGCATGATTTAGTATTTGAGACGTTATTTCTTCATCAGAGGAAATAATAATTGTTGCGTTCTTGTTTTCGATTCCGGCTTGTGTTGTGTCGCTAATAACAATCACTGTATTATCTTCCTCCCGCTTAATTGAATCATGACCAAATAATATTGCGAGCTTGTCAAACTCGGGCTCTCCATTATGGTAATATGCTTGTGCAAACAAGTTTACTTGCCATAATATTGTTATAATATCAAATATGCACAAAAATCTCATTCAGGAATGTGAATTGGATTAAGTTCTTACGTTGAATATCTTCTTTCATATTTTTTTCGTCTACCATGATGTAGTTCTCGCGAAGATCCCAATGAGTTTTTGGGACGTCAATTATTTGTTTGAACGTACGATAACTGTTCTCTAGGACTTCTTTTCGTTCGTAAACATCATCTCAACTCAAGCTACACCCGAACGTTTCATTAACAGCCCCTTGTGCTGTAAGCAATGCATCAGTAGGAATGTATGCAATTTCCCAGTTACCAAAATTCTTGTGCTGAATAATTGAGGATATGGATACTGCATCCATTTCCGCTGTCTATTTACATGTATATAAAAAGTATTTTTGGAGAGGAATTTGCATTTTTTTGCAACTTGGAACAGAAAAGCAGAGGATTCAATATGTGCATCTTTTTGCATATGACAATGTGGTGATATATAAAGATATAAAGTGAATTCATTCATTTATCATCTTGGAAATTATTTTAAATTGAAAAAAAGGTCCACTATGTAATTATTTGTAGGCATCTGTAGGTACATGTGATAAATTTTTTAAAATACTTCTACTATGCTTCTACAATGGCCAAACATGCATTGGTACTATCTTGCCGACTCCTTCTTTAGTTTGGTGGATAGTCTCTTTTCAGAATGATGGTGGATATCACCATTATATGTTTGTTGTAATATTTATTTTTGCCTATATATATACATTTTATTATCTCATTAGGTATTTTCTATTTTTCTTTATGTGATTCTATATAAAATATTCAAAAAAACGAGCTATATATAGACCCGCACGGTTCTATAGAAAATATTCAAAAAACGAGCTAGAATGTATCGGTCCCAACAAATAACTTCATCAGCTAATTTGTAACATTTGTCATAGAGTGATGAATTCGTTAAATTTTATTTGGATATTGAGACAAAAGATAAATATCTTTTTTTATGTTATATTAAAAAAAAATCATTCGCTACAAATAGGCACCAATAGTGCCATAGTTTTATATATATTATATATTTTCTCATCTTCTCTATATCATTGTAAGAACCCGATTTTTCGACCCTAATTTTTTTTAAATGTCGGTCCCTATTTCCCGAAGTAGATTAAAAATAAGGATTTAATTATCATGCACTTGCATAGCAGGGATATTTATTTCTAATCAACAAGTGTCATTTAAAATGTCATGAAAATGGATATATATTTTTTTTGACTTTGTATTTAATTTATTTAAGCATGCAATTATTTACCAATTTAATTAACAAATTAAATTGCCACAATTACGTGTTATGATTTTAATTCAATTTAAAACATAAGAGTATGATTTAAAATTTGAGCTCTAAGTGTTAAGATCATGTATATATATATGTCATGTATATATATAAAAATATATGGATATATATATATATATATATGTGTGTGTGTTATGAGTTTGTATATTGTATATTATATGTATACATATGTATTTCGTGAGTATATGTATATGTATAGGTATAACAATATGTATCTTGTTAAGGGAATAATACTAGACAACTAAGAAGGTGAAAGTTGAGGGAAAAATGATGAACCATCATTTTAGAGACAAGAAAAAAAAACACATTTACTCCCCCATTTACCTCTCTTTTGACCAATGTATGTTCAACCATTAGGAACATCATCATTTAATTGATGAAGAGATGAGCAATTAGAATCAAATTACTCTCCATTTTTCAAATATCTCTTGACCATTTCATTTCTCTCCCCTCTAAACACACAAGTTATCCTTATACTCACAATTTCCACAAGTTTATCACCACCACCACCACCACCATACCCACGAATTAGAGTTTAAGAGGGAGAGGAGAGACTGCACCGGAGAGGAACAAGAGAGGAGAAACGTCCACTACACCGGAGAGGAACGGGAGAACGAGACGAGCACGAGAGAGAGAGGAGTGAGTGAGAACCAAGAGCAAGAGATAGAGTAGGAGTTTTGGGAGCTAGGTATAATGGCATAAACTCCATCTTAAATCTTTTTTTTAATTTTAAAGCATGAAAGCATGTCTTAGAAGTGTTGTGGTATGATTTAAACGTATATATGGAGGATGTGGTGGGTGAAACCGCGAGGGAGAAGTGTTGGTTCACTCACAAGTTGGTTTTGCTTGTTGTGTTGGCTTGAATGATTTAAATGATGGTTTATATTGCTAGGTCATGCATGAATCTTGTTATATGATGAACATATATGTGTTGAGAGCATGATATGTGAGTTTCATCATTTTAAATGAGATTTGAATCGTTTTGGTTCAAAACCCGTAGACCTACATTTGTACGTTTTAAGCATGAAAACTTCCTGTTTTGGCCGATGTTTGAGCTCATACTTGAAAATTTTAGAGTGATTTTTTTGATCTTAAAAATTTTATATGTTATAGAAAACGGTGTCTAGTATTTCCATTTAAAATTTCGTGTCAATCCGATTTCGTTTAATATTTTTCAAAAATCGTGGAAGTAGTCTTGTCTCCGGCGAGTTACAGTGGGTAGGCTGTGTTCATCACACCATATCTCACAACTCGTTAAATATTTTTGAGCTCCGCTTTTTCCTTAGTAAACTAGACACCCTAAGGATTCTAAGCATGTAAACCAAATAATGTTATCACCTCTGTATGATAGCAGTTTTTAAATTGAAGTTCAGTCAAAAACCGGAGAAAAATTGCACAAGTCTGTTTTTGTGCAAGTTTGGAGCTCGTTTTGAAAATTTAAATGATCATCAAAATTCTAAATTTTTTATGTATAAACTTAGACATATCGAGAGTCTCCAGATTTGATTTCGTGAATGTTCACGAAGATTTACTATTTTTACCATATTTTACAAAACGGCTGATGAATAGCCATTTTCCAGAAAAATGGTCAAGTATGGAAACTGCCTTAGAAACTCTCTGTTCTGGACCCGATTTTGAAGACCCGTTTGGTCAAGTTAAAATGATTATTTTTCTTTGAAATTTTTACAGTATCTACTTGGATATATGAACTAAATATCTGACAATTTTCGTGGAATTATGAGTTGTTTTCGTATTATTAACAATGTCCCAAATATGGGTAGTCAGCCACGTTTTCTGTCAACCAGCCATATTCAAACAAGTATATCTTCCAACGTGTTGAATATTATTGTATGAGGTCAGTGGAATATGAAATTAGGTCATAAGAGGTTTGTGGAATGATATTGTTTGTGTTTATATGTCTTCTGTACAGACCGTAGTGATGGTCTAAAGTTTACTGCTTGAACAGAATTTATGCACGCCAACTGTTCGATGAAATGTCTAATTGAAGTTTTATGAATGTTAAGCTATGCTACGTGTTTACAATCACTTTGCATATTAATTATGAAATATATGAAGCATTAATTTCATGAATATGATAATATGATGGGTGCATTATTATTTGCATATGCATCACATGAAAATGGATTATTTAGAAAAGCATCGAGATATGCATGGATTTTTAACAGATAAAAATATCCTTTTAGTACGCTTTGGGAATAGGTGACCTAAAATATTATTATTATGTATGTCCAACCCAGTGATTGGAATATTAAGAGTTAGACTGTCTTGTAGGAGATCACGAGCAGTAAAACTCATCGAGGAATTACGCACTTGTTTTCAAAGAGAAAGGTGGGTTCCTATTTTCAAGTATGGGGTAAATTCCCTCAAGGTAAATTTTGGGTTATTAAGCCCTAAAGATTTTATGAAAATGATATACATGCTATATTAATGTTTTACTCAATGCTCATGTTTACCGGAGGAACGGTACCATTGTTCCCTATGGCCAAAGGTTGCCAATTTATATGCATGTGATCGGCCTTGAGCTCTGATCAAGCCAAGGTAGTGTACACAATGAACTGGATATGGGAGGAACTGAAAGACATTACCCCCAATCTCAGTATATGACAGCTCAATTAGCGGGAGTGGCTCCCCTCTAATTGTTCGGGATGGTAACATGGTAATATGAGTTATTTACGTTATGAGCATACGATTATTGAGTTTTAAAGTTTATGTACATATGCAGGGTAATGTTTTCGATACAAATAATTATGACCCTCATATATAAATGTTAGCATGCAATATCTTTGTTTTCACGAAATGTTTTGCCAAAAGGGGCAAGGAAACACTGAGTGCTTATATACTCACCCGCATTGTTTTCCTTAATGCGGGATGAGCGACAGACGGGAGGCGGATGTGATGAATTCGAGGTGGTTTGGGTGACACTCATCCGGATTGTCATTTTATTTTATTTTATGCACTATGGTGGATTTTTAATCTATGTATCGTTTGAATATCCGATAACCACCAAACTTGACTATCTATGTTTCTAAGTTAAATTACGAACGCTCAAGATCATGAGGTCCAAGTCCTCATACTTGAACCTTACGTATGATTTGATTTGATGAACCTCGAATGTTTTTCATTCCACTACAAATCTTTATTTGTAGTTAGCTTTTATGGTCGAGATTTTCTTCATCTTGATTATGTATGAAAGGTTTTTTCCTTGTTTCTTTTCCCCGCTTCTTTGACCAAAATGAGGATCCCAAATTGCATGAGCAATAGGTCTTACGTGTAAAGGGTCTTGTACCCATGATTCAAAATTTCCTTGCCAAGCTACATGAAACAGATTTCCGGAAGTCCACGTCCCATCACTAGCGTCCCGCATAGGCCCGGGCATGGGGGCGTGACAGAGTGGTATCAGAGCCAAAGATTTCATTTTTCTCTGATTATCCTAAGTCTTCCTTCAAGTGGAAATCCTTTTTCTTAAATTCAAAAGTTTGTTCCTTTTGAATTAAAAATTTCTTGAGAATCCACTACTTCTGAACCCTTTTATTAAAAAGTAAGAATATCGGAAATATCATCACATCTCTTCGCGTTGTCTCAAGAGGTATGATTTTTTTCAAAGGAATCCTTCATTTCAAATGGAAATGTATAAGTTATATGTAATGGATGTATTTAAGTTATGTTATGGATGAAATTATGTTATGAATGGATTTAAATGTATTTGAAATTCTTACAAAGGTTTAAACTTACGATGTATGTACGGTCGAAGGAGGATAGACGCCCTCAAAAAGCCACGTATAGTAACAAGCTATGAGCAGTACCTTAGGTTGATTATAAATTACGTAGCAGGCTAAGGACTCCTAGTCGACCAATGTCGTTAGGAACCGATTTCAGAGAATATGAATTTAAGATAGAGGCCTTAAACCCAAGAGGGTAGAAGCCCAAACTTTGAACATAAATTCCTAACATAGTTTATTTCGTTTATGATTCCACTTTAAGATACAGTACTGATTAGAAAGAGAAAGACCAAGGAAACATAGTATGATATCCAAAACAAGCCAGCTCCCGGACAAAGCAATCGTCTTTATTTGTTTACTAAATGTGAGACCAAAAATAGTACCGTGACCGAGCCTGAAGATGATGGCAATGAGGCAGAGAGCCGTTGCAAGAGATTTTTATGTATCTATCTTTTGTTATGTGTCAGAAAAGAGCTTTGAGAAGGCATCCTATTATTTTATTTCCTTCATTAACGTTTAGCTACATAAGTCTCATGAGAAGCAAGACTTTATGTTGGCTACGTCTCTGGTTCGGGGCAATTTTATATGCTCATGATGATTTTTTTTATTGCTATGATTACGATTATCCGTATTATATATGACGTTATTATCCATTTACGTTAGTGGTAACTCTAGAACCGTACTTGCAGAATGGCGGACGCACAAGAACCAGGATTTGAAGAGGGAATGGGTCAAGGCCGAGGACAAGGACGACGCCAAGGAAGAGGCTGTGGATGAGGAAATTTCGAACAGGATGGAGACAACCTTGGACCCCAAGGATATGTAACGCCCCCACCTGAACAGAGAATCGAGACTCGATTCAGGAAGCAAAACCCTTCTACTTTCGGAGGATTGGGAGAACAACCTGAAGCTGAAAGTTGGATTCGCAGCTTAGAACGAATATTTGATTTCCTGGAGTGTACCCCAAGAGAACCAGCGATATGTGCCATTTATCAACTAACCGATGAGGCCGATCATTGGTGGGAGGCAACACGTAATGCCATGACCCTTGAAGCTCATGGAACCCTCACATGGGATGAGTTCAAGGCCAAGTTCTACGAGAAGTATTTTTTGAAGACTTACTGCCAAAGGAAGGAGACTGAATTCTGGAATCTAAAACAAGGAGCGCGGACAGTAACTGAATATGATCGAGTCTTTAATCAACTCTCGCGCTACACGCTGTACTTGGTGGACACAGATGAGAAAAGGTCTGACAGGTTCAGACAAGGATTAAGGTCTGAAATAGGACTCCCCATAGCTAGCCATGGAATCCTTACCTATCCTGAGGTGTTGAGTCGAGCCCTGAATATGGAAGTAATTCTACCAAAGGAGGGAAGAGAGCAGCACCACCTGTTCATGACCAAAAGCGGAAATGGGAAGATCGAAATTATGGATGAAACCATTTCCACCAGAACTATCATATGGAAAAGAAACCCTGGCAGGGACATGGTCAAGTGGGGCAACAGAAGCCTCAGCCCGTACTTAAGGCGTTACCAGCACCACAAAGGGGCCTTTGCCCTCAATGCAAGAAGCAGCACATTGGACAGTGTAGGCTGGGAACAAACATATGTTTCCGATGTGGACAACCAGGTCACTTCAAGATGAATTGTCCCCAAAATACCCCGATCAACACCCCAAGGCAGAACCAAGGAGGTCATCAAAGACCTAATCAGAATCAAGGCGGCAATTTCAAGAACAACGTTAGACCCCAACCGCCGCAAGGAGCAAGAGCGTATGCAATGGGTAAAAATGAGGTTGCTAACAAGCCTGGAAACCTTGCAGGTATGATCAATATTAAGGGAAAACCTGTTTTAGCACTTTTCGTCACAGGAGCTTCGCACTCCTTTATATCTGCATCACTATGTGATAGACTAGAGTTAGCTCAGAAAAAGGCTAGTGAAGTTTTATCTGTGTTACTTCCATCTAGTGAGGTCATGACATCTGAGTGTGTGTGCTTGAACATAGAACTAGACCTAGAAGGTCAGAAACATAAGGCATATATTCACGTTATACATATGCACGACTTTGATCTCATATTAGGAATGGATTGGCGAGCAGCCAATAGTGCGGCGATAGATTACCTTAGTAGGGAGATTTTGCTCAAATCACCCGACAAGGAGGAGACAAGATTTTATGGAGCAAATGTAGGAACTGGTGGATATATACCAGTGATTTCTGTAATGAAAGCGGCAAGGATATTGAGAAAAGAAAACGGTCAAGCTTTCCTGGTCAATTTGAAGGGGACCAGTGAAGTCAAGACCGTAATCGAAGGAGTACCTGTAGTATGTGATTACCCAGATGTCTTTCCAGACAAAACTGCCTGGATTACCGCCAGATAGAAAAGTTGAATTCACAATTGACTTAGATCCCGGAGCTGCACCGATTTCAAAGGCACCGTATCGAATGGCACCAAAGGAGTTGCAAGAGCTCAAGGTGCAATTACAAGAACTTCTAGATCTAAGATTTATCCGACCCAGCGTTTCACCATGGGGAGTACCTGTTCTGTTTGTGAAAAAGAAAGATGGATCCCTCCGTATGTGCATAAACTATCGAGAACTCAATAAACTGATGATCAAGAACCGCTATCTTTTGCCACGAATCGAAGATCTATTTGATCAGCTAAAATGAGCCACTATTTTCTCAAAGATCGATTTGCGATCCGGATACCACCAGCTAAAGATCAGGGAAGGAGACATTTCCAAGACAGCTTTTCGAACAAGATACAGACACTACGAATTCGTAGTAATGCCGTTTGGACTAACCAATGCCCCAGCTGTGTTTATGGATTTAATGAACTGGGTATTTCATTCGTACCTAGACAGTTTTGTCTTGGTATTTATAGATGATATCCTCATCTATTCAAGAGATGGAGAACAACATCGGGACCACTTAAAGAAAGTGTTGGAAACTCTTAGAGCGTAAAAGCTGTATGCCAAGTTCAAGAAGTGTGAATTTTGTCGAGACCAAATGATATTCTTAGGCCATGTGGTTTCAGCAGATGGGATCAAGGTGGATCCAGAAAAAGTGGAAGCAGTGAACAACTGAAGAACCTCAACCACTGTCACCGAGATTCGGAGTTTTCTCGGGATGGCAGGATATTATTATAGGAAAATATGATTTTAACCCTTTCTCGATGATCTATGTTGGATGTTTAATTCACCATACATTGATTATATTCCTAGCATGCATTTATATAATTAATTGCAACATGTTGGTGTTTTCTCATGTTTACCTGCGAATTCATCGGGCAAGAATTGGATCAAGACTCGTGCTTTGATCTTCTGGACTGTGTCCCGATTGCCTAAACTCCAATGTCGAGTGAGGACAATCTATGGAGAGTGCTGCAGAAATTCACCTTCTTCATTCTCTTGAAGTTTTCGAAAATCCTAACTTTGAGAAGTATGATTTTCGAAAATTTCACTATTAGAATTAGGGTTTGATTTTCTCTCACCTTATATTTATAATGCAACCCTAAATCCTATTAAGATAGGATTTCTGCATATCTAATAAATATAATAATATCTCTTCAGATAGAGAGGATCAAAACAGAGTCCCAGTAGGACTTTAAGGAAGATTTCAAAATTCTCTAAGCTCCAGGCCTTGATGGGCCAGCCCAGGGATCAAATGCAAGGAATAAAGATGGGCCTCAAATAAATTAATTATTTTGTGTTCAGCCCAGAACATAAATTAATTCATAAACATTTATTCATGCCACTAGAGAATAAATGCTGACTTACCCCTTTATTTTCGAAGTTGAGTCGGGCTCGTACTTAGACTTAACGAATCCCCGTATTTAAGATATCGCATGTCCATTAATTATTTACAGCGTTCTGACTGCTTAAAATAATTAATATCTTTAATTCCTTAAGTAGTACCACTCAAACTTATTATTGTACTTGAGATAACTCAACCTGCAGGGTTTAGTACAATAAACCTTTTGAGCTCCTTAAGGGGACGTCATCATCCTAAACAGATACGGTGACTCGACACAGGTAACTAGCATGACATAAAAGCACTGCCATCACCCAAGATGCAGAGAATCTTGGGTTATCTCATGTAACCCTCACCCATAACAAGTCAAAGTGATGGTCAGCAACTCATACTCACCTAATACCTTATCGAGGTTTAGATCAACGTAAAGTCACCGAGATCTAGGTTCTTCACGACGGTCAGATAGAAGAACTCATCCCACTTTGATCCATCAATACGTCAGAGACGTACCAGCATAGACAATCAACCAAGTCAAGTCACTTCTTATCTATACTGATCGCTCACTTTTTTAACACGAAAACGCGCAAGTATAAGGTAAGCAGAGTATCGTATCCACAGGGATTGTAATGCGAAAACACAGAATCTAACTCAACAATAATTCATCATTATCCAAGCACAAATTTGGTTTTAAAGGTTTTAAGGCTTTGGACATTAAATCCAAAGCAAAGGTGACAGCTTGAAAATAAACGAAAGCAATAAATACTCAAAGATGAAACTATTAAGAAAGACTAACCCTAGGGATGCATTAATCCTATCCACAACATATGTTTATCCTGCTTATTATTAACCAATTTTAATCCAGACAAGATGGAAGATCACACATATAACCAACAACTTCAGTTACGACAATTGTGATAGTTGATTACTAATTTTCCCTATTACTGTTACGTCTCTAGAGGAAAATAAGCAACTCCAAAAGGATCACAAAGAATATGCTTTCTACGAATGTTCCTATCTCAGTTATGACTCAAGGCTTATCCATATCATGCATTCAAGATCGATTGACAATTAAAATGGTTATAATTAATCGACAACTATGATATGCATCAAGATTGATCGTAAATCAACACATATAATTAAGCACCAAGAATCATGAATCAATGCCTGGAAGGTAAATAACAATAGCAGGAATCACAACATATAGGATAGAATCATGCAAACCCTAGGATTAGAACGGAAATTAGCTAGACATAAATAACGAAATTAAATACGAGATAATCATAAGCAGTAAATTAAATTGATAAAACCCGTAGGGAAGCGTCTGAAGAACAATAGTTGGGTTCGTATCCAAACCCAACGGAAAACGGGAAAACGATGGAATTCCTTCGGACGAAATCGTTCCAAAGGTTAACAATGCGTAGAACAAGTGCAGAATGATTGAAAACTAATACTAGAATGAATCTAAATCAAAGCTAAAGTGAAAATATGTGAAAAATAGAGAAAAACTGAGGAAAAACGTCTAAAATCGCTAGGGAAGGTTGGGGGCGCGAGGGGGTAATGCCCTATTTATAGAATTAGGGCTGAAACCCTAATTTTGGAGTCTGCCGCCACGCCTCGCGAGCTGGATCGCGGTCGCGAGCTCGGTCACGAGGGAACATCCTCGCTCAGCTGGTCTTCGGTTCTCGGTTGGGTGCGCGCTCGCGGCTTGCCTCGCGACCTCCCTCGCGGTCGCTAGGTATGGTCGGGAGAAATCGAGCAGTAGCTCCTTCGCACGTTGGGTAGCTCGCGGGCATTATCTCGCGGTCGTTGGTCGCTGGTCGCTGGCATGGGATTTCCTCGCGGTCGACCTAGCGGTCGCTAGGCCGGTCGCGACCCATCTGTTGTGCGCATATATTGCGCTCGCGCCCGCCTTAGCGGCCGCGAAGGTGGTCGCTAGGTATGGTTTTTGCCCTTCGTCTGCTCGTTCTTCGTTCCATGCTTCGGTTTTCAACTTATAAGCCTACAAAACACCAAAACGGAACCCAAGAGAGATCTTCCAAAATATGTAAAAGCATTGAGATCCAAGATATAAATGCACTTTATCAACTAAAATCATCTTTAAACAACAACAATAAACGTGTAAAATGCGCGTTTATCAAACCCCCAAACTTAAAGCATTGTTTGTCCTCAAACAAAACAAAACCAAAAGAAAAAGAGACACAAAGAAAAGATCAACGAAAGGCCAAGAAAGGTGATTAACACAATAACGCCTCGTAAATATCTCAAAGCTCAAAATCATTAGCGCACACGACGACATTAGTCAACTCGACAATGTACAACCATTAAAAGCAAAAATCTCATTGAATTCCACCCTCACAACGGCATGTGTGTGATCGCTCCCTTTTTCACACGTAAAAGGCGTATATAGAAGGTAAGCAGAGTATCGTATCCACAGGGATTGTAATACGAAAACACAGAAGCTAGCTCAACGATAATTCATCATTATTCAAGCACAGAAAAAAGGGTAAAAGGTTTAAGGGCTTCGGAATTTAATCCAAAGCAGATGTAGCCAAACAGAAAATAAAAGAAAGCAATAAATATCAAAGATGATAAAACAGATAAAAAGACTAACCCTAGGGATGCATAAATCCTACCCACAATGTATGTTTATCCTGTTCCTATTAGCTAATTTTAATCCAGACAAGATGGAAGATCACAAATATAACCAACAACTTCAATTACGACAATTGCGGCAGTAGATTACGAGTTTTCCCTACCATTCTAGGTGAAAACAAGTAACTCCAAAAGGATCACTAAGAATATGCTTCTTACGAATATCCTATCTCAGCTACGACTCAAGGCTTATTCGTATCATGCACTCAAGATCGATTGACAATTAATACAATTACGTAATTAACCGACAACTAGATATGCATCAAGATTGATCAGAAATCAACACATATAAATAAGCACCAAGAATCATGAATCAATGCCTGGAAGGTAAATAGTTATAACAGAAATCACAACATATAGGATCGAATCATGCAAACCCTAGGATCAGTATGGAATTTTAGCTACGCATAATTAAATTACCAAAGCAATAAATAATTAAATAAAACATAAATTAAGGTAGATAGATAAAACCGTAAGAATCCACGAAGAACAATTGTAGCGACTTGAATCCGGAAGAAATTCTGAATTCTAATACTAAACTATGAAATTGGAATGAAAATACTTAAAGAAAAAGCTAAACTAAATTAAACGGGAAAAGAACTTGCAAAAGAAAATAAAGAAGAATTTGTGTTCTGCTCTGGAATGGTGTTGAATGGTGTTTCTAAGCTACTGCTCTATCTCCCTATTTATAATAAAACATAAGCTCCCTTTTTTCATAAATTCCCCAATCCTATTCTGACTCTGATTCAATCATATTCTGACTCTGATTCAATCCTATTCTGACTCTGATTCAATCCTATTCTGACTCTGATTCAATCATATTCTGACTCGGATTAGAAGTATACATGGACTAGGTGTCTCAAATTGCTGAAAATTCATGATTTCTCGCGAGTTTTGCCCTTGCGACCTTAGGTCGCGAGCAAAACTCGCGAATCGTCTTTTCTCGGCTGCACGCGACTTCTCTGTTTCGCCTCCGCTCTCTCTCGTCCGGACCAATTACAACCGTTTGCACCTACTATTGAGATGCTCTTTAACATAGTAAACTTTGTACATCCATCCTTGTCGAATCCATTTCATCATATTCAACGTCGTTTTCAAATTCTTCTTCGCATGAGCTCATGATCGGCTATTGATTCCTCTTTATCGTGATCCACCTTTTGACATTAAAACCTATGCTAAAATGACATGAAATACACACGGCATAATATCTTCCAAGGTAAACATAAATATATCAAAAGACAACTCAAAAGATCACTTATCACTTAGAAACGAAACGAATATAGCCTTATAAATCATGTAAAATGAGCTTATCAACTCCCCAACTTACCCTTTTGTTTGTCCTCAAACAAATTAAAACAAGAGAGAGACGACCAGAGAGGTGTAAAGAGTCGAACGATAAAAGCAATAAGCCTCGAGCAATGAGCAATAAACGATTCACTCAAATGAATCAAATCACAACATCTTTCGCTCAACTCCACACATCATCATAATCATAAGCACATGCCTTCTCAAACTCAATCCTCACGACATGGATATATATATATATATATATATATGAAAACTCAAACACTCAAGTGTATCAAGGAGGATGTGTATACTCAAAGTTTAAAACACATGGAATCTACCATAAGCTTGCAGATCGCTTAATTCTCCATTGCTCAAATATGTGCTCAAGAACTAAGATCAAAAGGTCTTTATATAAGGTTATAATGTAGCTATTTGGTAGGGTATGATATATTTAGGCTAAGTGACTCATAATCCCATAATGAAAAACATCATAAGTATTACAAGACATAATTCCCAAACTTTCACAATTCATTTCAAATCTCTACACCAAAGAGTCATTTTTTCTAAGAATTCCACAATTTTCATATAAGTGATATACTCATCTCAAAGCACTAGCTACTTACCCATTTATGTTCTTTTCACACACTTGTGTCATTTATTTTTTTTATTTTTTAATTTTTTTGAACTTATATGGGTAAGCAACTATTTTTATTATTATCACTTCTCAACAATTATTCTCTTCCTTTCTTTTCTCAACCTTTTTCATTCAAGCAACCAAAAATCACACTAACAACATAACCCAACCCACGGCTATATGAATAAATAAGGTAGGCTCAAACGGCTCATCAAAGGATAATAACAAAGTTAGTGTTTGGATAGTGTATAGGCTAAGAAAAGAATGCCTAATATCATTTCAAAATTCTTAAGCACATCAATGCAACCTCGAAAAGAACCGAGCAAGTTCTAGAAACACATGCTATTTCAAACTATTCACACAGAAAAAAACAAGATCGAAAAGATATGACAACAAAAGCTCAAGTCTCACGGTGTTTCAAAATGCGATCAAGTTCTCAAAGGCTTAATACTCACAACAATCATAACATGCTTCGCCTCACAAAATCAATTACAATAGATTTTCTAATAAAACAATTCTCATCATCTGCTCGTCATTCAACTCAACCCACAAAATGTATACAAAACCCAAACACGAAAAACAAAACAAACACAAACAAAAAGAAAAGTAACAAAAACGAAAAACAAACCAAAACAAAGAAAAACATTGGGTTACCTCCCAACAAGTGCTAAATTTAAATGTCTTTAGCTAGACCAATACTAACCTCGATCAATCGGTGATTTGGCGCAGCCTTCTTACCAAATCTTTGCTTGCCTCCATATTTTGCGCTGACCGCACCACCACCGAGTCCGGAAGTGGCCTCCCAAACTTGAACAAGTCACCGGAGTTCCATGCCGAGTCCATCTTTTCTTTGTAGCACCTTGTCAACTAGTCGGTTGACATCCAAGCTCGAGATTTAGCTAGTCGCAATGGTGGTGATTGAATGACACACTTCATGCTCGCACTATCGTGTCGCGGGATGGCGCCATAGATTGAGATTTTCAGCTTCTCATCGTTAACACGAAAAGTTAGATCACCTTCCCGCACGTCAATTAAAGCACCACCGGTTGCTAGAAAAGGCCTACCCAAGATTAGTGGTTGATTTTAAATTCGTGAATGTCTAAAATAACAAAATCACTGGAAAGATAAAATCCCAACTCTTACCAACACATCCTCAACTATCCCCTTAGGGTATGCGACTGACCTGTCAGCCATCATTAACGAAATGGAGGTCTTCTTCAGTTTGCCCAGCCCCAAGCGATTGAACACATTTAACGGCATCAGGTTTATGCTCGCTCCTAAATCACACAACACGTTGGGGAACGTGTGCTCGCAATCTCGCACCCAACGTAAAACTATCGGGATCCTTCTGCTTTAGAGGGAGCTTCCTCTGCAAGACGGCACTGCATTCTTCGGATAGGGTAATTTTTTCAAATTTCCCAATTTCTTCTTGCTTGCAAGCGCGTCTTTTAAAAATTTCATGTATCCCGGCATGTTTCGCAGTGCTTCAAAGAGAGGCAAATTGATCTCAACTTTTTGAAAAATCTCTTTGAAACGCGCAAACTCCTCGTCATATTTCGACTTGACTAGTCGACTCGGAAATGGGACCGGAGGGATGTACGCGAGAATCGATTCAGGAGGTCCTTCGCGGTTGACCTCGCGATCACTGGAAGGTCGCGAGGCGCCTTCTCAGGCTGCAATCCTCCTTCGCTCGAAATTACGGCGCTGGTCGCCGCGAACAAACTGGGCGCACAATCTGATGGCTCATGGTCGGTCTGGGCGCGTGCTCGGTCGCGAGCACGTGGGAAAATTTGGGACTCCTCGCGATCGGGCTCATGATCACGAGCTCGGTCGCGAAGTTTCGCTCCATTTTACTTTCTTCTCCGTATGGCTTGGGTAAGCTTGTCCACTTTCGTCGGATGGCGAAACATTGATTTTTCGGTTTACCTCAGTATTACTCGGAAATTGGCCTGTCTTTTGTAGTGCATTCAACCGCACGGCCACTTGACCAACTGATTTTCCAAAATCTTCATATGCTTTCCATAGCCATCACAAAGGACTCCAAATGATTAATCTTCGCCGGTGTTGCTTATAAATGAGTTCTCGTTCGTCGTCAATTGTTGGTTGCTTACAACCAACCACTGCATCATGTCCTCTAGACTCGGCTTCTTCGTCTCTTGAATCACCCATTCGAATCGAGAACACAGCGAGGTCGTTGAAAATTATTGGGGTTGGCACGAGAAATTTGGATGATTTCATTATTTGCATCAGATGCCGGATTTTCCCATGATTCCTCCGATTGATGTGGTTGACCTCTTCGCCTCGATCCGACTCTTCAAAAGAGTGAATTGCTTCATCACCGTCAGATTTGAATCGCCTCGACACCGCTTTAACCATCATGCGTTCTTCCGCTGGCCATTGATAACTATTTGCCGCCATCTCTTCTATGATGCGACCGCCTCCTCACACGACGATTCAATAAACATCCACCGCCGACGCATCCACTATGCTCCTTGTATGCCATGTCACCAATCGTAGAACCGCGTGATCTGCGTTCTTTGGAGAATTCGTGTTGTGGGCACTTTCTCAATAGGCCCCAATCGCTCCCACGACTCAAACAATGACTCATCTCCTAGCCGGGAGAAGTGGGAGATCTCGGAGATGATTTTCCGGGCTTTGGTCATGGAAAATACTTTGAGAGGAACTTTTCAAAGATCCCCCAACTGCTTATGCCGTGCGGTCCAAACTCTTGAACCACTCTTCGCCTCGATCTGCGAGAGAATCCGAACATGCGCATCCGAATCGTGTCTTGTGGCACCCCATTACGCTTGATGGTGTCACAAATGTCGAGAATGTCTCAAGATGAGCATTCGGGTCTCTGTGACTCCTCCCCAAACCGCTCTCCTTGTACCATGCCGATTAGGGCGGCTTTAACTCGAAGTTGTTTGCATTGACTTTCGGGCCCCATCCGCCTCCTTGGAATTGCTCGGTGGGAGGTCGGTACATATAATTCGTGAGGTCTCGCTCGAGCAGGACTAGAGTCCCATATTCGCCATCCGAGTCGTGATTGCGAAATCGCTAACATGCGTGCAGCTTGATCGGGAGGAATGCCCTGCTGGATTATTAGTCATTGCAGCCGCCTTCTCTCGTCCTCTTCTCCTTGAGAGCTTTCGATCTCGGGATCTAGTAATATTTCAGAGGTCCCCGAGATCTCAGACGCATAAACTACCCGAGAAAAAGAGAATTCACTCATAACAATAAATACATAATATAATATATAACTTGAATTAATAAATCCAAATCCTCAAATTATTCCTATGTAATCTTAATAACTTTAACGGCGCCAAAATTTGATCGCCCATTTTCACACGTAAAAGGCGATATAGAAGGTAAGAGTATCGTATCCATGTGGATTGTAATACGAAACACGTAAGCTAGCTCAACGATAATTCATCATTATTCAAGCACGAAAAAAAGGGTAAAGGTTTAAGGGCTTCGAATTTAATCCAAAGCGTATGTAGCCAAACGTAAAATAAAAGAAAGCAATAAATATCAAAGATGATAAAACAGATAAAAGACTAACCCTAGGGATGCATAAATCCTACCCACAATGTATGTTTATCCTGCTCCTATTAGCTAACTTTAATCCGCATAAGATGGAAGATCACAAATATAACCAACAACTTCAATTACGACAATTGCGGCAGAGATTACGAGTTTTCCTACCATTCTAGGTGAAAACAAGTAACTCCAAAAGGATCACTAAGAATATGCTTCTTACGAATATCCTATCTCGCCACGACTCAAGCGCTTATTCAGTATCATGCACTCAAGATCGATTGACAATTAATACAATTACGTAATTAACCGACAACTAGATATGCATCAAGATTGATCGTAAATCAACACATATAAATAAGCACCAAGAATCATGAATCAATGCCCGGAAGGTAAATAGTGTTAATGTAAATCACAACATATAGGATCGAATCATGCAAACCCTAGATCAAGACGAATTTTAGCTACGATAATTAAATTACCAAAGCAATAAATAATTAAATAAAACATAAATTAAGGTAGATAGATAAAACCGTAAGAATCCACGAAGAACAATAGTAGCGACTTGAATCAGGAAGAAATTCAATTCTAATACTAAACTATGAAATTGGAATGAAAATACTTAAAGAAAAAGCTAAACTAAATTAAACGGAAAAGAACTTGCAAAAGAAAATAAAGAAGAATTTGTGTTCGCCTCGGAATGGTGTTGAATGGTGTTTCTAAGCTAACGCTCTATCTCCTATTTATAATAAAACATAAGCCCCTTTTTCATAAATTCCCCAATCCTATTCTCGACTCGATTCAATCATATTCGACTGATTCAATCCTATTCGACTGATTCAATCCTATTCGACTCGATTCAATCATATTCGACTCTGGATTAGAAGTATACATGGACTAGGTGTCTCAAATTGCTGAAAATTATGATTTCGCGAGTTTGCCCTTGCGACCTTAGGTCGCGAGCAAAACTCGCGAATCGCCTTTTCTCGGCCGCACGACATTTGTTTCGCCTCCGCTCTCTCTCGTCCGGACTCGAATTACAACCGTTTGCACCTACTATTGAGATGCTCTTTAACATAGTAAACTTTGTACATCCATCCTTGTCAAATCCATTTCATCATATTCAACGTCGTTTTCAAACAGTTCTTCTTCGCATGAGCTCATGACCGGCTATTGATTCCTCTTTATCGTGATCCACCTTTTGACATTAAAACCTATGCTAAAATGACATGAAATACACACGGCATAATATCTTCCAAGGTAAACATAAATATATCAAAAGACAACTCAAAAGATCACTTATCACTTAGAAACTAAACGAATATAGCCTTATAAATCATGTAAAACGAGGCTTATCGAGTGTAATATATAAGTACACTCAACTCATAAAGAAATAAAGGACGTGTATACACTCAATAATCAATGCATTGCAAATATCTCACCATAGGCTTTCCATTTCTCTAATATCTCCACCACATCAAATGCGTTCAAATTAGGATCAAAAAGGACTTTTCATAGGTTGTAATATAGGCACATTGGTCAAGGTAGGATAATATATGGCTAAGTGACTCAAATATACTCCAAGCACCTCCATTTATATAATCAACTCATATGGACTTTGTCCATTTCCCTTTTCTTTCCAACATGCTAATTCAATCATTTATGCAACTCATGGTACCATATACTATGATAATTGACTTCCTTTATGCTCACATTTTTCACAATTTTTTTTTCTTTTTTCGCTTTGTAATAGAGCTTATAGGGTCTATTCTTTGTCACACGGTACCATCCTTTATCTTTTATCCCACTTAGAATATCAAAACAAAATTTTCTCCCATTTGATTCCCATATCCATCCTCACCTCCTATCATCCGGTTAATCGAAAGAATAAAGTCTAATAAAGGCTCAAAGAAGGTGACAAACGGTATATATCATTGGGCTAGTGTTTGGGTAAATATGTGGTTTAGCAAAGATGGCCTTTTATCCTTTCCATATTCAAAACACATATTGCAGCCTCGACACAGAAAAACGGCAAGTTCTAGAAGATAATTACATGCACGATATCATACAATTAAAAGAAACTGTATCAAAATGTTTATACAGTGAAGCTCAAGTCTCACGGTTTAAAGCAAATGGTGAAAAACAACAAGCTAAGCAATCTCAAGTCATTCATGCTTCGTTTCCAAACACATCATGTGCACTATAAACAACATTTTTCAAAAAATTTCTATCATCATTGGTAACATGTATTAACACATTTCACTTAACTCGTTGATCGACGATACCCACAAAAGCCCCAAAGCATAACAACTTTACAAGAAAACATAAAACATAAACAGACTCTCAACCAACCAAACTCGTCCCACCCCCAAACTTATTGTAAGCAGGTAGAACTAGAGGCAATAAGGTTTGCGTAAAAGAGTAGTTGGGAGATAGACTTACCTCGTATGCGCCTACTCCGCGGTGGATAGAATCTCGCCATCGATCCCAACGCCGCATCATCTCCATCATTCGACGTTGGTTTTTGATGTGCTTGGTGTTGGGCAAGGAGGACTTGTTGTTGCTCGAATTGTACTCGCCGCTGGCCAAAATGGACGCCGCGCCTGTCAATGTGGTCAAGTCGACCATCTATCGCGCCCATGCGCCATATATACCGGGTCGCCGAGCGGGTGGAGGTGCAATATGTCACCTGTTTCGGGTGCCACTTGCGGCTCGCTTGCTCCTCCCGCCGCTTCCTCCTCATGCCGCTCTCCTCGATGTCGCCTTGCATTCAAGCCGAACCCATGAATAGTGAAGACCGAGCTGAAGTTCCAATTGGTCTGTGGTGGCCTAAAGGTGCTCAAACCGGTGATATCCGTGTTGGCAAAGCGAAGAATCGACCGGCCGTGCTTGTCGTAAAGCGACCCGAGGTAACGGCTTGGGTGTCTCTTCAAGAACGCTCGGACATATGATGTGGCTTGTCCAGAAAATATCTTGAGAGATAGGACTCTCACGAATCGTCACCCCAAGAAATCAAAGAATGGGGTAACGAATCCCCCTATGCATATCTGTGCGTTCCCCGAGACCTCGGCTTGCATCTGAAAGTGTTGTGCAAGAAACATGCCGACATGCATCTTCTGTCGAGTCGTAGCTCCAATCAATAGACTCATGTCCCGTGAGAGGATCAGGCATGCATTGTCGCGACCATGGATGGTGAAGGTGAGCAAGGCGGTGAAAGAAGGACCATGGAGTTCCGTAAGGAACTTGCTTTGCTATGTTGAACCTTGCGTCAGAATAGCCGTAGTTCTTCTTCATAACTCATATCCGGGTTGAGGATCACGTCATCTTGATGTATCACGTGTTTCGAATCATATACGTACTTTCTTAGTTGTGACACGTGAAAAACATTGTGTACATTCCCCAAACTTGGCGGAAGAGCCAATCTATAGGCAACTGGGCCTATTCTTTCTAGGATCTCATAAGGTCCTATAAAACGGGGTCTTAATTTTCCTTTCACTCCAAACCTTATAATTCCCCGCGATGGAGAGACTTTAAGAAAGACTTTATCTCCACTTTCAAAATGTAGCTCGATCACGCAGACGTCAGTAAGACTTCGCTCATCTTGAGCTTCTTTTATTCTTCGCCTAATTTGACTGACGATCTCAATCATTTCACTTATCAAGGTCAGGCCTAAAACTCTTCTCTCACCTACTTCATCCCAATAAAGCGGTGATCGACATTTCTTTCCATATAAAGCTCGTATGAGGCCATATTAATCGCCGCTGATAACTATTATTGTAGCAAACTCAATTTGGGGTAAAACGCCTTCCCACTTTGCACCTCGATCCAACACTATCGTTCTCAAAGATATCTTCGAGTGTTTGAATCATCCTTTCCGATTGTCCATCGGTGCGTGGGTGGCAGGTCTTTGAAATTCAACCGTGCCTAATTCTTTTTGTAAGCCAACCCGAATCTCAAGTGAATTTAGAATCTCTATCCGACGTGATAGATTTCGCACCCGTGCAAAGCGCATAATTTCTTTTTACGCATAACTGGCTAACTTATCGATCCATGTGTAATCCGAATTGGCGTAAAATGCGCACACTTTGTGAGTCTATCCACTACTACCCATATAGCGGTGTTCCTCTTTTGACTTTGGTAAACCGTAACAAAATCCATCGCTATATCCTCCCATTTCCATTCGGTATTCCCAAAGGTCAGAACTTTCCGTAGGGTCTTTGGTGCAATGCTTTCACTTGTCGACAAGCAAGACAACGCCTACAAAAGAGGCTACGCCTCGCTTCATGCCTTCCCACCGTAATTATTCTCGCAAGTCTTGGTACATCTTAGTACCGCCTGACGGGCGGTATATGAGTCTCATGAGCTTCACTCATTATTTCATTTTGAAGCTCGTCATTGTTCGAATACATAATCTTTCCTCAAACAATAAGGCATTGTTTGACGCTTCGAAAATTCTTCGTCTTTAGTGATAAGGTGGGCACCCTAACTTCACCCCAAAAGCTCAAAGGGAAGGTTTGGACCCGACCTTATATCCAGCTCAGATAAGCCTCCCGGCGATGTGGGACTTATCATCCCCACCCCATAAGACCCGATCGCCTCGACCGGTGATCCGCGAACCTTATGAGATACCGACCCGGCGGAAGGTCGGCTCGATACCAAATGATAAGGTGGGCACCCTAACTTCACCCCAAAAGCGTTGCTCAAAGGGAAGGTTTGGACCAAACCTTATATCCGATTTCTGTGATAAGCTCTCATGGGCGATGTGGGACGATCATCAAATGATGGAGTCCGATATTGTTGGGCACGTTTTAACTTTAATTATTTTCGCAGCCCATTTAGATGTTAGATTAAATAGTTTCCTAGTTGAATTAGGTTTTTATATTAGTTAGAATCCTTCTTCGATAAGGAGTCCTGTTGATTAGGAATCCTTCTTTGACAAGGATTAGGGTTCTTTATTTTAGCCTATATAAAGGCTTGTAAGCATATGAAAATATTCACTTTTGATTTACTTAATATATTTGAGTTTTATTCTCTCTTCAAGAGCTCTTGAATTTTCTTGTGTTTGCCAAGGAATTCAATTACCGACGTATCGACGAGACATCCATCCCTCGTTCGTGTGTCTTTCATCATCCCCGAGTTGCTGCATCAACATCACGTTGGGGTATAGGCGACATACTGACCTATATCACTTCTTGGGTTAGATTCGAGGTTTTGGGATTTTCCATTGGTTTCGCTCAAAATCTTCCGCTCACGTGTCGTTAGATCCTTTGTACCAACGAGGATCGTATCATTTGGTATCGAGCCATCCATTCGCCGCTCATCCGCTCGTCATCCATCCGCTCGTCGTCCATCCATTCGCCATCCGCCGCTCATCCATCCGCCAGTCCAACAATGTCTAAGAAAGTGGAGTCGATGGGTCATGTCATAAGGACGACGATGATTCTATCACCGCCAAACAAAATTCATGATGGACGCCTTGCGTTTTAATTGGGAATGATAATCACAAAGGAGATGGGAGAGCTGCATGATCAATTATCGACTTGAAGAGAGACCTCGAAAGAGGAGCGACATCGGCTAGATCCTATTGTGTATCAACGAGGTGGAGGACTAAGAGGAGGCGTAAATTTTCATCGAGATAATAGATACGAAGAGGTGAAATGAGGAAGATGAGTTTTGATTTTAATGAAAGCGACCTAGAGGAAGGGATCGAGAAGATAACAACTGAGCGGCATCAAGATGAACATCCTTCTTTTCAAGGGAAAATGATCTGAATTATACTTGAATAAGAGAAAGTTGAGCTCATGTTTGATTGCCATAATTATTCCGAGCTCAAGAAGGTGAAGTTAGCGACAATAGAGTTCTCCGATTATGCACTTGTTTGGTGGGATCAATTGGTGAGTAGTAGGAGGAGGAATCGAGAGCGACCTATCCACACATGGGACGAGATGAAGGGTGATGATGAAGCGATTTGTGCCTAATCATTATTATCGTGAGCTGTATAACAAATTACGTAATTTGAGGCAAGGTCGAGAGTGTGGATGACTACTTCAAGGAGATGGAAGTAGCCATGATATGAGCCAATATTGTTGAAGATAGAGAGGCTAATATGGCAAGATTTTTGGATGGATTGAATTGGGAGATTCGAATGGAGTGGAGTTGCAACATTATGTCGAGTTGGAGGATATGGTCTACATGGCCATAAAGATTGAGAACCAACTAAAGAGGAGGGGTAATAGCGGTAACACGAAGCAAAATCAGTCCAATTGGAGGCAGCCCCAAAATGTTAGTGGTTCTTCATCAAGAGGGCACCAATGGAAGAAAGATGAGCATCCGAATGGGAGAAGTGGCCATTTGAAAAGCCAAGAATGATCCTACGAGTTACACAACTCAAGCCAACCCCGATCGTACTGTGAACCGTGATTTGAAGTGTTTTACTTGTCATGGAATTGGACATATTGCTAGAGAGTGTCCGAATAAGAGGGTGATGATCATTCGGGATGATGGAGAGGTGGTGACCGATGATGAAGGAGAGGCTACTAATCCAGAGATGCCAGCCTTGGAGGATTCCGATGTTGAGGAGATTGAAGCACCAGATGCACTCATTTTTGTTGCTAGGAGAGCTTTGAGTGTACAGAATCAAGTGAGTGATACAGAGAAATGAGAGAACATCTTTCATACGAGGTGTCATGTCAAAGATAAGGTATGGAGCATGATCATCGATGGTGGGAGTTGTACCAATACGGCTAGCATGACCATGGTTGAGAGAAGTTAGGGCTACCATTAGTGAAGCATCCCAAGCCATATTGATTGCAGTGGCTGAATGATAGTGGCATTGTCAAAGTGACGAAGCAAGTGAAGATTCCATTTCGCATTGGCAAGTATGAAGATGAAGTTCTTTGTGATTCGATTCGATGCAAAGCGAGCCATATACTATTGGGACGACCGTGGCGCTTGATAGAAAAGTGAAGCATGATGGATTTACGAACAAATACTCCTCGAATTCAATCAAAGAAAGTGTCACTTGTTCCTCTTATCGCAAAACAAGTTTATAAGGATCAAGTCTTTGTTGCAAAAAGGAGTCGAAGTTGGTGAAGTTGGTTGGGCAAAGTGATGGAAGTAAGGAGAAATGAGTAATCCAAAGTCTTGTCTTCGAGGGCTAGTGATTTGAAGTGGGTGATGAATAAGGAAAAGTCATCGGTTGATATAGGTGACGATTTGGATTTGAGGACAAATCCTTCTCAAGAGGAGGGGAATGATGGAGTCCGATATTGTTGGGCACGTTTTTAACTTTAATTATTTTCGCAGCCCATTTAGATGTTAGATTAAATAGTTTCCTAGTTGAATTAGGTTTCTTATATTAGTTAGAATCCTTCTTTGATAAGGAGTCCTGTTTTGATTAGGAATCCTTCTTTGACAAGGATTATGGTTCTTTATTTTTAGCCTATATAAAGGCTTGTAAGCATACGAAAATATTGACTTTTGATTTACTTAATATATTTGAGTTTTATTCTCTCTTCAAGAGCTCTTGAATTTTCTTATGTTTGCCAAGGAATTCAATTATCGATGTATCGACGAGACATCCATCCCTCGCTCGTGTCATTCATCATCCCGAGTTCTTTGCATCAACATCACGTTCAGTATAGGCGACATACTAACCTATATCACTTGGGTTAGATTCGAGGTTTTGGGATTTTCCATTGGTTTCGCTCAAAATCTTCCGTCATGTGTTGTTAGATCCTTTGTACCAACGAGGATCGTATCATTTAGTTCTCACCTTGACCCTTGTCTTTTCCAACTTTTCATCATTCCTCTGCTCGTCTATTATCCTCTTTCTTAAGTCAGACGTCAAAGTGAGTGTAGCAATACAACTCATGATCGTCTCTGGTTGTTCAACCATTTCTATCTTCATTCTTTCGAACTCTTCAACGAGTTTTTCTTCCTTTGTAAAGAGACATCCCAGTTTGGTTTGATTCTTACGACTCAAGGCATCAGCTACCACATTTACCTTGCCCGGGTGATAATTTATACCACAGTCGTAATCTTTTACTAATTTGAGCCATCTTCTCTGCCTCATATTTAGATCTCTTTGCTCGAAAAAGTATTTCAAACTCTTATGATCAGAAGATCTCACATCACACCCATGAGATGATGTCTCCATATCTTTAGTGCATGTACTATCGCCGTTAGTTCCGTGTCATGAGTTGGATAGTTCACCATGTGGTCTAAGTTGTCGGGATGCATAAGCTATTACTTTTCCTTCCTGCACAACACACAACCCAGTCCGTTCTTAGAAGCATCAGTGTAGACCACATACTATTTGTCTCGCTCGAACCGCTAGTACTAGCGCAGCTTGTTAATTTTCCTAAGCTTTTGGAAATTTGCCTCACATTCTTCATTCAAGTAAATTTGATCCCTTCGAGTAGCTGCGTTATTGGCCTTGGTATCTTTGAGAATCCTTCAATGAATCTCGATAGTAACCAGCTAATCCTAAGAAACTTCGATTTCATTTTGGGTCCTTGCGATTTCCATTCTTGCACCGCTTCTACCTTGGTCGGATCCACTTTAATCCCTCTCACGACACAATGTGTCCAAGGAACATTACTTCCTTCACCAAAACTCACATTTGCTAAACTTAGCAAAAGTTGTTCGATCTCAAGGATTGCAAACCGTTCTCAAGTGTTCCTTATGTTCTTCTTCATTCTTCTGATAGACGAGAATATCATCTATGAAGACTAAGACAAATTTGTCTAAGTATGGATGGAACACTCTATTCATGAGATCCATGAATACGGCTGGTGCATTTGTTAATCCGAACGGCACAACTATAAACTCATAGTGGCCATATCTCATTCGGAATGCAGTTTTAGATACATCTTCTGGCCGTACTTTGAGTTGGTGATATCCTGAATTGAGATCGATCTTCGAGAACACACTTGCTCCTTATAACTGATCAAACAAGTCATCTATCCTTGGCAATGGATACTTGTTCTTGAGCGTCATTTTATTCAGTTCTAGGTAATCTATGCACATTCTCAAGGAACCATCCTTTCTCGACAAATAATACCTGGTGCTCCCAGGCACACACTAGGTCTCGATAAAACCTAGGTCCAACAGTTCTTGAATTTGAATTTTCAATTCTTCCAGCCTTTGGAGCCATTCTCGTAAGGTGCCTTCGACATTGAAGCCGATCCGGTTCCGTGTCGATGGTGAATTCCAACCGCTCATCGTGGGTAATCTCGTAGATTTTCGTGAAAACATCCGAAATTTCTAACCATCTCCACATCTTCGCTTTCATCTCTGCTTTTATCCTCCCATTCGGTAGACAAGAAATGCGCGACATCCTTTCTTGTTTATCATACTCCTCGCCTTCGAAGCTAATATAACTCAATCTTCTTTCCCATGTTGATTCCATGAAAGTCAGAGCTTTTTGTCCGTGAAAATGGAATGAAATTTTCTCTCTTTGCATAGAATCGTAGAATGGTTTTCTACTAACCAATCCATCCCTAGGATTATATCTACATCGCCCATAGGTATTATGTTCAAGTTATTCGCCAGAACCTTAAGTGATCCTAGGTTCAACTCTGGTTCGAGCAAACATGCGTAATGATCATAATCCTCCTATGGGTGAAGAGATTCTCATGTCCCGATTTGCTTTTTCAGCTCTAAGTTCCAACATATCGACACATGCTTTACGATAAAGAACGCGGCAAGCACCAGATCGAACAAAAGTATAAATGTATGTTGAGAAGTTTTTCCATACCGCCGTGTTTCGGTTCTCGCTCATTCTGCCTCCCAGAGCGAAGCTCAGCCCCGAGCCGGTTGTGGCCGACGGGTGCTTGCCTTTGCCGATTCTCATTGTTGTTGTCGCGCTCCGCCGCTATCGTTGCTATTGTTGCCGACGTTGTGGCCGTTGTTGCCGCCGAGCTCGGGTTGTTGCCACCGTTGTTGCTGGTTGGGGCTGAAATTGAATATTCGAGTGGTCGGGCATCGACCGCCGATTTCGCCTTCCCATTACTCCGAGCGTATTCCTCGGCAATCATTAGCATAATGGCCCTTCACGCCACATTTGAAACAATCGCCGCCGCCAAGCACATTCCTTTGTGCATTCTTTGGCATTTTGGGCAAGGAAGAGTCTTCACCGCCTCCGTGGACCCTTCGCTGGTGTAGGAAAACCGCTTCTTCCATTCTCGCCTTGTGGCGCCACGCCTCGCCACGGCCTCTTATTGATGGATGCTTCAAAATTTCTCAATTATTTGTATTAAAATTTCCTCCCATTTCGCCACTCCTTGTCCATTGTATTTTGTGTCCGGGCTCAGGCCGGCTTATCTTCCGCATAGTCGCCTCAATATCCAAAGCCCGACCCAAGGCTTCCGTGTAAGTCAAATTCCCATGATCAAGCAGAGAGCATCCTTATCTCTCGCCTTAGGCCTGTTTCAACTTTTCTCGATATCTTCATATCTCGTGCTTACTTGATCGGGGCATATCTCGACATATCGCAAAAGTGCGATCATAGTCCGTCACTAACATCTTTTCCTCGCTTCGTGTTGAAGAATTCACCTCCTTCTTCTTCCTATAGCTGAATGTATTTCATACATTTCCCTTCAAGTCCTCCTGTGAAATCGCCCATCTGCTCGGGCGTTATGATTTTCCTCCTAGCTTCCCACCAGAAGTCGGCAGGTCCAGAGAGTTGAAAAGTAATACATGATAGCCTCTCTTGCACTGTGCATCGTAGAAAGTCGAAAATTCTCTCCATGGTTCTGATCCACTGCTCTGCATCGTTCGGACTTCCCTTTCTATTAAAGGAAGGTGGGTTCTGTCTAAGAAACAGTTCCTCTATCCTACGATCAGGTAGAGGTGGGGGTGGTTGTGGTATTGCTTCTTCTGCCTCGGGTTGGGGAACTCTACCCCTTCCCCTACCTCCGCCCATTCCTCTTCCCCTACCTCTGATCCCCTGTTCAGGATCTCTTCTAGGCGGCATTCTGTTATATAAAACATATAATTAACATCGCATATCATGATCACAATTTAAACATATATAATATCATCATATAATCTTATCATAAAACAAATTTTAATAAACCATTTATCTTTGTCATACACATTTTGCCGAAAAGCCCATTTCGTGGTCATCATATATATATATATATATATATATATATATATATATATATATATATATATATATATATATATATCGAAAATCGGCCTTAAGGAGGTCGTTTTATACAAGCAACATCACAAAAGAAGTCACATACATACCGGCTTACATAACATTACAAAATACCATGTTTCTTTCTACCACCGACGTAACCAAGCATGCTACACACATATACTATACTACACTATACATATTCACACGCATCCATCCACCTCATCGTCTGAATCTCACCGTCCTCATCCTCTTCGTGATCCTCCTTCGATCCTCCTCCTCATCGTAGTCCTCCTCAATCATCCTCGCGCGCGCTGCACCTAGATGGTCCCGCCCGTCATCCCCAATAGTGTGTATGTCGCGATCGAATCAGTAGTCGCCGCGGCGTGTCCGACACACTCATCCGCTACTGTCGGGCGGTATGGTTTCATGGAGGCGGTGGCGCCATCATCGGTGGTAGCACCGAGTGGTGGTCGGATGGATGTCCAACCAACGGTGGGGGAAAACCGTGTCCCCAAGTGCCTTGGTCGTGGCCGCTGATCGAGCTCAAAACACACTCAAATTCACTCGTAATCGCACGAGGTAATCGTAGCGTGATAAGTTAACACGACTGCCCTCAAGGAAAACTTAATGTATGCATTGTTCGTGTCGCTCACGTAAAACGATTAAAACCCAAACATTCTAATGCCAACATGGGTTTGAAACATACCGGAATTGAAAATACGAGAAATAAAACAGCGATCCTAAGCTAGGGGTTGTCAATCCCGAGCTAAACTAATAAAGCGATAAATCTAAACTAGGGGTTGTCAATCCCTAGTTAAACTACGAAAGCAATAAATCCAAGCGATAAACAAAAGCATATGCAATTCTATTATTCATAGGGTTTGTCAATCCCTAATCTAAATCTAATTGCACATAAACTATAACTATCGATCATCCAACAAGAACTTGAAATAAACGAGAGCAAGAAAATCATTACGCAATATAAATCAACGGAACATGGAAATCCAATCCACTGTCACTATGAATTGAATCCAATAAAACAGAGAAATCCGAAAGCATAAACAATGAACTATGAAGTTGATTCCACAAGAACTGATAAATCCCAAGAATATAACTTGATTACAAGAAATCATTCAATAAACTGAAAGCAAGAATTAAACTAAGATTTATCCGTTTGCGCCGATTTGTTGAAGAAACCGAAGAATCCATGGTGAATAAGGGCTCACAAGCGTGAAGAGAAAAACTGAGAACAGCCCTTCTTTTGACCTAGGGCGCGATATTTATATAAATTAAAGATGAGCGCCGGTTCAGAGTGAGCGTGAGCTCAGAAATCATTCTGACTTGAAAGTGAACGCTGGTTCGGAACGAACGCTCGCTGAGAAAACATTCGACCTTTGTGAGCGCCACCAAATTAAACGCGAGGAAATAGGTGAAAAGCGCTACCGAGACGGGCGCTGACGCGCGCATCCTGAAGTGGTACGGGCGTGCGGAGAAAGGGCTGGCAGGTGCGCGCCACGGACGGGCGCGAGCGAGGCGGGCGAGGCGACGGCACGGCATGCGACGCTACCGATTGCCGCGGCCGGGCGAGCACGCGCCTGGACATGGGTGCTCGGGCGAGGCGGGTGACGCTGGCGGGCCAACGCGCTGGCCGGGCGAAGGCTACCGACGGAGCGCCAGCGTGCGAGGCGAGGCGAGGCGCGCGGGCTAGGGGCTGAGAGTGAGCGCCGGTTTTGTTCCAAAGACCGAGTTAAATTGAACACGCTCGCACGCGCTGGTGGCCGAGTCGGGCGAGGCACGGGCGGCGGCTGCGCTGCTGGGCTGCAAGGACGGGCGACGGCGCGACTGGACGCTTCATCCGCTTCTTCCTCGCTTGAACTCCGATTCGCGATCCGCCGCCTATGAACTCCTGCCGAGATGCTCTTCAATTATATCTGATCCTTGGTAGATCCAATTCATCCTATTTTATGCCTTTTTCCTACAAAACATCGAGACGAACGTAAGTAAGTCCGAATCGATAAATATTAATCGAACCAAAGGCATAAATAGACAAATCATAGAAATGACATGTAAAACAATACCAAGAATCATCACAAAATCATACCAAACAACTCCCCACACTTATCCATTTGCTTGTCCTCAAGCAAAGTCTATACTAATAAGAATAGGGAAGATAATTCATGCAACTTAACTCTTATTCTAATCAATCAAACCTTATCGATTTCCACACTTGTATTTACTTAATTCAAAGATAATATGAAATAAATCAAGAACCACAATTGATTTTCAATAAATAAAAGGTAATCTCTGCCGCACCCAACTCTCCGTTAGGGTGAACTAACTAATGTGGTCACCTTTAGCAACAAGTTTCTTTTATAAAGCACAAAGAATGTTTTAACAGATTTCGAACAATATTCGAAAGGTGAACTCTCGATGAACTCAAGTCTCCTAACGTGGTTTCCCATGTCCATTTCTCAAATTACGAGAAAGAGGGACATAATCCCATCCTCCATTTCAACAATCTCAACAAAATACTGGAGTTTTCATTCTCCTCATTTTCTTTTTTTTTTCACTTTTTTTTTCTTTTCATTTTTTTATATATAAAATGAAACAAGTATATAGGCAACCACAATGTTAACACTACCCCTAACATTAGCCGGACAAATCACATCAATTTCCCCCTATTCATTTTCTATCAATCACAGTCTCGTCAATTCACATTATACTCAAATCATATATCACCAAAAGTTTCGAAAATTCAAAATCAATTTGATCAATACCACGTAGTTCGCAAGACAAATCAAAATCCTAACTTACTCGCATAGACAAAGCTTACGTCCAAACAATCAAAATAAGCATAAGGGCACATCATTACATACAAAATATATATGAAACGCACACAAAACCGAGCAAACATCCCCATTATTTTAAATCGAGCACCGCCCCAAGTGCTCAAAACATTAAGAACTCAAAATAACCATAGAGGATGATACTTCCTCGATAATCCATTTAATGTGCTACTGAGAGCGGAGCATCACGGCTTCATCTCACCGCTGACAACTTCCCATTACGAGCAAAAACTAAAACAGACAATGATGCATCAAAGAACAACAAAACAAGCAAAAGAGAAAGAAAGAAAAAGCAAAATAAAAAAAACTGTGGGTAAACTCCCACGCAAGATTAATTTAACGCCGGAGCACGACGTGCCCGCCAACAACGGACTATCCATAGTCCTTCACCGTAGAAATACCATCTCGACCGAGCATCGAGTAACAAAGATAAGCGCAGAGGACAAGAAAGAAAACAAACAACTAATCATTTAAGCAAAAGTCGAACATCCTATTCTCCAAAGAAAATAGATGACATCAATTCCCAAAGCACAATACTTTGGTGAATTAGATGTCGACATACTATAGAAGTTACCTCGACTTTTGTTATCACCGTGTCCTCCTCCGGGAACACGTATCACATGTTGAGGCAGCTCTTTCACTTCCGAGTGGGTTTCGCATGTCATCAACTTCGAAAGTGCCCACTCTTGCTTTTATCCCTCTTCATCCTCCTCCACGTGTTCGATAATTCTTTCACCTCCGTGAGTGGGTGTTGGAATGATATCGATCGGATTTGCCCACTCTTCCTTGTTATCCGCTCGTAAAAAGTCATCGGGCTCGATTATGCTTCTCATGCACACGTGCCCACTGCTCTCACTTTCCACCCCTTCGCTGCAGCTGCTCTTCGTGGCTCTCCCACCACATCTTCAATAATTGGGTCACTTTCAAGAGTAGTGACCACAAAGCTTGATCGGGTTGGTTTGGGAAAGTCGGCTCATCCGATGTCTCTTCCACCCATTCTCAATACTGGGTCACTTCCTAGAATAGTGACCGCCGACTTGATTCGATTGATATGGAAGTTCCTCCCTTGTCGCAATAGCTCATCAAGGTGCTCGACATATCCTATTTATGCCTCCAAACGCAAAGTCGAGGCGCTTGCAACATCCAAACTTTGACCAAAGCATCCGCTTTTGAATGGACATCTTCTCTTTTTGAGTTAACTCATCCTCCCAAGCCGGCCTCTGGAGGTGGATACGGCCGTGGGTATGAGTACCGAGTGGAGGTGGTTGTTGTGGGTACTCATATTGAGGTGGAGGATGCGGTTGCTCCCAAGAGGCATTGGAGGCTTGATCCTCATAGTACGGTGGAGTGGTTGATCCCAATATGGATTATAGGCTTGTTGCTCGTGATAGGGATCATACGCTGATGCTCGAGCCTCAACGGACATCCTCGAAAATCGAATTGGGCTCCTTATTCAAAGAAGAATTTGCCCAACACGACGAACTTGCTCCCCCAGCCTTTCTCGACCATACTGCATCGCTGGTAACCCCGCATTAATGCACACCAACAACAAAAACAAGATTACACGCACTGTGGGAGAAAATAACAAAAAGAACAAAAAGAAACACAGAAAATAAACAACACAAACAATATGCCTAAAGTTGTCCCCGGCAACGGCGCCAAAATTGATCGAGCTAAAAACACACTCAAATTCACTCGCAATCGTACGAGGTAATCGTAGCGTGATAAGTTAACACGAGTCGTCTCTCAAGGAAAACTTAACAGGCGATTGTTCGTGTCGCTCATGCACAACGATTAAAACCCAAACATTCTAATGCCAACAGGGTTTGAAACATACGGAATTGAAATACGAGAAATAAAACAATGATCCTAAGCTAGTTGTCAATCCCGAGCTAAACTAATAAAGCGATAAATCTAAACTAGGGTTGTCAATCCCTAGTCGAACTACTAAAGCGATAAACAAAGCATATGCAATTCTATTATTCATGTGGTTTGTCAATCCCTAATCTAAATCTAATTGCACATAAACTATAACTATCGATCATCCAACAAGAACTTGAAATAAACGAGCAAGAAAATCATTACGCAATATAAATCAACGGAACATGGAAACTAATCCATCGCTACTTCAATCAATCCAATAAAACAGAACCGAAGATAAACAATGAACTATGAAGTTGATTCCACAAGAACCGATAAATCCCAAGAATATAACTTGATTACAAGAAATCATTCAATAAACCGAAAGCAAGAATTAAACTAAGATTTATCTGTTTATACGATTTGTTGAAGAAATCCGAAGAATCCATGGTGAATAAGGCTCAGTCGCACAAGGCGTGAAGAGAAAACCGAGAACAACCCTTCTTTGACCTAGGGCGCGATATTTATATATATTAAAGATGAAAGCACGTTCAGAGCGAGCGTGAGCTCGTAAATCATTCCGACTTGAAAGTGAACGCTGGTTCGAACGAACGCCGAGAAAACATTCGACTCCATTGTGAGCGCCACCAAAGTGAACGCGCGAGGAATAGGTGAAAAGCGCTACCGAGATGGCGCTGATGTGCATGCCGGCTGAAGCGGCACGGGCATGCGGAGAAGGGCGGCTGGCAGGCCCGCCACGGACGGGCGCGAGCGAGGCGACGGGCGCTGGCATGCGACTTGCTGGATTACGCTGGGCGGGCAAGCGGCGCTAGACATGGGCGCCGGGCGAGGCGGGCGTCGCGGCGGCCAACGCAAGATCGGTATTGCGCTACTGGTCGGGCGAGCGGCCGACGGAGCGCAAGGCGAGGCGAGGCGAGGTACGGGCCAGCGCTGGAGAGCGAGCACCGATTTTGTTCCAGCACCGAAGTTAAATTGGAACGCGCGCTCAGACCCCGCGCGTGTTGGGTGGCCGAGTCGGGCGAGGCACGGGAGCGAGGGCGCGGCTGCTGGGCCGCGGCGACGGGCGACGCGGCGCGATTGACGTTTCATTCCGCTCTTCCTCGCTTTAACTCCGATTCACGATCCGCCGCCTATGAACTCCGTCGAGATGCTCTTCAATTATATCTTATCCTTGGTAGATCCAATTCATCCTATTTTCTGCCGTTTTCCTACAAAACATCAAGACGAACGAAGTAAGTCCGAATCGATAAATATAAATCGATCCAAAGGCATAAATAGGACAAATCATAGAAAATGACATGTAAAACAATACCAAGAATCATCACAAAATCATACCAAACACTGCTCTCTCCACGTGGGCAAGCCTACCCTCATCCTCTAGATATCTGGGCACCACAGGTCAACTCGCCTCGGACCTCCCAGATATGCCACTCGCTAATCGTCGCGCCAAGTACACTCTCTCGGGGGAAGATAAGGTCCCCTCGGTGTAACCCCATATACGCTGTACATAGGTCAAATGGCTAATGAACCTCAGAAGTCTCCGATCAGATCATAATTACCGCTAACACGATTTGTAGTCGCTCGACACTTCCCTAAAGATAGTCCTCCCAAACACAGTAATCGGGTCAAAAGACGCTGATGCCATCAAAATCATCACGCCATGTTCACGGGCATCCATCCAATGACGGTGATAGTGCATCAGAAATTCTCCCAAATTATCGCCCCAGCACATCCAATACTCACGATATGCGTGAATCACCTCCTCTGGCGTGGCTCTCGGCCCTAACCTCCTCCTAGCTGTGTGACGCGCCCTGCCATCTGTCACAGACAAAACTATCATAAGTCAATCTAAATATATCTGATAAATAGATAAGATAAACTTAAACGCATCTGTTAAGCAGATAGGAGAAACTAGACAAATCTATAAAGCAGATAAACAATCCAAACACATCCGTAAATGATAAATGTCATCGTGAAATGTTCTCATATACAACACACGCCGTTGCTTTCTTACTCACTTTGGGAAGCTTACTATCTAGAAGCATTCTAAGATTTTATCATACTATAAGGTTCTTGTCCTAAGTAAACCACGAACTAAACTTCCACTGATTCTCGTGAATTTGGAGGAGGAAATGGGGTTCGCCTTCATAACAAATGAAGTAAAGTGTGTTAGGAGTACGTAGACGAAAACCATACGTAAATCGGAGTTCAAACGAAGGAGAACGGGCCAAAACAAAATCACTGCATAGTGCAGTTCGCCGACGCCGAGGTCGACGTGCCGAGTTCGACGTGCCAAGGTCGACGTGACGAGGTCGACGTGCCGAGGTCGGTCGCCGAGGTCAAAGTCATAGAGGCCGAAGTCATTGCCAATGCCCAAGTCAAAGTTGACAAGGTCGACGCCGAAGTCGAAGTCGAAAAGGTCGACATCGAAGTCGAAGTCGAAGACAATGCCGAAATTATTCACACCAATGCCGAGGTCGAAGGTATCGAAGCCGAAGTCAAAGTTGAAGTTCCCGCGCCGTAGCCGAAGGCGTACAGGTCAACGCCGAGGTCGAACATGATAATTTCGTAGCCGAGGTCGTATATGCTGCCTAGGTCGAAGATGCCGAAGTTGATGTCATTCATTTTTGTATCAAACTTTGCTTTCCGAGCTCGAGTCTAACTTTACTGCTTTTCGTGTCGCTCTTTTCTTTTGTTCTCATAATGGAAGGAAGTTCGCATTTCTATGTTCTTTCGTAACACGTGATCATGCTCTTATATTGTCTATGTTCTTTTGAGATGACACATTCATTCATCATAATCAATCTTGAGATTTGAAACTACAGCTTCAAATATTGAAAACATAGTTCATTTGTACAAGTACATTTTCTTGAATTTCAAGGATTCATCCTTTCAACAATGGCCATTCATGGTCATTTCGCATATATTCATTCATTATAAAGAACTTAAACTTGAATGTTTTATTCGATTTCATAACATAGCTTGCTCGTAAACATATTTCACTCAACTTTGTAGTTAACTTTTCATCATTGGCACTATTATGTCCATAATCAAACATAGACATTCATGTCTAACTTTGATCACGCCCATCCCCAACACTTCTTCCAATCCTTCAATTCATATCACTTGTCAAAACTTTCATTGATTTCAAAATAAAGTTTTGGAATTTCCTTTCAATCTTTTCTCGTAACTTTCATTTCGATAAAACTTCACTACATATTTTCACTTCTACTTTCCAAAACACGACTTCAATCTTTTTCACATGTAACCTTTCATTTCAAAACTTGAGAAGAAATCACTTACCTCATCCCGGTTGAGCTTGATGTGATGGAGTGTTGAGTGTTTCAATCAAAAGTGTACTCTTAATTGACTCATAATCGAATGAGGTGTTATAGTAGGGAAAGTTAACCCTAGTCGTCTCTCAAGGAAAACTTAACTGTATGCTACTAAGTTACCACACGAAGCAATTAAATTCCTAAACATTCTAATCACCAAGAGGGTTGATTGATTACCTAGGCGAGGAATTATTAAAGAAAGAAAGACTAATTAACTAGACGGAAATCGACAAAGCGTATAAATTATCTAGGCAAGAATTAAACCTTAAATCAAGAACACGGAATCAAAATTATAAACCCTAGGCATGAATCGAAAAGATTAGATGGAAGACAAGATTACTTAAACAAATACCAATATTAATCATAACCAAACGTAGGAATCAATAACAATCAAACCGAGAAAACATAATAAAGCGATAGAAGAAACTTACGAACAAATCGAACGATGGAATTGATATTTAAACTTCAAAGTACGAATCCAATAATTCTCACAATAATTCTTCGATCAAAGAAAAGAAGGAACAAATAATTGAAAGCTTGGAAAACAAAAGTCAAATCCCGCCCGTAGCGTAGGAAGAATAAAAAGACGTAAAAATGAAAAGGTAGTGTTTCACGCTTAAAAGAACATATATATAGTGCATAAAAATAACGCGCAGTCGACTCGACCGGCGCGCGCCACGCGCGCTTAAAAACAAGGCGAGAAGTGCATCTCGCCGCCGGACTTGAAGCCAACGCCGACGTGTCAATGCTCAAACGGAAGCCGACCGACGCCGACGAAGCCGGACGCGACGAAGCACCGGACGCGATGACTCTGCTCAATTCTAACTTTTCGCAGCCACCGGACGCCGATGACTCTGGACGAATTCTAACCTTCGCAGTAGTCACGGACGGATCCGAGGCACCGGACGCGACGACTCTTTGGACGAGTCAGACATAGGCGCCCAACTCCGGACGCTGGAAACCCGGACCGGCGCCATGGATGAGGGCGCCCCGTCGGACGTGGGGAAAAATCTGACGCGCCTTCTCGAGCACGCCTTGCGAGGCAAAGCGCACCAACAGCGGCCACGCCGAGTCCGGCGCTTGGGTGCGCTTGAGTGCTCAAAATGCTTTCAACATGATCATTCCCTGCACAAAACCAAAACGATCATGATTCCAATAATAGATGTTCAATAATAACCAAATAGGAAACAAATCGATCAAACATACAAAGAAAACCAAACAAAAACAAGCAAAACAACACCCCACACTTAACTCTTTGCTTGTCCTCGAGCAAATTTTAGTTTTTTGAAAAGAATGGTACACATAGAATCAATACTTCAAATAGAATCAATCACATATTCACATCACTCAATGCATCTTAATAATATAGTTCTCAATATAATGATCCTCATTCATCAATCCAAACATGTGACTTATCATAGAATAGTCAAGTTTCACTCAACATGATTTCGTAAATCAATATACAACTTATATGGTTCCCTTTCATGTAAGATATCCCAATGACAAAATTAAATAAGAACTTGTGGAACTTAAACCGATTATAGGACAATAATTGTTAGGTGGAACCTTCAAGTTGTACACTCGAGTATCCAAACGTAGATATCTATACCCATAGCAAAGAGTCTCCATTCGAGAGACAACACAGGCAAGAGGGGTAGAGCCCCTTATTCGAATTTTAAGCCCACTTATTTCACAACAACGACATATTTTTTTTTTTTATTGTCCACTTTTGTTTTGAAAGATCATACAAGAGACGGGTTCCATTTACGAAGGATATGACATCCCATCACAAGACACACAATAGGTATGAGAATCTTTGAAAAGAGTGGGCCAAAATAAACTTGATTGTAACACTCAGCGTGATCTTTTGTCATCCAAAATGTCCACCACAATGAGCTTGATGACACATCTCCAGACCTGGTGTGTTCCTCATCCGAATACATCGATGGATAACCTCATCCTTCCCTAACTTAAAAGATAGGGTCCTCCCAATAATATTTCGTGACAGAAAGAAAACGCCTCTTCCGGGAGGTAAGGTCAGCCTCAACTCACCACATGCTAAATAATTAACAATGTCAAGATACCAAGGCATAGAAGAGGCACTAAAAGCATGCTCATAAGGAAAGGACTCGTGATGGGACTTACAAGAGATCGAAGGGAACTATCTAATCGAGACAAATGATCGGCAATGAAACTCTCACTACCTTTCCTATCTCAAATCTCTAAGTCAAATTCTTGCAATAAGAGCACCCATATAATAAGTCTAGGTCATTCTGGGTTTGGTCAACAAATATCTAGGCGTAATGATCACTATGTATTATTACCTAGAACCAATGATGTAAGCACGAAACTTATCAAGAGCAAAAATCATAGCAAGCATCTCTTTTTCTGTGGTTGTATAATTTACTTGAGCAAGATTAAGAGTTAAGCTTGCATAGTAAATCACACATAATATTTTATCAACCGCTGACCTAGGATAGCTCCCATGCAGTAATTAGAAGCATCACACATGATTTCAAACCAAGAGCCCAGTTAGACCGACAACGACGGTAGCGATGCAAAGTTTCTCCTTTAAGGTATTAAAAGCAACAAGGCAATCATTAACAAACCTGAAAAGCATATCCTGAGCAAGCAAACGACAAAGAGGTTGGGAAATTTTCGAAAAATCCTTGATGAAACGACGGTAAAATCCAGCGTGAACCTAAGAAACTCCTTATTCCTTTAACATCCTTTGGTGGGGGTAATTTTTCAATCACCTCCACTTTAGCTCTATCAACCTCATCCCCGACTGACACTACATGTCCCAACACAATGCCACTACGGACCATAAAATGACTTTTCTCCCAACTTAGAGTAAGGCTGTATTCCACACAACGACTAAGTACACGATCAATCTTTTCTAAACAGTCATCAAATGAGGATCCAAACATAGAAAAATCGTCCATAAAGATCTCTACAAAATCTCCTATCATGTCAGAAAAGACGACATCATACATCGTTGGAAAGTACCGGAGCATTGCGTAGTCCGAATGGCATCCTTCGAAAAGCATATGTTCCAAATGGGCTCGTGAACGCAGCCTGGCTCGATCCATCGGGTCTATAGCGATCTGGTAGTAACCTCGACAAACCATCAAGAAAACAATAAAACTCATTACCGCCTAACTTATCTAACATTTGGTCAATGAAAAGAAGGAAAATGATCCTTTTAATTTTCGGACGTGTTTCACGAAAATCTACTAGGGCTCTCACGATAGACAACTAGAGTTTACCATCGACTTGGAGCCGGGATCATTGATGTCGGCGCCTATAGAATGGCCCAAAAGAGTTGGAGGCGAAGATCAGTTCAGAAATTGTTGGATCTAGGTTTCATTAGGCTAGTGTTTACCTTGGAGCGTCTGTTTTATTCGTTAAGAAAAATGATGGTTCTTTGAGGATGTGCATCGATTATAGAGAACTAAATAAGATGACACTAAAGAACAAATACCCTTACGAATTGATGACTGTTTGATCAATTGCGAGGCGAGTATTCTCGAAAATTGATCTTAAGTCGAGATACCATCGGTAAAATCTGATGAGGATGTACCTAGGCTGCATTCCGAACGAGATATGGCCACTATGAGTTCATAGTTATGCCATTCGGATTAACAATGTACCGGGTATTCATGGACCTTATGAGCAGTATTTCATCCATTTCGGATAAATTTGTTTTGGTCTTCATAGATGATATCCTTATTTATTCAAAGAATGAAGAGGATCATAGAACATCTAAGACGGTTTTGCAAACCTTGAGATGAAAGACTCTTTGCTAAGTTTAGCAAATGTGAGTTTTAATGAAGGAGTTATGTTCCTTGGACACATCGTCTCTTTGAAGGTATAAAAGTAGATCTAGCAAAGTAGAGGCCGTGCGGAATGGAAATCACCAAAGACTCGACACAGTTAGAAGTTTCCTAGGATTAGCTGGTTACTATAGGAGATTCATCGAAGGATTCTCCAAAATTGCAAGGCGATAACTTGACTACTTGGAAGGAATCAAGTTCAATTGGGCGATGAATGAGGACGAGTTTCCAAATACTCGAGGAAAAATTGACAAGTGCAGTTCTAGCGTCGGAAGCGGACAAAGGGTATGTAGTTTATCTGGCGCATCTAAGGCGGGGGGTTGTGTTTTGATGCAGAAGGAAAAGTGATAGCTTATGCATCCGACAACTCGGACCCCTGGTGAACTACTGACCCACGATTTGGAATTAGCAGTGTGTAGTCCATGCGAAAATTTGGAGACACCATCTCTATGGTGTGAGATGTGAGATCTTCACGGATCATAAAAGTTTGAAGTATTTCTTGAACAACGAGATTTGAATATGAGACAAAGAAGATGGCTTGAATTAGTGAAGATTACGTGTGTATTAACTATCACGGGCAGCGAATGTAGTAGTGCGGCGCAGTCGTGGAGCCGTACCAGTTAGGATGTCTCTTTGTACGAGGAAACACTCGTTGAAGAGTTTGGAAGAATGAGGATTGAGCTGGTGGAACCACGAGATAATTGTGAGTTGTATGCTACACTCACGCGACATCGATCTAAGAAAAGGTTGTAGAGACAAGGATGGAGGAAAAGTTAGAAAAGATCGGAAGGGGAGGTCGAAGGATTTAAAATTTCAGAGGCGAGATATTGTTTGAAGGTAGGATATCGTCACGGCGATGCGAGCTTCAAAATGAATCTGAGTGAGGCTCACGATACACCTACACCGCCCGGCGTACTAAAATGTACCAAGACACGAAGGAAAAGTTTTGGTGGGAAGGCTGAAGCGAGACATAGCATCTTTCGTGAAACTGTCTTGTTTGCCAGCAGTGGCGTTACATCAACGACCTACGGAAAGTTGCAACCATTGGAAATCCACGAGTGGAAATGGGACGATATAACAATGGATTTGTTACAAGCTTACACCAGTCGAAAAGGAAACACAGACCATATGGGTGATTGTGGATAGACTTAAAGTGCTCACTTTCTACCTATTCAAAGCACTATGGATCGATAAATTGGCTCGCTATCGTTAAGGAAATTATCGATTACATGGAGTGCCAAAATCTATTACCTCGATAGAGACTCCAGTTCACATCCAGTTACGGATTAGCTTGCAAAGAAATTGGGTACTAAGCTGAATTCGATCGGCATTTCATCCACAAACCGATGGGCGATCGGAAAAACGATCAAGCAGCTAGGATATGCTTAGAAACGGTGGTATTGGATCGAGGTGCAAAATGGGAAGACATTTTACCTCGATTGAGTTTGCTACAACAATAGCTACCAAGACGATAGGCGTGGCCATCGAGGCCTTGTTGGCGAAGTGTGATCACGCTTTATTGGGATGAAGTCGGTGAGAGAAAAGTCATAGGGCACGATGCGGTGAGCGAGATGATCGAGATCGTCCGACAAATTAGGATGAGAATCAAAGAGGCTCAGATGGCAAAAATCTTACGCTATCTGGCGTAGATCGAACTACGATTTGAAGATGGAGACAAAGTGTTTCTTAAAGTCTCTCATCGAAAGGATTGTCGATTCGGACTAAAGGGAAGTTGAGACCCGCTTTATAGGACCATACGAGATCTGAGAGAGATAGGTCCGGTAGCTTATAGGTTGGCTCTTCCGCCAAACTAGGAATGTGCATAATGTTTTCACGTGTCGCGATTGCGAAAATCGTTCGAATCTAAACACGTGATCACCAGCGGCGTGATTCTCAAACCGACATGAGCTACGAAGAGGAACCAGCGGCAATCCTCGACTATAAAGTCCAGACTACGGAACAAGTCGATTCCGTTAGTCAAGTCTTTGTGGACACCACGACAAGAAGAAGCCGCGTGGGAACTTGAAGAAGCGATAAAGAGCGATACCCGATTTGTTTTCTAAAGGTATACAAATTTGGGACGAAATTTTTCGTAAGGGGTGGAATGTAATATTCAAAAGCGAGCGTATGATTACGGTAATTTAAACGTGAATTAGGGTTTTGCGAATATTCTTATAACATCGAATAATTGTACCGATTCAGTTCTATATTAGAATTCCTTCTTATATTCACTAGGATTGTGAATTAAGGAATCGAAATATTACAAAATGATTCGTCGATATTTTTTTTTTAACGTCGATCGTATCGAGCGATACGTATTTTATGAAATTTACGGTACGTAAAGCTTAGAATTAATTTCCATCTAATTCCTTTGTTAAAGGAATATATTTATAAAGAAATGCGAGCTTGCTACGACCATTTTGAGATGAGTCGATTTTGAGCGTTTTGAAGCGTTTTGAGCGTCAACGTCTTGAGGCGTTTTGAAAAATAAGTTTAATGCTAGAAATTATAATAATTAATTTCCTATTATTATTTTATATAATTATAGTATTATTAATTATTTAAAATCAAATTTTATCTATTAAAATTCGATATTTTGGAATTGAATTTTTGAAAACCTAAGTTTATAAACTATGGTTTTCACATGAAATGATACCATTAAATTATCATATGGTATCTAAACTATATGTTATAATATATATGAGTATTATTAAGCTATAAAATCAATTTTGGAGCATTAAAACTCGATATTGCATATATATAATTTTGAAACAATTTTATAATTAGGGTTTCATATGCATAATTAATGCTATAATTTTATCCTATGCTATTATTTAATATCTAAATCATATATTATGATATATATGATCGAAAATTACATAATATCAATAATAGGTGTAATTTATATTTTTAATCCTATTTTCCATTTTAACGGTATTTCGATTATATACTAAGTGATGATTTAATTATTTTATGACTTGTATTATATATCTATGATCATGTATGATATATATATCATGTATTAAGGATTAAAACAAATTAAATCAGCCTAAATCCCTAAATCATGACTACACCATGAGACAAGCATGAGTTCCACTTTTTGGACCAATGCATGGGCACCTTTTTATCTAGCCTAATCATCACTATAATCCTCATTATTTGCTGCAGATTTTCTCCCATTTGTGGGCTAAAAATCGAGAGTGAGAGAGAGATATAGGAGAGGATCCTTCACATTCTTCTCACCCATACTCTACATCGAACTCTCTCCTTTGTCAAAACACTCCATCCTCTCTCTTGACGAGAAGAGACACTCCCCATTTGAAAATTTCTTCTTCTTCTTCCCTCTCCCAAACCTTAATACCATATAGTGTTCTTGAGATCTATACCATTTCAAGGTAAAACAAGGCCATAGCTTGATTATTTTACCTCGTTTCGATGAAAATCGAGAGCATGCTTATATATATGTATGTGTGTTTGAAGGCTATATATATATATATATTTGTGTATGTTTAAATATTCTATGAATGAACTATGGATGAATGTTATTCTTGATGATTTTATTCAAAATATATGTGAATATATGTTAGATGAGCATAGATGGTTGTATATTAAATTGTTGAAATGGATCTAACATGTCTTCATGATTTTGAACCATAGGATATGTTTAACAAACTTTTAAAGCTTTATAAAATAAAATGATGATGACCGATTACTTCTTGATTATTTTGGTGATGGATTATTGTTTATTATCATGTTTAGAGTTCATAGGTATGATTTGAAAAATTTTAGAAAACCACAGGTATTTTTATTAAAATACGTGAGCCATTGATATGTACCATGGTGTATAATTTTATTTTAAGCTTGTGATGACATATTAATGCTTTAGTATATTGTTTATGTATTGTATGATTTTGTTGAAATTTTGGGAATCAAATGCTAAATTAAATCAAAAAACCGAAGAGCCGTTTCTCGATAAGGTGATGATTTAATTTAGTTTTGATGGATGATATTGTGTTATAATGTCATATTATAATGTATAAACATAGAGTATAATTATTAGAATTTTGGAAATCAAATACCTAATTTAAATCAAAAACCGAGAGCACTATGTGCATAAGGTGATGATTTAATTGGTTTTGATGATTAAATGATGTTATATTAGTATACTATAGTATATAAGCATAGTATATAATTGTTGAAAATTTTGAAAACAAAACCAAAATAATCAAAAACGAGAGCTTACAAGCTCATATGGTGATGATTTCAATTGGTTTGGTTGATATTATGATTTACAATGTTATAATATAATGTTTGATCATATTAAATTTAATTAAATTTTGGGAATTATTTGATAATTGTTTGGTATTTATTCAAAATAGTGAGCATTATTGATTTATTCAGAATGAATGGTTATGACTAACTATAGGTTATATTAATGATATATATTGATGTTGGGATATTATACTATGTGTATATTAATTTTGGAAATTTTTTGATAATTATTCCATATTATATGGAATTACGAATTATATATGTATATATATTCTAATAAGTGACAAACAATATCATATGGATTTTATAAATTCATATTCTGGACCATAGTGTATAATAATACACTATATTAATTTAGAAAAATTTTCAAAAATCATTTAGTATTTTTAAGCTAATTATCGAGATTTTCGATAATTAAAAAGTTTAAAATCTTTTTAATTCAGTTATTAATAAAATATATGTCTAATTAATATTCTGGACATATTTGAAATTTATAAAATTTTATAAACATAGATTACTATGTTTGAGACAAGCGTTAGGTTATTAACGTTTTAAAATCAATCGGCGTTTTAATTATTAAGAGGTTTATTTAAATGAGAAATCATTTATAAGTCCTTTGATTTACGTGATAAATCAAGAAATGGGACTTACGATTTTAATCGATCAATTTCGATTTATAAATAAAATGGTAAGAAATTACTATTTGAAAGTCAAATTGTTGACTTTGTTGACGATGTTGACTTCGTTGACTTTTAAAGTCAAGCGTCGATTATCGTTCGATAAATCGGTCTGGCGTAAGATATACTAGCGAGTATGATACCTCATTAGTAAGAAAAGATTTCACAAATGAAATCCTTATATCGAGACATGCTCGTTTAAAACTTTTAAGCGGGCGTTAAACAAAGCAGTTGAGCGTATCTCGAGCGAGAACAATTCATTAAATAACGTATTTGAAAGCATATCGAATTCATTTGAGAATTCGGTTTATCGATATAAAATATCGAAGTTATCTTAGCTTTTGAAAGTCTCGAAAGACTTGACGACGTCTAAAAGCACCGCTTTTCGTAAAGGTGTGGGCCTTGACCTGGCGGATCTTGACGCGAACAAACCTAGGACTCGATTTACAACGAACCATAGTCGGTGGGCTTTATCTTCAAAATGTGGGCCTTTTCTTACCCGCTAAGATGTGACTTCTTTGTTATTCAAATGAGTTTATTCTGATACTTATTCTCATGTTGACAAATGTTTACTACATTACACCGAAAATATTACATTTTGTGTATGGATCCTATCTGTTATGCCGGGTGGAGTGGCGATAGTTGGAACTATATTATGACGGTTATGTCATTTGGTGCATGACCTTTTAAATGTCGGGTCTGTGCGGATGATAAATGCACAGCTAGGATTGGCGTGAAGGTTGAAACTATTGCTATGTTAACATATGCTTGTGAGTATTTGTGTCTTTGCGGGATTACGGGGTCACGCGTCGTAGATGGGAGGCCTCCTCTCGGCGTTTAATTTTTAATCTTGTTATGAATTGTTACTATGAGATACGGACCATCACCGAAAATGCTCGGTCGAGCTATGTTTCTGACTGAAAATGATTTGGTAAGCCTGAAGACATTTTAACTAAAACCTGTGACTTACTTGATATTGGCGGTAATTCAAATATTATCAAATGTTTGCATGAGTCCATGAGTGCAATTTCTTGTACTTAGCCGATGTTTGTTTTAAATGTGCGGGTTGAGTTCGATAGTGATGATGGAGGATGTAGTTGAGTCCTGTGTTGTTTATTTAGGATTTTGTTTTGCCTTGAATACATATCATCATATGTATTCACACACTTTCTGCTAAACTACGAACTCTTTTACTTTCGTCGTGAACTATTGAGGTCCATCGGACCATGGTAATTCTTTGGGTGCGATGGCTAAACTCTAGTTTGATATTGTATTATCGAACCTATCGAGCATGCTAATTATCGTTGATATGTACCTCTATCTCGGTTTGTTGTCTTATAATACTATTTCTAGTATTAGTCACCCTCTAGTCCGAGTTAGTCGGGAGTGGGGCGTGACAGTTAAATAAAGTCGTTACCTTGCTGGGTGATTTACTAACACTTTAACACTTAAATTTGGGATTAAGTGAAAATTAAAATTTGTGTGGGTCGAAAACTTGGGAGAAATAAGGTTAGGGATGATATATGTATTATATGATATAGTTCTAGATGTTAGATTTAAATTTAATGTACATTTATTCATAATTCGAAGTAATTAAACACTAATTTCAAGAATATTATAATTCACCTCTAATTTTGCTAATTCTATACTTTAGTATAATTTAATTAATAGGATTATATCTCTAATAAATTATAAAATCTAATACAACTTATATTCATAATTTAATTTAGATTCATATAGCATAATTTAAATCCTTTCATATGTTAAAATTCAATTAATTATAATCTTCTCTCAATTTTGAAAATTATGCAAAATAATTCTTTTATCACTAAATATTAATAAAATAAATTTATTCAAGAAAATTAATAGCTTAAACAATAGTTCATTTCATTTTATAAAAGAAATTCCACATAAAATAATTAATGCATTCTATAGCAAAATTTCCATTTAATAGCATTTTTCATGCAAACACACATTAATAATCACATAATTCACATTTTATCATAATAGAAATCATTTCTAAATATTCTCTAAGTTTTCAAATCTCATATTCTTCAATTATGTAATAATCAATTTCTATCGATTAATAATCTATCATATGCCTCTTTATAAATTCTTATGAATTAAATAGCTTCTAAGCCCTAATTATACTTAATTAGGTTTTAATTAATACTATAAGATTTTCGGGTTACTACAATCTTACATTCTCAATTCCAAAACTATATTCCTTCATCATTCATAGATGAATCTCGAACTTATGAGTCCTATACTCAGTCGACCTCACTCAACTTAGTGTTTTCTAAACATTATTCGTTATAGATTGTTAATACTCGAGTTATGATTGGTAAATTAGGATATTCTCAAGCCACTAACTAGACTTAACAATTATAGTTACGTCTAGTAGGTTATCCTTGAGACTTGTCGTATTAACACGAAGAATAAGGGAAGTCTTGACTTATGATTGAAGTTATCATACTATCACGTAAGTAAATACTTAGAAATTAATGAAGTTCCTTGTGAATACTAACTTGACATTTGAGACATAAGGATCAACATCTTATGTTTGAATCTTAGCTTGCACTTTTCGACATTATTTGTTTCTCTTAGCTCTCGGAGATTGTGTAAGTTATATAATCGCTATTAATTATCGAGTTGTCTTATCGCTCAATCTAATATGTATTAGGTTGTCGTTGTTTAGCTTTAACGTTTGTAAGTCGACTTTTGGTTTCTTTAACTTAGGAACTCACGTTTGAGTATCTTATTATTAATAGAAAACCATAATTTGTGTTTAACTTTGATTCTCCTTAATTCCTTCTTATGTTATCAAATTTTGTCGATTTCTTTTGGATCGTCGTAAAATACTATGTTGTTTACGTTTGAGGTTTTGTTTGTCGGCATAACGTAAATATAACCATACAACACCATACATATATACCATACTAAAGCATTAGAAAATCCTAATTTCTAACGTAATTCACAACCATTGTGTATGTGTGCATTAGTGTTCCATTCATTTATCATAATCACATATCATTTATTCTAAACTTATAGATTAACTATCATAGCATCATTTACAATTAAAATCAAACTTATACTTAACTATTTTGCTATATTTTCTAGCATAAGTATCGATAAATTAATTTCGATTACATCATGTTATCTCCTATCATATTATAGAATTTAATTACCAACTCAATATCATCAAATAAAATTTAAATCATGAGTTAATAAGCATTATATTTTGGTAATATTGATTTATTGAACATTGGTGTTCAATAAATTCCATAAAATCATATCATGCTTATATCATATCTGAACATGAAATATCATTTCATATTATACATTAAAATTAAAACACATGCTTATTTTTCTTAATATATTTTGATAATTTCAAAATATACACATTTAGGATCAAAAATTCTACCCACTTCACAACATGTTTATAATATGCAATAAACATGGAATATTAACTTTAAACACTAACTAAATATTTATAATATGATCTTTGCTTGGAATTTTGGTCCTCATATATTATATATGTGTTCAATAAATTCCCAACAAAGCATAATAGATTCATGTTATTTCTAAACATCATATTTCATATTATTTTCAAAAATAAAATCAAAATAATATTTAAAATATATTATAACTTTGACCCTTTTGAAAAATAGGAGTAATGTTTGATAATTGTAAGATTAATATATGATGTTACATATATGACTACTTAATCAAGTAGTTAGTGGTGACGTAGGTCGAAAAGAAATTACGGTGTCGATAATAACAAATGTGACCAATAATTCATTTTAATAGCAATGTGACCTCAACTTTCATCATGAAGTAATCAAACATTTATGGTTCGAAAGAGTGAAATGGAGTTTGATAAAGGTTGATTCTAGGTCTTCAATCTATATTAAAGGATCAAATGAAGACGGATAATCACGAAGGAATAACCAATATCAAGAATGTACATTTTCAAGCATGCTTGACAACATTGAAAATTTGTCGCGTTTTAAAACATGTTTTGACAATGGTTGATGGCATTATATTGGATTGACAAAAACAATTACGAGCATTCAAGTAAATCGCTTCATATAAACATTTCCAATAAATTCATATTCTCATAAGTAAAGTCGGCAACACAACAACAATGTAGAGATCATATCAACAAAATAATGACCATCGGCAAGATTAGTTCGATCGATTCGGCATAACAAAACATAACGGCTGAAGGCGAAGTTCGACAACGAAATGTGGTGAATATGTATGATGACATAAAACTACGGGCAACAAAACATGTTAATATCAAATGAGCGACATCAACAATTGAACATATTATCATGAATCAAACATCTAGAAGCTCATTTGCACAACATTCAATTCCAGCATCCTCGAGACTCACGCGTTTAGAAATACATGCGGGCGTGAGTACAAAAATACACTAAGTGGGTATGTGCGAAAACATTAAAACATTGTCTTTAGGGCTATATGATTGACTTGCCATACATTTGCAACACACGGGGTTTAGTGAAAAATATGTGCATGCTTTTCATAAATAAACACTTACTTGCTTTCATATCATAACATCATATCAAATGCATATGCATGTTCTATGTCTGAAAACTTTCTCTTCTCATATCCGGACTTTCTCTATGTGTTGAAAGTAGGCCTCATACACGCTTTGACCCGAAGGTCACTACCGGCGTCGAGTAAATTCTTTCTTCTTTCTTTTCTTTCTTTTGTTCTCTTGGTGGATAGGTAATACATCATGCTCATCTAGAAAACATGCAAGTCGAACAACTTTAAAACTTTGCAATTAAATGCATATCATATCATTTGAAAATATATAAGCATATCATATCATTTTAGAAAATATTTATACCCACGGCGACCGTCGATAGGATGGGTGTACTTTTTGTCTTTCATTTCTTTCTTCTTCTCTCTTGGTCCTTCAATCAACATAAGCGGCATAAAAGCTATCGAGAATCAAACAAAAACTCTTTACTAAGTCGTCAACACGACTATAACTTATTGATACACAAGGCGATGGTCTAAACACAGGTCATTGCATCCTCTAACATCTTAAACATATAAAAGACTTAACTAAGTCTCATATGGCCAAACAAGCATATAAGACTCATCAGGCGTAAACCGTCTAATCTTAATCAAACCGACAATACCAACAAACATAGCGTATGTCAATGTGAAAAATCGTGCAAGATGTCACTATCACGACGAACCTCTATATATGCTCAACTATCATCAAAGAACACTAATCAATCATCAAAACCCAAACTCGCGTCGAACTAAAATTTTCCAATTTTGAACAACGTCGGTGAAAAATCGAATAAATCATTTTAAGCTTTATTCATATCATAGAATCAAATATGAACTCAAAATGATGAAATAAAATCAAAAATCAACATTATAAGGGCTGGGTTTTCGGCGAAGGGTTTTGCATAGGTTCTATTTCAACGTTTTCTTGCTCAAAACACGTATGAAGGAATATCAAGCATATAAACATCATAAATTCAAGAGCAAGGCCTCTAAAATTTTGAAATTCACCAAAATTTCAAGAATAAACACATGCTCAAAATTGATGTTAAAAACTCATCCGGATTAATCTAACATAATATCGAGATAATTGAACAACAACATATTCCTTCATAAATCATCAAATTGACCAAAAATTCAACATTCTCAAAAGTTCATATTTAAAATTTTTCAAACCATAGATGTGTTCTAGAGGCGGAATTATACACGAATCTGAAGGCGGATCGAAAATTATTGTTGGGTCTTGAAAAAGCGAACTTGAAATTCGAAAATTTAGTGTGTGTAGTGTGTGAAATTTTCAAAATTTTGAAGAAATTAATGAAGAAGATGAATAGTAGCATATATATAAATATCCACAAATTTTCTATTTTATTTTCCTTTTCTTTAATGGTGATTATTACACAATTTTAGAAATTCTTTAATTCTAGAAATTCTTTTCTTTCTCCATTTTCATTTCTTTAAATCTTGATGAATAATCATGTTCTAGAAATGTATGCTTTTCTAGAAATAATCTTGATGTTATAAATACATGCTATTAATCCATACAGATTACGATTTGAAACTCGATTTCGATAAAATGTTCTCCTTGTAATTCTCTTTTAAAAGTCAAATAACATATTCTAAGCGTTAAAATTTTGATTATAAATACATTTTTGGCTTCAAAACCATTTTGGGTATTATGCGATGTTTGGGTTTATCGACAACACATATAACAAAGCAAAACTACGAAATTCAGGACTACGAGATCGAGAATTCTATAAATGCATATCTATCATCTCAAGACTTTTGAAATCTAAGTATTCTTATTCTCAACAAGACCTAAGAATCTTATCTCGGGTTTTATCTCGGATTCTATCTCGAATCTATCTCATATTCTATATTCTCGACTCGAAGCTTAACATAAAACATAGCTTAAACAACTCTTTCTTAAGAATCAATGCCCTTATAAACTCTTAACCGGGATCTAATCTACGCTATAGAAAATACGAGCTATTACATGTTTATATCATATATTAAACACTATACCTCAACTATTTTCCAACAAATAAAATCAAAATAAATCTCAAATTATGTATATTTGCCTCTTCAAGAAAAATATGAAGTGTCTCAATAATTTCAAGATTAATATATGATGTTCATATCATATATTAAACACTACATTCAACTATTTTTCAACAAATAAAATCAAAATATATCTTAAAAATTTCAAATAGGGTTCGACCTTCAAAAAAAATGAAGAAATAATTAAAAATTCTCATATTTTAGGAACAAATAATTCAAAATTTTCATATTTATTCTATATGCTCATAAAACATCAACAAACAATAATATGAACTAACATTCACAAAAATCATGCTTTATATTCTATAAAAATAATTCTAACAAAAATAAAAAATACCAAAGATCTACAAAATTCTCAAACTTTAAATACAATCTTAAAACACATTTATAAGCATATTTAATTCATGGCTTGTGAGCATTTGATGGCTCAAAAGCCACAAAATTGAAGGGCCAAAACTAGGGTTCGTGTGAAAAAAATTCTAAAAATTCTACTCAATGAGGATTGGAGAATGATGAATACTACCTTTTATGGTCTTAGAAATTTATTTTGAGGTTGGAATGGGTTGAAATGGAAGATTAAAGCTTAAAGAAAATGAAGAAAGTGAAAAATAAAGAGAATTTTGTTCGAAGAGAGAGAGAATGCATGAAATGCTCTGTAAAATGAGCTGTTGGGCAGCCTATATGGCTGTACTTTGTGGTGGTTGGGATAGGACTAGAAAAAGTTACTCGATTTGGTATGTTAACATTGGTTCTTTAAGTTTTATCGTGCTTTCGATTGATTTCTCGAACCTTAAGGTTCCATTAGCTTAAATAGCCTTAAAAAGTTATTTCATAGTTTATAATAATTTCATAAAGTTTGGGTTTGATCCGGTAAGTCAATTACAGATTATCGCGGAAAAAGGACGTCAACGAATAAATCATGTTTATTGATTTTTATCGAACTCTTGATCTTTCATAATTAATTTGAGTCTTATAAATCATTTCTTATTGATTTAAACCCTTTCTTTGAGTTTTGGTTCGTTCGGATTAGTTTAGGGTTTTTGGTATATATACCCAGCGTTCGTTTAAGTTCTTGAGAATTTGTTCGAATTTAATTCTTATGAATTCTAAATTCATAATAACATATTAATTCATGATTTTGATTGTTCTCATTAATTTCACTTATTAGCACTTGAAATTTGATCGGCTCATGAATAGTACTTTGAAACTAGCAGGGCATTATGCAGAAAATTCTCCTCTTTGGATTTTCACATGTTTCAGTGAGGCGATTCTAGAAATCAATCCTTTTGTTGAGATTCATTCTAGATCTTTCATTATATGTTTAGGCTATTCGGAAACCATAATCTGGTTGGACTAGTCACTAGTTTTTTATTTCTCGTTTCGATCTCCAAATCGATTCTAATTCATTTATTGGTCACTTAAACATATTGAAGGTCTTAGCACCATAAGAAAAAATATTGAAGGTCTTAGCACCATAAGAAAAAGGTTTAATATCACTAATAAAAGTTTTAAATTTTTCGGGTTATTACATACCATCCCTTTAAAATAAATTTAGTCCGAAATTTGCTAAAGGAAAAGATACGGGTATTTTGTTTCATAGTTGATTCTAATTCCCGGTTTCTTCTTCTTGTCCATGGTGTCGCCATAGAACTTTTACTAATGGTACCTCAAGTTCCTTAGCTTTTGGATCGTCGGTCAAAATTTCCATAGGTAATTCTACATAACTCATATTGTCATCGAGGATAATATCTATCGGTGGTATTACATGGCGTGGTCACGTATGTACTTCCTTAGTTGTGAAACACGGAACACATTATGCACGTTTCCAAAGCTTGGCGGCAATGCCAATCGTAAGTCTGGTCTATCCTTTCCAAATTTCATAGGGTCTATGAAACATAGTCATAACTTTCCTTTGATTCGACTCTCACGATTCATTTCGATGGGGAGATCTTCAGAAAACTTTGTTTCCCACCAAGATATAGCTACGTGTGGCGTTTGTCGGCATCGCCTTACATCGTTCTTGGGCCTTCTTGATCCGTTGGCGGATCATGTCACAATCTCGATCATCTCTCACGATCGGGTCTAATACTCTTCTCCCACTCATCTCTCGTAAAGTGGTGATCGATATCTCTTTCCATAAAGCGCCGTTGCAGTGTGGCGACCGACTTCCCAGAATCGGATCATATGGATCGTCACGGTATGATAAGCGTGGATACAACCATAACTAATCAATTTAATTAACCATTTAACTACTCGATAGCATCGACTAAAAGGGATAAGCTATTGATACCAACTCGAGTCACGGAAGGACTTGTCAAAAGGTTCAAGGTTCAAATGTAACCCAATTGGGGCACAATTCGAAAGCAGTACAACCTCAAGTTCAATACGGTATGAAGCGGTTATAATCAAACATCAAAATAATATCGAGTTAGGCAACAATAAGCGTGTGGACATGTATATGCGATATATGCCAGGTTCAGAAATCCTTTCTAATAAGCAACAAAATAGCGCCACTCTGCACCACCGCACCCATCATCAATCCATGCCAACCGCACATCAAAAGCGAGATCCGAGGGCTAAGTACAAAACTACTCCGTGGACTCATTCGAAAACATTTTCTTTGTTAAAGTTATTGAGCGCCCACAATATTACATGAGAATTTTAGTTGAAAGACTCATGCTATCAAACATTATCATTTCTTAAAAGCGTCGGGCGACTATTTCATTCACGTTGTTCCATATCGATCATTCATTCATTCATTCATTCATTCGCACACTATGGGTGGTCACCTACACATAGTCTAGTGACCGGTCGAGTAGCTAACCTTAACACACGTCCCGTGTACACAATCCGAGTTAATCCTTAACTAAGTCGGATCCGATCGTTACCCTTTTTAACGTTGGTGGAACAACTCATTCACATACTACATTGGATATACCAATATCGGATAGGATCAAAACAAAACATAAACATTTGGCGATCGATAACGATTCATGATAATATTTCATAAAGCTTTTGTATATCATGCTTTGAGATATACATGCATGTCATTTTGTTTCAGAGAGCCCGCTAATCCAAGCTAGTGGTTCTAAGTGAGCGGTGTGATTGTCCTTCCTTGCCGACTACGTGCGATCAAACCCTTCATAAGAAATAGTCTTTCTTAGATTCTTTCTATAGATCGAATATGGTTTATAAATTCGACTTAAGCTTCCCAATTAGAGTTTCTTTATGATTTCATGTGATGGTTTTAAGATAACTTCTATTATCTTAAATTCCCAACTCCCAAACTATATTACTTAGTGGTTCATAAGTGAACTTCAACTTATGAATCACATACTCAGTCTATCCTCGACTCTTAACCTTAGTGTTCTTCTAAGCGTTATTCGTTATAGATTATTAGTATTGAGTTGTGATTGGTATATTAGGATATTCTCAAGCCTAACTAGACTTAACAATTGTAGTTACGTCTGCGGGTTATGCTTGACGACTTGTCATATTAACCTGACGAGCGAAAGGAGATCTTAACTTATGATTTGAGATATCTCATACCATCACATAAATAATTGCTAGGAATTAATGAAGTTCTTGAGAATATTAACTCGACCTTTGAGACATAAGGATCGACGTCTTATGTTCGAATATTTGCTTACTACGACATTGTTTGTTTTCTTAATTAAGTGAAGATTGTATAAGTTGTATAATCGCTATTCGTTATAGATTTTTCTTAACACTCAATCTAACGTCGTATTAGGTAGGTTGTCGTTGTTGAGTACTAACGTTGTGCTCGACTTTTAGTTTTTCTAACTTAGGAACTCACGTTCGAGTACCCTTTTTAATAGAAAACCACAATTAGTGTCTAACTTGATTCTCATTAATTCATTCTTAAGTTATCGAAATTGGTCGATTTCTTTTGGATTCTCGTACATAAAGTATTATGTTGTTTACTTTTGGGGTTTTGTTTGTCGGCTGACATAAACATAACCATCTGACACCATACAACATAAACTATACTAAAGCATTAGAAAACCAATTTCTAACATAATGCAAAACCATTATGTGTGCATAAGTGTTCCATTCATTATCACAATCACAACCATTCATTCCAAGCTTATAGTTAACTATCATAGCATCATTTATCATTAAAATTAGGGTAAATATCAATTTAAACCCTAAACTATACATGTCTTATAAAAATATCACGAACTTTCAAAATATCAATTTAAACCCCAAACTATCATATTTGTATCAAAAATACCCTTGTATTCGGGATAGTTTGGGGTTTAAATGATATTTTGATAAAAGTATAGTTTAGGGTTTAAATTGATATTCTATAAATAAACTCATACTCAACCATTTTGCTATGTTTTCGATAATTAGCAATAATTAACATATGTATCAATAAATTCCAATAAAATCATGTTATACTCCTACCATTCTATAGAATTTAATTACTAACTCAATATCATCAAATAAAATTTCAAACTATGAGTTAAATGTTCCAAAGTTTTCGTGATCATAAATTAATGAGCTTGGGTGTTGATAAATTCCACAAAAATTATATCATGCTTATACCATATACTAAACATGAAATATCATCTCATATCATACATTAAAATCAAAACATATGCTTATTAGTACATATATAGTTTGGTAATTTCACTATATACACATATATATTCAATAATTTCCATTCACTTCACAATATGTTTATAATATGCAATAAACATGTAATATTAACTTTAAACCTCAACTAAATATTTATAATATGAACTAAATGCTTGGAATTCTTTTGTCCTCACACATATATTACGTATGTGTTCAATAAATTCTCAACAATGCATAATATGTTCATATTATTTCTAAATATCATATATTATATTATTTTCAACAAATAAAATTCAAATAAATCTTAGAATATTTATACATAGTTTGGCATTTTCATAAAATAGGAGTAGTGTCTCAAAATTTCAAGATTTATATATGATGTTCATATCATATATTAAATACTATATCTCAACTATTTCTCAACAAATAAAATCAAGCAATGGCTTAATAATACTTAAATAAATTCTTCCAATTTTGAAAAATAGGAGTAGTGTTTCAAAATTTCAAGATTAATATAGATGTTCATATCATATATTAAACACTATATCTCAACTATTTCTCAACAAATAAAATCAAACAAATACAAGAAAAATTCCAAAAATATTCTGAAAATTATCAAATTTATTCTACATGCTCCTAATACATCGACAACAACAATATCAAATAATATTCACAAAAGCATGCTTTATCTCATATAAAAGAAATCATAACTAAATCAAAAAATACAAACATGCTCCAAAATTCCCAAATTTTAAACACAACCTTAGAAAATATTTCTAAGTATATTTCATTCATGACTTGAGAGAATTTGATGGTTCAAAAGCACGAAATTGAAATGGTTCAAAACTAGGGTTTCAAACTAAAAAATTCTAAAAACATTCCACTCCATTAGGATGGAAAAGGATGATGAATACTACCTTTATATGGTCTTATAAACTAATTTTGAGAGTTGGAATGGGTTGAAATGGGGATTAAAGCTCAAAGTTTGAAGAACAAAAGAAAAGTTTGAAAAAGAGAGAATTTGTGTTCTAGAGTGAAGGGCTGCATATGGACGTTTTGCTACTTTATTGAAGCCTAAAGGTCTGTCCTTAGCTCATTTTGTGTGGTATTGGTGGTAATTAGGAGAATGAATGGTCAAATTACCGATTTGGCATGTTAATACCATCTTTAACTTTTACGCGCTTCGATTGATTTCTCGGAACCTTAAGGTTTATTTTCTTAAATAGACTTAAAAGACTTATTTCATAGTTTATAATAATTTCATGAAGTTCGGATGGCATCCGATAAGTCAATTTGATTTATCGCGGAAAAGCGTCCGTGATTAAATTATGCTCATTTAAAATTCTATTGAATTCTTGATATTTCATAATTTATTTTGAGTCTTTTAAATCATTTCTTATTGATTTAGACCCTTGGTTCGATTTGGTTCGTTCGAACAGTTTAGGGTTTTCAGGTATATTTTCCGTTCGGTTAAGTTCTTGAGAATTTCTTTGAAATTGATTCTTATAATTTCTAAATTCATAATAATATATTCCTTCATGATTTTGGTTTCTATCACTAATTATCAAGATTAGACGGACTAGAAATTGATCGCTCGTAAATAGTGCTTTTAAGGCGAAGGCAATCATGCGAAAATTCTCATTCTTTGGCTTCTCACATGTTTTCTGAGAGGATTCTAAAATGAAATCCTTTTGTTGAGATTCATTCTTGATCTTCCATTATATGTTCGGGCTATTGAGAAAACCACTTCGGTGGGGATAGTCACTAGTTTTTGATTTCTCTAATTTTCAATCTCAAATCGATTCAAATTTGTCTCGTTGGTTACCTTAAACATATTAAGGTCTAAGCACCACAAATAATTGGTCTAAGAATCACTAATAAAGTTTTAAATTTTTGGGTTATTCTGAGGTCGTACGATAGTTTCTTGGTATTTGTTGTGGCGAATTCCATAGTGGTAACATTTGTTCCCAACTTTCTCCTCTATCCGCACTTGATCCTTAAAATGTCTTCAAGCGTCTGAATGGTCCTCTCGGATTGTCCATCCGTTTGTGGGTGGAGCAGCGGTATTGAAATGTATTCGAGTTCTAATTCCTTTTGTAAACTCGTCAGAATCGGATGTAAATTTTGAATCTCTATCGGACGTGATAGTCTTGAACTCCATGTAAGCGTATGACTTCTCGAGCATACAAATGTGCTAGTCTGTCGATCCATGTGTTATCGGGATCGGTGAAATCTGCGCTCTTGGTCGATCGATGATGACCCGAATAGAGGTATTTCATTTTGTGATTTGGGTAGCCGGTAACAAAGTCCATGGCTATGTCATCCCATTTCCATTCGGTATGTCCAGCGTTGTAATGTTCCGTGCGATCGGTGGTTGAGTGCTTTCCTGGTTGACAAGTCAAACAACGTTACGAATGAAGCTACGTCTCGGTTCATTCCATCCCAAAAATTTCTCCTTGAGATCTTGGTACATTTGGTGCTTAGGGGTGTCTGATGTAAGAGTGTCATGGGCTTCTTTCAAGATCTCCTCTTAAGCTCTTAGCCTACGGTATACACCTCTCCCATCATACAAAACATCATTACTTCTTCTAAAATTTTTGTGGTTATTGTCCTTGATCTTGGCTCGTCTTATCCGACCTCACTCTTCTTATAGGCTTCCAAGATCCGAGCTCTTAAATCCGGGATTGCAATTAACATTACAATCTGACCTTCTATTGCACGAGGCGGGTCTATGACTTTGATGTTCATCCTCTGCAATTCTTTATAAGCATCTCTTCATGGTGAGGCGTCAGAAACTAGAGTGAGATTTGCGACTCAAAGCATCGGCTACAACATTAGCCTTGCACGGGTGGTAATTAATACCACGGTCGTAATCTTTGACAAATTCTAACAATCAATGTTGCCTCATTCTTTCTGTTTAAAGAAATACTTGAGGCTTTTATGGTCGGTGTAGATCTCATCGACTTCATAGAGATGATGTCTCCAAATCTTTAAGGCATGTCTGATGCAAATTCGGGTTGTGTGTAGGATAGTTCAACTCATGTGGGCGTAATTGCCTTGAAGCCTAAGCAATAACTCGCCTTCTTGCATCGAAACACATCCTAATCCATTCTTGAGCGTCCATGTAGATGATTTACTCCTTATATGCTTGAATTTTCTAGTATAGGTCTTTGTAGTCGATACTCCTTCAATCTCGGAAACTAGCCTCACTTCGGCGGTCCAAGTGTACTTGATTCCTTTTCTTAACAATTGAGTCATGAGTCGGGCTATCATTGAAAATCCTTGATAAATCTTCAATAATAGCGGTAAATCCTAAAACTCGAATTTCATTCGGGTTCTTGGTGATTCTCATTCTCGGCTGTATGGTCTTGATGGGTCTACTTTCATTCCTTTTGCGGACACGATGTGACCTAAAAATGTCGTCATCTAACTTGAACTCGCACTTGCTAAACTTGGCGAAGAGTTTCTCTCGCCTTAATGTTTGCATCACAGGTTCTCAAGTGCTCCTCATGTTCTTGGTTATTCTTGGGTATATTAGGATATCATCTATGAACACTAAGACAAATTTGTCTAAGTATGGGTGAAATACCTATTCATGATATCCATAAATCTTTAAGGCATTTGTAAGTCAAAGGGCATAACGATGAATCGTAATGACCATACCTTGTCTGAAAGCCGTTTTAGGTACATCCTCTAGTCTAATCCTCGGTGATGGTATCCGGACTTCAAGTCTATCTTGAAAAGACTCACTCTCCTTAAGGTGATCAAGCGGATCATCAATTGGGACAAAAGATACTTATTCTTAAGAGTCATCTTGTTTAACTCTCGATAGTCTATGCACATTCTCAAAGTGTCGTCTTTCTTCTTCATGAAGATGCGGGTGCTCCTATGGAACACACTAGGTCTAATGAAACCTAAGTCGAGTTCTTGCTGGATCTTTAATTCCTCAAGTTCTTTTGGCGCCATCGGTATGGGGCCTTGACAGGCGAGAACACGGTTAAGATTGATCGTGAACTCAATCATTGGTTTAACGATAATCCGGTAGTTCTTACGGAAAACATCGGGATACTCTCTCCGATCGAATATCTTCTATCGTTCTCTCGTTCGGTCTTCTTTGGAGATAGACAAGGTAGGCGTGGTTCTGTCTTGTTGTAATTTCCTTGCTTGTAGTGCGGATACTATTGGGACTCCTCCCATGCGATCCGTGAAAGTTTGTAAGTTTCTCTCGGGATGTTGGAAATAAATTTTCTTTTCATTGCATAGGATGGTCGCATTATGTTCGGTTAACCAATCCATTCGAGGATTATGTCCATATCTATCATAGATATGGCGTGAATATTATCTGTCATGACCTTAGCGAGCTAGTCCAGTTATAGGTTCGAGCATGTATTTACCATACATTGATTATTTACCTAGCATGCATCTATATAATTAATTGCAACACATAGGTGTTTTCGTGTTCACTGCGAATTTGTCGATAAGGAATTGGATCGAGACTCGTGCTTTGATCTTACGGATTGTATCTCGTTTGCCAAAACTCAATGCGAGTGAGGCAATCTATGGAAATCTTGAGAAAATCGCTTTCTTCCTACATTGAAAAGTTTCAAAATCGACTATGAATAGTGTAGTTTTGAAAGTTTCTCACTTAGGATTAGCCTTTTGATTTTCTCTCAACTTATATTTATAATGCAACCCTAGATCCTATCTCGCATATCTAATAAATATAATCATATCTCTTGAGATAGAGAGATCAAAATAGAATCCTATGGGACTCTTATTGAGGTGGGCAATTTCTTAGTCGTCCGGGCATTGATGGGCTAGTCTAGGGATCAAATGCATGGAATAAAGATGTCAAATAAATTAATTATCTTATGTTCAACCCGAATATAAATTAATTCATCAACATTTATTCATGCCACTAGAGAATAAATCTGACTTACCTTTATTTACGAAGTTGAGTCGGGTTTGCACTTAGACTTCACAAACCCATATTTAAGATATCGTCGTCCATTAATTATTTATTGTTACATTGCTTAAAATAATTAATTTCTTTAATTCCTTAAGTAGTACCACTCAACCTTATTATTGTACTTGAGATAACTCAATGCGGGGTTTAGTACAATAAACCTTTTGAGCTCCTTAAGGGGCGTTATCATCCTAGCGGATACGGTGACTCGTCTGTAACTAGCATGACATACAACCTTGCCACCACCCGATGCGGAGAATATTGGGTTATCTCATAACCCTCCATGACAAGTCAAAGTGATGGTCGGTAACTCATACTCACCTAATACCTTATCGAGGTTTAGAACAACGTAAAGTCACGAGATCTAGGTTCTTCACGATGGTCGATAGAAGAACTCATCTCCTGTGATCCATAAACACATCGAGGCGTGCCGGTATAGACAAGTAACTAAGTTAAGTCACTTCTTATCTATCCATGACTTATCGACAACTCGTCCTAAAGTTATCTCAATGTGATCCTTTTATATCTCATTAAGCTTGACCAATCATCAGACTTCTATGATTTTCTACACTTTGTATGATCTAACTATATAAGAGATAAATGGACATACATATACAATCAAGTAAACAATTCGGATAGGAGATTGTAATAGTGGAAATAGGAATCATTGTTGTAATAACCATGTTTTAAAAAGCTGAATTACGGTTTTAAAACCGTAAAATAAATTTAGCGTGAAATCAAATCATTTGAAATCGAATATGATTTCAATTATTCTGAAGGAATGATTTCTGTCACATTCACTCAAATTCGTGAATGTAAGTTGAAAGTTTTAAATTTTATCGGTATATTTTTAACGTCGAATCATATCATTGTTGAAATTTCACGATACTTTTTTCTAAGCAATCAAGCTTAGAATTATATTCCATTAATGGAATATTTTAATAATGGGATTACGATTATTCACGACCATTTCAAAGATGAGGCGATACGTAGCGGTTTGAGGCGTTTCAAGCGTTAACGTTTTGAAATAAAGCGAAAGATGGTTTTAATGATCAATAAAATATAGGAATTTATTTCCTATGATATTTTATGACATTACAGTATTATTAAGCATTTAATTAATGCTTGAACATTAGAATTAATAAACATCACAACAATTTTGAAAACCTATATTTTGAAAATTAGGGTTCCATACAATAACATCTTTTAATTATCCTATGATATTAATTGTCATCTAAATTACATTATATGATTGATATATATATATATATATATATATATATATATATATATTTAGCATGGAATTAATTTATTTAATGTATTGGGCATAATAGCGTGTAGTGCACATATGTGCATAACAAAGGTGTTTAATTATATCACTCTTACATGCATATATATATGATATATATTCAGGTTTTATTTTAGAACACCACTATATATTTAAATATTACCTAGTTTTGATTTCTATGTGTAGGCACTCATGAGAGTGCCTACTATCTATAAAATATTACTAGATATGTGAAGAGTCTCTCTTGTGTAAGAGAGGGCTGGGGCGTGGGGAATAAGGGAGGAGGAGATCAGATTTTATTCATTCCACTCATTTACACACTCAACACGATCACTCTCTCTCTAACTCTCTCTCTTCTGACTTTTCCCTTGCGAGGCTTCTTCCTCTCCAAGCTGTGAATTTCTTCTTCACCTCCATACAACATAGATACCTTGAGTTGTTCCATTAATCCATATATCAGGTAGGAATCAAAACAAAGCATCAATGGTTCTCGATTTTTTAAAATTTTGAAAAGATGTATAGCTCTTGCATGTGTTCTTGATGAACTTTGTTGGTGATACTTTGCTATTGCAAGTATATAGATGATAAAGTATGATGAATGTGTGTTCTTATTTTCAAAATGCATTGCATGTGAGTTTTGTCTCAAAACTTTCGAACTATAATATGTTGGGTCTAAGATTTTGTAGCATGTTATTTTGAAGCTTAGATCATGTTTAAAATTTAATTGAACAAGTATGAAGAATGCTAGCAAGGGCGAGACCTATAAGAAATTATTGGAGCATGAAATTGTGATCTATGAGTTAATATGTGTCTATAGTATTTATTTGAAAATTTTAGAAAAACTATGCTATTTTCTTCTTGAAACCGAGAGCTATGCTTGAAGTAAGTGGATGTATGATTTTATTTGATGACATGCAATAGTATATTATTGTTCTAGGATGAATTATACACTATATGTTTTAATTAGAATTTTGAAACATTCCTATATGGAATATTATGGAAAACCGAGAGCTTATATATATATAAGTTAATGTGTGATTTTATTTAGTACATCAATGCTTAATTATTAGCTTAGAATATGTTTTATGCATTTTATGTTGTTATTGGAAATTTTGAAAATCAATTACCTATTTTATTCAAATAAACAGAGCTAAGCTCACTATGGTGATGAATAAATTGGGGTTGATATTTATTATGATGTAGTGTTACTACAATATAGTTTATAAGCATGTTATAATTGTTTGAAAATTTTATAAATTTGTTTGATGTATATGATGAAATAACCGAGAACCATGGTACCATTTATATGGTATAACATTGTTATATCATGAATTATATGACATAATATGTCATGGACTAATGTTTGGACCTTGTATTAATTTAGTAGAATTTTAGAAAAAAAATTGTTGGGCATTTTTCAAAAATGTTGTGACCTTATAAATAAATAAGGTGATTTTGAAAGTTAATTAGTTGATATTATAATGTATTAATGACCATAGTGTATAATAATACACTATATAAAATTGAAAAATTTTGGACACCAATTAGTAATTTTAATAATTACGAGAAATTTTAAAATTTTTAAGGATTTTAAATCCTTTTCATTGAGTTTATTAATAAATTATATGTCTAAATATTATTTTAGACATATTTGGAAATTTTGAAATTATTTAAGTTATAAAACTTAAAATAGCCGTGAGCTATTTTAATTTTGAATAAGGATTTTAATCCTTAAATTCATTATTATAATGAATTATATGTTTAAAATTATTTTAAACATATTAAAGCAGTTTATAAAAGAAATCAATTAAAATTGATTTTCGTGAAATTTAATATTAAAGTGTGACTTAGTAATTAAATTACTAAGAAAAGTCAAATTATTGACTTTTGAAATCAACGTCTGAAATACATTCGATAAATCGCTAATGCTGGCGTAAGGCATCAATTACTAATGACATCACGTTAATATGAAAGGTTTCATATTTGAAGTCGTGAAATCGAGCGTGAAAGCGTTGAACCATTTACGAAGGGTAAATTTGGTCATTTTCAACACATATCTCGTCTCTCGAAGAACAAAAATGTTAAGATGATAGGCGTTTGAAAGCGAATTAAATTCATTAAAGAATTCAATTCATATCAATATAAAATATCGAATCTTATTATAGACTTGGTAAGTCTCGAAATTAAGACGTACTAAAACATCCTTTTTATATAAATGTGTGATGGCCGCTTGGTGGGCGTTGTGAGTAGCGAGCGTTAAAGGCGAACAATATTTTTTGGTGGGCTTTATTACTAAAAGCAGAACAACTTTCTTGCTCTTTTCATGTCTTTGTTTCGATACTTTTCAACTATTGATAAAATTGTTTAAATGATTACACCAAAATGTTTACGTTTTGTGTATTGTATCTATCCATGAGAATGACATGAATGATGTGATGTTGTTGGGTTGTTCCCAACTTATGAATGAATCGATATCGGATCTTCTTGGGAAGGCTTATACAGCTAGGATTAAGCGTACTGATGGTGATTGTGTGTTGTAAGAAAAATTCACGGCGGTCACGGGGTCGTAGAGGAGCCTCACTCACGACATTCGACTATGATAATATGATGGAATGATAATAAGGGATATGGATCATACACCCAAAAATGCTTGGCAAGCAACTTTTATGAGCCGATGAAAATATTTTAGTAAGCCTGAGGCAATTTCAACTAAAACCCTTGTCTTTCCATAATATTGGCGGTGTAATTCAAAGAAAATAAAATGTTTTCGGCATGAGTCCATGGTACAAATTTTTGTACTTAGCCATGTTTGTTTTTAAATGTGAGGTTGAGCTCGGATGTTGATGATGGAGGTGTTGAGAAAGTCGATGTCCTTGATATTTTGTTAGGAATTGTTAACCTTGAATATATATCGTCATATATGTATTCACACACTATCATTGCAACTACGAACTATTGTATTAGCTACGATGATAAGATAATATGAACTATGAAGTCCTTGGATCGTAATATCCTTTGGGATCGTTGGCCTAAACCTTTTGATCGAATGTTATAAATGTATGTTTGATCTAAGTATTATATATCTCATGGGATAAGCTGTTGTAATAGTCTTCGCTCCATAAATACTATTCCTAGTACTAGTCGTCCGGACTACGGGTTATCCGGGCGTGGTCGTGATAGAGTGGTATCGAGCGGTTGCTCTTTGAAACTCAAATTCCTTCTAAAATTAAGTCTAGATTGAGTCCTTGGACTTCTAGAAATCTATTGAGCTATCCTCAACACTCCATCACATCGAGCTCAATGGAAAAGGTAACTAGTTTCTTTTAAACTTATGAAGTGAAGAATTCTATATGATGATCAAGTTTGAAAAGATTTTTGAAGAAAAGGAAAGGAAAGTTATAGTTTGATGATGATGGAAATGAAAAGTTATGAGTAAAGATTTTCAAAATTTTAATTTTGAAAATGAATAGTAATGATATGAAGTGGTTAAGTTGAAATGTATGTTTTGAAGCAATTGTGATGATTAAAGGCGAATGTATGGAGCAAGATGATATGTACAAATATGTATGAATGAGCTATGATGTTGTTTTGAAGTTATACTCATGAATCATGAAATTTATATTGATAACTAGATATGCTATTCTCTTATGAGGCGTGAGCGATATAAGAAGCATGCTCACATAATGAAAGAAAACAAAAGAATGATAGGAAGCATGAATGTGACTTTAGTTTTGGTTTTGAGCGTCGAGTAGAGCGTAAAGATGATCGAAACGGCGTTGACCATGAAGAATGAAGAAGATGGATATCGTATCACGGCTTTAATGTGCGACCACAATCACAATTTCAACATGCGTGACCGTTGACCTGGATTTCAGAATGATAAGCATCAACCTGTATACGTGGATGTAATAGTTATACTACGTCGGCAGCAGCCATAGCTTGCACTTCGCCGTCGGCATTTTCTCGAAATGTTGCTACAATCGAAAATTTTCTGCCTGCGAGTAAATTTGTTTTGATCGTACTCCTTGATAGGATTCCGTTTCTGCGTGGTTTTCCTGCGTACCCTGACACACTGAACTTCATTTGTTATGATGGACAGAATTTCTTTCCATCTCCAGAATACAGTAGAGTCTGGCTAAAGTTTAGCTCGAGTTTCGATTAGAGCAGAAAAAAAAAAAAAAAACTATGGTATTTCGTATATCTTAGAATAGCAATAGGAGTTTTGTTCCTAGGTAGACTAAGAATGTCATGATATGTGTTTTAATCGTTAGTATTTATTGCCTTATAGATTGAATAGTTCTTTCTAGTTGATTAACCGATGTACTAAGTTACCTATACGCTATCGGATATTAGCGATGTGACATTAGTTTTGATCGTGACGGATGGAAAATGCGCTATATTGTGAGGAGGAGGATAGGACCCGACTCGACTCAGGAGACTATTCGTATCTATCGGAAAGCTGGATGTGTGCGGTGAAGATCTAGGAGAGTTCATGATGTACTACTAGGCGTGGAGGCAGCGAGCATATGGCTACTCGATGGCATCAAGCCTTCTTACCATACTCCCATGTAATGGGAAGACTATGCTCGGGAAGTTTGGAGACTATATCTCGTGCGGTTGGAGGATATGACCGATAGGCGATTTACAGGTTCATGACCACGACATATGTTATAGCATTTATGGCGCGCACGAGAGGACCTTATCTCCTCACGGGAGTACACATGGCGTGATGAGTCACACGGTGGCTGTACAGAGTTCCACGGATAGTCGACCAGTGGTCCCGATATCGGATTGATGAGGCGGACTCATCTAGGCGGACGAGCGGCGGACTAGAGCTTTGGGAGCTCTGTTTTCCCTCCTTTGATGTTTGGACACCATGCGTTCACCACTCCGCCTCTACCACCGATGGCGGCACCCTACCGCCGATCGAGGTTCCGTCGAGCGCACGGATAAGTGTGGCGGTACCCTTGATGGTTATAACCCGATCCATGCGCTCGGTCCGATTCGTGATGATTATGGTCATTGCGGGATATTCCATGGTAGAGTAAAGTGGACCCTCTAGAGTATATGGCCGGGCGATGACTCGGATGAAGAGGAAGAGGACCCAGGAGGATGAGGAAGACTCGAGGAGTTGATGTTGATGTAAAAGTTTGAAGGATTATGTTATTTATCTTATGTATGTTTTATTTATGTTTTGAAGAACTTGGATGACAAGAGCTGGATTTTGTAAGGCTATAAAGCCATTGTGCATGATTTTATTTTTAAAGCCTTGTAGCCGATATGTGTATGGCTCGTTTGAAGTGTTTTAAAAATTAGCATGTAAGTAATCCTTAGTGTAATATTTGTTGATCACAAGTACTTTGCATATGGTACTTTTGCCATTATATATATGACAGGGGCTTTTGCAACAAAATTGTGTATGAGGATGGAATGTTTTATCTAAGTTATTTTCCACTAAAGCGATGATGATATTGTACATATTCAAGTTATAAAAATGATGCATGATCTAATGATGTATTTTATAAAGCAGAATGCCTCATGACAAGACCACGAGCGAGGAGTAGGGGCGGAGGCCCTAGGAGAGAGGTAGAACTCACGAGCAAGAGAGAATATACCTCAACCACCTCCCCTCGACTGATCGCGGGATAAAGGAATTATTCTTAAGACAAAACCCTCCTACTTTTAATGGGAAGGGTAGTCGAGAAGGTGAGCAGTGGATGAGAACTATTGAAAGGATTTTCACCTTTTTAAGGTGCAGCCTGAAAAGGCATCATGTGTAACCTTCAGTTGAATGGACTGCTGATTTACGGTGGGAGGCGAGAAAAACCTTCTGGAAGCGAGATGGAAGAGTTAAAATGGGAAGATTTTAAAAGAAATGTATGATAAGTATGTACCAAAAGTTAAAGAAGAAGAAGGAACACGAATTTTTCTTGTTAAGCGAGAAAAGATGTCGATGGCGATTACGATCGCACATTTTGCGAGATGTCTAGATATACCTTTGGATCAGTGGATCTGACCTAAAAATGGCGAGAAAAATTTGGTCGAGGTTAAGGCGAAATAAGAATATCTCTCGGGTCTCGGAGACATGACTTATCTGAGGCTCTTACGAGCTTTAGACATTGAGGCGACAATGCCGGATGATAAGCCGCATCGGCTCGGATCAGAATACAATGGACGGGAAAGAAATGGGATACGGTTTAGTAACGGAAATTTTGAGAACATGAATAATAAACAGTGGAGGGTGACAACAAATCGAGGACAAGGATGGAGGAAGCCGACTTTTGTTCCTCCAACAAGAGGACCACAAGAGCAAGAAGGCTCTTCCATGCCCAAAGTGCAAAAATGCACCAGGAATGTGTATGGCGGGCGGCGGGACTGTTTTAGGTGTGGTATGAAAGGACATTATGCAAACTTTTGCCGAGTGCGTTCGGAAGCGATCGTGGCGAACCAACGAAATATCGACCAGAGGGCTATCAATTTCAGCCAACCTCAACCGCAAATCGAGCAACAATGGCAACAACCTCCTTCTGCTGCAACCACAGGCGAAATGCAGCGGCGGTGGCAACCACCTCGACAGCGAAGACAACAACCACCACGACAGCGTCGTGACAGCGACAGCCGGACAACGCAACAGCCCGGCAAAGACAAGCACAACGTCGGCCGCCTACAGGCTGGGGTATATGCTTTGCCGTGACGAGCGAAGCAGGACCGGAAACACGGCGGTATAGAATCCTTCTCAACATACACTAATAGTATTGTTCGACACGGGTGCTTCGCACTCCTTCATAGCAAAATCATGCATAGATCTGTTGGGACTTAGTCTATAAAAGCAAATCGGGATATGAGAATCTCTTACCTATAGGAGGGATTATGGTATTACACATTTACGCTCGAACCTAGAATTGAACTTAGGATCACTTAGGGTTACGGCAAATAATTTGAACATAATACCCATGGGTGGCGTAGATATAATTCTAGGAATGAGCGGTTGGCGCAAACCACTCCACGATTCTTTGCAGGAAAGGAAAATATCATTTCATTTTCGACAGAAGACACACTTCCATGGAATTAGCATGAAAGAGGGTTCCAATTGTATCCGCATTGAAGGCGAGGAAGAAGATGAATAAGAAGGGATACCATGCTTTTCTCGTTTACGAGCGGTGAAGAAAAGCGAAAATGAAGGTAGAAGACATAGAAATTGTCGGGAATTTCGGATGTATTTCTAAGGATCTACGGGACTACCTCGATAGACAATTGGAATTTACTATCGACTTGGAACCGGATCGGCTCGGTGTCAGGCACCCTGAGAATGGCCCCAAAGGAATTGGAAGAGCGAAAATCAAATCGAAGCTGTTGGACCTAGGTTTCATTAGACCTAGTGTTTGCCTGGAGTGCACGTATTATTTGTCAAAAGAAGGATGGATATTTAAGGATGTGTATAGACTATCGAGAGTTGAACAAGATGACACTCGAGAACAAATACCCTTTGCGAGGATCGATGATTTTGATCAATTGAGAGGCAGGCATATTCTCAAAGATTGATCTCAAGTCGGGATACCATCAACTCAATGCGACCTAAAGATATAGCTAAAGCGCATTCCGAACAAGATATGGCCATTATGAATTTGTAGTTATGCCGTTCGGGTTAACAAATGCACTGTATTTATGGACCTCATGAATCGAGTGTTTCATCCGTACTTAGACAAGTTTATCTTGGTTTTCATAGATGATATTCTCATCTATTCAAAAATGAGGAAAACCATAAGGAACATTTAAGAATGGTGTTGCAAACTTTGAGGTGGAGCGACTATTTGCTAAGTTCGACAAATGCGAATTTTGGTGAAGGAGTAATGTTCCTCGGACATATCGTATCTGCCGATGGAATCAAAGTAGATCCGGCCAAAGTGGGCGGTGCGAGAATGGAAATGCCACGAACTCGAGAATGAGATCGGAGTTTTCTAGGATTGGTGGTTATTCTGAGGAGATTCATTGAGGATTCTCCAAAATAGCAAGACCAATGACTCAACTACTCAGAAGGAATTAAGTACACTTGGTTGTAGAATGTGAGCGAGTTTAAAAACTCGAGGAGAAGTTAACAAGTGCACGTACTAGCGGTGCGAGCGAGACAAAGAATATGTGGTTTATCTGGCGCTTGAAGAGCGGACTAGGTTGCGTCTTGATGCAAGAGGAAAAGTAATAGCATCGCGTCGGCAACTTAGACCACATGGTGAACTACCCAACACATGACTTAGAATTAGCGGTGGTTCATGCACTGAAAATATGGAACACCATCTCTACGGTGAGATGTGAAATCTATCTGAGATCATAAGGTTTGAAATACTTCTTTGAGCGGAGAGATCTAAACATGAGGCGGAGAAGATGGCTCGAACTAGTAAAAGATTACTGTGGTATTAACTATCATCCGAAAAGCGAATGTAGTGGTGCGTTGGTCGTAAAAATCAAACTAAATTGGGATGTCTCCTTACCAAGAAGATAAACTCATTGAGGTTTAGAAAATTAAGAGTTGAATTGGTTAGACAACGAGAAGCGATCAGAGCTATATCGCTACACTCACCATGACACGATTTAAGAAAAGGATCATTGAGACAAAGGATGGAGGAAAAGTTGGAAAAATAAGGGAAGAGGCGAGGCTGAAATGAAGGATTTCCACGAGCATGAGATAATGCTTTAATATTTAAAGGAGAATATGTATTCACAGGGATCTGAGATTCGGAAGGAAATAATGAGTGAGGCTCACGATACCTTACACCGCCCCCGGTGATGCGAAGATGTATCGAGACTAAAAAAAGTTACGGTGGGAAGGCATGAAGCGAGACATAGCTTCTTTTGTAGAGCGTTGCCTTGTTTGCCGCAAGTAAAAGCTTTACATCAATGTCCCTACGGGAAGTTCTGATCGTTGGGTATGCAGAGTGGAAGTGGGATGAAATAACGATGGATTTCGTTCTGATTTACCAAGTCTGAAAGGGAACACTACCATATGGGTAGTGGTGGATGAACTCACAAAATCGCTCATTTTCTACCAATTGAGAACAACATGGGTGATAGACTAGCCCAAATATATGTAAAGGAGGTTATCGACTACATGGAGTACCAAAATCTATTACATCGGATAGAGACTCCAAATTCATCAAGATTTTGGGTGAGCCTACGAGAATTGGGAACAAAGTTGAACTTGACCTGACATTTCACCCATGATGGGCAATCGAGAAGGACAATCAAACTCTAGAAGATATCTTTGAGACAGTAGTATTAGATCGAGGTGCAAAATGGGAAGACATTTACCTCTTATTGAGTTTACTACAATAATAGTTATCAGCGACGATTGATATGGCATCTGTGACCTTGTATGGCAAAGTGTAGATCACCACTTTCTTGGGATGAAGTGGGTGAGAGGAAAATAGTAGGGCGAGCGATAAATGAAATGATTGAAATTGTTAAACAAATTAGGCAAAGAATAAGAGAAGCTCAAGATAGACAAAGTCTTATCCGATACCGTGATCGAGTTGCAATTTGAAATTGGAGACAAAGTGTTTCTCAAAGTCTCTCCATCGAAAGGGATCATAAGATTTGGTGTGAAAGGAAAACTAAGACCCTTTCATAAGACCATATGAGATCTAGAAAGAATAGGCCGATGGCAATAAGTTGGCTCTTCAAACTTGGGAAATGTGCATAATGTTTTCACGTATCTCAATTAAGAAAATATGTATCGATCGAAAACATGTGATCCGTCGAGGCGCGTAGTCCTCAACTCGGACATGAGCTATGAAGAGCCTACAACTATAATAGACCATAAAGTTCAACAATTGAGAAACAAATCAATTTATTTGGTCAAAGTCTTTGTGGAAATACCACGGACGAAGAAGCTACGTGGGAACTAGAAGATCACGGTGAAAGAGCGATACCCAGTTATTCCTCTAAGGTATACAAATTTGGAATGAAATTTCTTTTAGGGGTAGGATGTAATAACCAGAGTTTTAAAAAGCTAATTACGGTTTTAAAACCGTAAAATAAATTTAGCCGTGAAATCAAATCATTTGAAATCGAATATGATTTCAATTATTCTGAAGAATGATTTCTGTCACATTCACTCAAATTCGTGAATGTAAGGATCGAAAGTTTTAAATTTTATCGGGTATATTTTTAACGTCGAATGCATATCATTGTTGAAATTTCACGATAATTTTTCTAAGCAATCAAGCTTAGAATTATATTCCATTATTAATGGAATATTTTAATAATGGGATTACGATTATTCACGACCATTTCAAAGATGAGGCGATGCGTAGCGGTTTGAGGCGTTTCAAGCGTTAACGTTTTGAAATAAAGCGAAGATGGTTTTAATGATCAATAAAATATAGAATTTGTTTCCTATGATATTTTATGACATTACAGTATTATTAAGCATTTAATTAATGCTTGAACATTAGAATTAATAAACATCACAACAATTTTGAAAACCTATATTTTGAAAATTAGGGTTTCTCATACAATAACATCTTTTAATTATCCTATGATATTAATTGTCATCTAAATTACATTATATGATTGATATAAATATATATATATATATATATATATATATATGTTTAGCATGGAATTAATTTATTTAATGTGTATTGGGCATAATAGCCGTGTAGTGCACATATGTGCATAACAAAGGTGTTTAATTATATCACTCTTACATGCATATATATATGATATATATTCAGGTTTTATTTTTAGAACACCACTATATATTTAAATATTACCTATTTTGATTTCTATGTGTAGGCACTCATGAGAGTGCCACTATCTATAAAATATTACTAGATATGTGAAGAGTCTCTCTTGTGTAAGAGAGAGAGGTGGGGCGTGGGGAATAAGGGAGGAGGAGATCAGATTTTATTCATTCCACTCATTTACACACTCAACACTGATCACTCTCTCTCAACTCTCTCTTCTTCAGCTTTTCCCCACTTCGAGAGCCTTCCTCTCCAAGCTGTGAATTTATTCTTCACACCTCCATACAACACTTAGATACCTTGAGTTGTTCCATTAATCCATATATCAGGTAGGAATCAAAACAAAGCATCAATGGTTCTCAATTTTTCAAAATTTTCGTAAAGATGTATAGCTCTTGCATGTGTTCTTGATGAACTTTGTTGGTGATACTTTGGTATTACTATATAGATGATAAAGTATGTTGAATGTGTGTTCCTATTTTCAAAATGCATTGCATGTGAGTTTTGTCTCAAAACTTTCGAACTATACTATGTTGGGTCTAAGATTTTGTAGCATGTTATTTTGAGCGTAGATCATGTTTTAAAATTTAATTGAACAAGTATGAAGAATGCTAGCAAGGGCGAGACCTATAAGAAATTATTGGAGCATGAAATTGTGATCTATGAGTTAATATGTGTCTATAGTATTTATTTGAAAATTTTAGAAAAAACTATGCTATTTTTCTTCTTGAAACAAGAGCTATGCTTGAAGTAAGTGGATGTATGATTTTGTTTTATGACATGCAATAGTATATGATTGTTCTAGGATGTGAATTATACACTATATGTTTTAATTAGAATTTTGAAACATTCCTATATGGAATATTAAGGAAAACGGAGCTTATATATATATAAGTTAATGTGTGATTTTATTTAGTACATGCAATGCTAAATTATTAGCTTAGAATATGTTTAATGCATTTTATGTTGTTATTGGAAATTTTGAAAATCAATTACCTATTTTATTCAAATAAACGAGAGCTAAGCTCACTATGGTGATGAATAAATTGGGGTTGATATTTATTATGATGTAGTGTTACTATAATATAGTTTATAAGCATGTTATAATTGTTTGGAAATTTTATAAAATTGTTTGATGTATATGATGAAATAACGAAACCATGGTACCATTTATATGGTATAACATTGTTATATCATGAATTATATGACATAATATGTCATGGACTAATGTTTGGACCTTGTATTAATTTAGTAGAATTTTAGAAAAAAAAAATTGTTGGGCATTTTCAAAATGCGTGACTATAAATAAATAAGGTGATTTTGAAAGTTAATTAGTTGATATTATAATGTATTAATGACCATAGTGTATAATAATATACTATATAAAATTTGAAAATTTTGGACACCAATTAGTAATTTTAATAATTAGAAATTTTAAATTTTTAAGGATTTTAAATCCTTTTAATTGAGTTTATTAATAAATTATATGTCTAAATATTATTTTAGACATATTTGGAAATTTTGAAATTATTTAAGTTATAAAACTTAAAATAAGCTGATTTTTAATTTGAATAAGGATTTTTAATCCTTAAATTCATTATTATAATGAATTATATGTTTAAAATTATTTTAAACATATTAAAACAGTTTATAAAAGAAATCAATTAAAATTGATTTTCGTAAAATTTAATATTAAAGTGTGACTTAGTAATTAAATTACTAAGAAAAGTCAAATATTGACTTTTGAAATCAGCGTCAAATCGTTCGATAAATCGCTAATCTGGCGTAAGGCATCAATTACTAATGACATCACGTTGATATGAAAGGATTTCATATTTGAAGTCGTGAATTGAAAAGCGTGAAAAGCGTTGAACCATTTACCAAGTGTAATAACGCAGATTTTAGAAGCTGAATTACGGTCTTTAAAACCGTAAAATAAAATTTTGCCGTGAAATCAAATCGGATATGAAATCGGTATGATTTCAATTATTTATAGGAATAATTTCTGTTACAAACTCACTCAAGTTAGTGAATGAAAGAAATCGAAAGTTTTAACCCATCGGTACATTTTTAACGTCGAATGCATATCATTGTTGAAATGTCGCGATATTTCTTAAGCAATCAAGCTTGGAATTATATTCCATTATTAATGGAATATTTTTATAATGGGATTACGGTATTCGACCATTTTTAAAGATGAGTCGATCGTACGTTTGAGGCGTTTTCAAGCGTCAGCGTTTAGAGATAAGGCGAGCGATGGTTTTAATGATCAAGAAACTTTAGGAAATTATTTCTTATGATATTTTTATGATATTACAGTACTAATAAGCATTTAATTAATGCTTGAACATTAGAATTAGTAAAATATCATAAATAGTTTGAAAACCCTAATTTTCAAAATTAGGGTTTTCTTAAACCTCTTTTTAATTATCCTATGCTATAATTATTATTTAAATCATGTACCAAGGTGCACATACTTATGAATGACATGAAATAAAATTTTTAACCCATGGTTAAACCAAATGGCGATAACCGTTTTCTTGTGCATAAGTAAATTATTTTCTTCTCTTATGTTATTTAATTAACCTATGATATTAAATATCATCTAAATTATATTATATGATGTATATATGTATGTTTAGCATGAATTAAATTATTTAAGGTGTTTAAGGCATAAAAGCCGTGAACTATGTGTATATGTATAACAAAGTGTAATTTTATTCTATCACTCTTATATATATATATAGGTATATATTGATTTTGTATCTCCAAATCTTCCATTAGTGATGTATTGTAGCTAGTTTCAAGAAGATTTGTGTGTAAGTAAACAATGATTAATCTCCACTATCTACATAGAATAATAATATAACTTGAAGGGTCTTGTATTTGTATTGGGAGAGGGACCGAGGTGAGAGTGTATAGGGGGAGGTTGGCTTGACTTTTCATTCTCATTCCTCCTCAAACACCCAACACTCAACACTTCCCTTTCTCTCTCAAGCTTCATCTTCCCTCTAAAACAGCCATGGAGAGCTTCACCACCATATTCAGCTCCATTTCTTCTTCTCTTCTTCCATACCACTCGTGTCACGACCCCTCGGGATAACCGGGTGGGGACTATACTAGGAATAGTATTCACGATCGAGATAGTGTCACGCGGGACATTTCATATGAGAATATAGACCTTAAGATTAAACAAACACTTATAACGTGTCGGTTCAAAAGTTGTTTACGGATCCAAAGGATACAACGATGCGAAAGACTTCATAGTTCACTTTGTTATAATATCAACATGAAAATAAAGCAGTTCGAGTTGCGGGGAAGTGTGTGAATACATATATGCGATATGTACTCGAGGTTATCCATTCTACGAACATCAATGACATATGGCTTTCTCGACACTCTCGCATCGACGCAGAACTCGACACACACTTTAAAACAAACATGCGGAGGAAGTACAAAATTTGTACCGGTGGACTTATCGAAAACATTTTATTTTCATTGAGTTACTCGCGATATAGTGGTAAGACCAGGGTTTTATTTGAAAATGCCTTGTGCTTACTAAAATATTTTCACGAGTTTATAAAAGTTGCTTGCGAGCATTTTCTTGGTGTCGTGATCCATATCCCTTATTATCGTTCCATCATGTTATCATAGTCGAAAGTCGTGAAGGCCTCGCCTACGACCCGTGACCGCCGTGGTGTCCTCGGCACGGTCACCATCGGTGTACACGTTAATCTGCCGGTATAAGCCTTCGGCATAGGATCCGATATCGATTTTCATTCATAAGTTGGGAATAACCCATTAACATCACATCATACATGGATAGGATCGACACAGCGTAAACATTTTGGCGGTAATCTTTAAAAATTTTAGCATTTGTTGAAAATCGTAAGCAAGGCGGTTGAAAAGACGACAAAGTTGATCTATTTTGGTAATAAAGCCCACAAAATTATTGTTCGTCATCGTTTTCCTTACTGATCGGCGTCCGGTGGTGCGTCGGTCACCCTTTATATAAAAGGATGTTTTATGCGTCGTTTACGTAATCGAGACTTCAAAGTCTATAATCAATTTTGATATTTCATATCGGCGAATTGAATTCCTTAATGAATTTAATTCGTTTCTCGACATATCAATTTAACATTTCTGTTCTTGATAGAAAGCGAGATATGTGTTATAAATGACCAATTACCCTCTTGGTAAATGGTCGCGTTTTCTCACGTTTTTTCTTTTCGATTTCATGACTTTAAACATGAAATCTTTTCATATTAACGTGATGTCATTAGCGGATGATCGTCTTACGCATATTTGCGTGTTTATCGAGCGTCTTTTCGTTGATTTCAGTCGACAATTTTGACTTTTCTTAGTAAATTAATTACTAAGTCTTATTTTAATATTCGTTCTTCGAAAATCAATTTCTAATTGATTTCTTTTATAACTGTTTTAATATGTTTAAAATAATTTTAAACATATAATTCATTATAAATAATGAATTTAAGGATTAAAATCCTTATTTGAAATTAAAAATAGCTCAGGCTATTTTAAGTTTTATAACTTAAATAATTTGAAATTTTTCAAATATGTCTAAAATAATATTTAGACATATACTTTATTAATAAACTTGATTTAAAAGGATTTAAAATCCTTAAAATCTTTAAATATTTTCGGTAATTATAATAAATTACCAAATGATGTCTAAAATTTTCTAATAATATATAGTGTATTATTATACACTATGGTCATTAGTATGTCATAATATCAATCAAACATTGTTCAATCATCACCTTAATATTTCTGAGGTCTCGGCAATTTGAAAAATGCCCAAAATTTTTCTAAAATTCTACTAAATTCTGAGGTCAGTTGTCCATGACATATGTATGTCATATAATTCATGATATAACATTTATACACCATATAAATGGTATATAACTCTCGACTTTTCATTAAGCATATCAAACAATTTTATAAAAATTCCAAATATATATCATGCTCATAAACTATAGTATAGCAACATTACATCATAATATGCATCAAAGAACATTTGATCATCCCATTTGAGTGTGTAACTCATGGTTTTGAAACAAATGTGTAATTGATCTTCAAAATTTTAACAAAATTCTAGGATGCATAAAACACATTTTAGAACAACAATATAACATTGCATGTCATAAGATAAAATTACACACTAACATATATATATACATGTCTCGGCTTTTTTTTTTTTTAAAACAATAGATAGAATTTTCAAAAATTTCAATTAAATCACTATAGACTTTTATAACATCATAGAGTAATATATGTTCTTGCATGTCTCAAATAAACATCATTCATTAACATATAAATATATATATGTTCGGTTATTTTGCAAAAATTATAGAAATGATTTTCTAAAGTTTCCAATAAATGTCTATACACTCTTAGTTCATCATAATTAAGATTAACACCTTGCATGTTCAAAATGAAATCATACACATATATACATATATATATGTTTGGTCCTCATAAAAAATAGCAGAATGTTTTAAAATTCTCAATTAAATCATATGCACTCTCAATACATCATGAATCAATAATATCATATTGCATGTATCGAATAAAAATCATTCACCTACTTCATGCATGGCTCTCGGTTTCAGAAGAAAAATAGCATGGATTTTCTAAAATTTCAATTAAATACCATGACACATATAACATTATAGATCATAGATTCTAACGAATAATTCCTCAAGGCTCTCGGCCATTTCAAAGTTTTCACACATGTTTGAATAAAATTTTAAAACATATTTCAACCTTGATTTATCATGCCACATATCCTTAGAACAATACACTACCATAGTTTGAAATTTCTTGAAGTCAAACCCATACAATTCATTGCTAAGAACAAGAACACATATCTACATACTTCTCATCACCAAATACACATGCATTAGTAAAGATTACCAACTAAGATCATCTATATCACATCAAAGAACTAGACACATCCTTGAAATTTTGAATAAAATCGAAGACTATAGATCTTTGTTTCAATTCCTACCTTGGATGTATGGTTTAATGGAATAATATCGAGGTTTTACACTGATATGGATGATGGGAAGAAATTGAAGCTTGGCTATGGGGAGGACTCTCGGTGGCGAGAAAAGAAATGGGGAAGAAGGTGAGGAGAGAGAAAATGAGGATTGAGAGAGAATGAGAGGATATGTAGTGTAGATGTGGTTGAGTGTATGAGAGAGTGAGAAGAAAATCTGAATATCCCCCTATACACTCATTCTCGTCCCCTCTCCTCACTAAGAGACCCTTAGTTCTATATTATTTTATGTAGATAGTGGGCACTCTTGAGTGCTATACATAAAATCTGAAAAATAGGTAATATATATATATATATATATATATGAGACTCACATAAAATCTGAATATATACATGATATATATATGAAGTGATAGAATAAAAATTACACCTTTGCATACATTTATGTAGTACCACGGCTTTTATGCCCAACACACTAAATAATTTAATTTCATGCTAAACATAGATACATATATCATATTATATGAATTAGATGATATTTAATATCATAGGTTAATAGCATAAGTGAAGAAAACAAAATAATCGACCTTGTGTACAAGAAATTAGCTATCGACTATTTGGACAAATCATAGGTTAAAAATTTCATTTCATGTCATTAATAGGTATATACACCATGGTATATGATTTAGATGATAATTATATCATAGGATAATTAAAAGAGTATTTAATTTGAAAGAAACCTAATTTGAAGAATTAGGGTTTTCGAAATAGTTTTGATATATATATTAATTCAAATGTTCAAGCATTAATTAAATGCTTATTAGTCTTGTAATATCATAAAAATATCATAAGAATAATTTCCTAAAGTTTCTTGATCATTAAAACTATCGTTCTCTTATCTCTAGCGTTGGCGTTTGGCGTCTCAAAGCGTTACGTGTCGACTTATTTTTAAAATGGTCGTAAATACTAGTAATCTCATCATAAAAATATTCCATTAATAATGGAATATAATTCAACTTGATTGCTTAAGAAATATCGTGACATTTGATAGTCGATATGCATTCGCGTTAAAATGTCATGATAAAAGTTAATACTTCGATTTCTTTCATTCATGACTTTAAGTGAGTGTGTACGAATTTATTCCTTGTAAACAATTGAAATCATACTTGATTTCATATGTGATTGAGTTCACGGCAAAATTTTATTTAAGGGTTTTAAAAGACCATAATTAGGCTTTTAAAAGCTGCGGTTATTACATCCTACCCCTTAAAGAAATTTAGTCCCGAAATTTGTATACCTTAAAGAATAATATGGGTCTTGTTCCTTCTTGTATCTTCTAGCACGTAACCTTCTTCGTGGTGATTCCAGATGCTTTGACCGGTGAAATTGATTTGTTTCTCAATTGTTGAACTTTATGGTCTATTCTGCGATGGCTCCTCTTCATAACTCATTACGAGATTGAGAACTACGTCGTCTTGACGGATCACGTGTTTTGGATCGTATACATATTTCCTTAGTTGAGATCGTGAAAACATTATGCACATTTCGGGTTGGGCGGAAGAGCGACTTATAGACTCTTGAGCTATTCTCTCTAGGATCTCGTATGGTCCTATGTGCGGGGTCTTAGTTTTCCTTTCACACAAATCTCATGATCCCGATGGAGACTTTGAAAATACTTTGTCTCAACTTGAAATGCGCTCCGATCTCGCATATCGGTAGGATTTTTGTCTATCTTGAGCTTCCTGATTCTTTGCCTAATCGTCGGACGATTTCAATCATTTCATTCACGGCTTACTTATTATTTCCTTTCACCTACCTCATCCCGAAAGTGGTGATCTACATTTCTTGCCATCAAAGCTTCGTATGGGGCCATATCGATGTCGCTTGATAACTATTATTATAAGCAAACTCAATAAGAGGTAAAATGTCTTCCCATTTAGCACCTCGATCTAGTACTACGTTCTCGGCATATCTTCGAGTTTGGATTGTCCTTCGCCCATCGGTTTGTGGGTGAAATCTTGTCAAGTTTAACTTTGTTCCCAACTCTTGTTGTAGGCTCATCAATTTCGATGTAAACTTGGAGTCTCTATCGATGTAATAGATTTTGGTACTCCATGTAGCCGTATCACTTCTTTTCGTATATTTGGGCTAGTCTATCGACTCATATGTATTTTGAATTGGTAGAAGTGGCGCCTTGGTGAGTCTATCTACTATTACCCTATAGTAGTGTTTCTTTTCGAGACTTGGGTAAATCCGTAGGAAATCCATCGTTATTCGTCCACTTCCATTCGGTATACCCAATGGTTGTAACTTCCGTAGGACGTTGGTGTAAAGCTTTTACTGTTAAACAAAGCGGCGTTCTCTGAAAGCTATGTCGTTTCATGCCTTCCACGAATTTCTCTTTTAGGTCTTGGTACATCTTCGTCTTGCTGGGTGGGCGGTATAAGGTGTATCATGAGCTTCACTCATTATGTTGTTCGAATCTCAACATCATGGGAACACATATTCTTCCTTTGAACATTAAAGCATTATCGATGCTTCGCGAAATTTCAATTTGCGGTTCTCGCTCTTTCTCTTATCTTTTCCAACTTTTCCTCAATCCTTTGTCTCTCAATGATCCTTTTCTTAGATCGGTGTCATGGTGAGTGTAGCAATCATTCTTGATCGTCTCGGTTGTTTAATCAATTCATTCTTAAATTCTGAATTCCTCGACAAGTTTATCTTCTGTGTCGAGATATCCCAAATGAGTTTGATTTTGACTCAAGGCGTCGGCTACTACATTAACTTTACGGGTGATAGTTAATACCAGTCGTAATCTTTTACTAGTTGAGCCATCTTCTGCCTCTGTGTTTAGATCTCTTTCAAAAAGTATTTCAAACTCTTATGATCGTATAATTTCGCATCTCCCTAGAGATGGTGTCTCCATATTTTCGTGCATGAACCCTGCTAACTCTAAATCGTGTGTTGGGTAGTTTAGCTCATGTGGTCTAAGTTGTCGTGATGCTTGCTATTACTTTTCCTTCTTGCATCAAAGCGCATCTAGTCCATTCTTGCGTCGATATAAACCACATATTCTTATCGATTAGGATTGCTAACAGGTGCGCTTGTTAACTTTTCCTTGAGTTCTTGAAACTTCGCCTCACATTCCTCGATCAGTGTTTACTCCTTCAGTAGTTGGGTCATTGGTCTTGCTATTTTGGGAATCCTCAATGAATCTCTATAATACCGTAACCTAAAACTCGGATCTCATTACGAGTTCGCGGTGATTTCCATTCTTGCCTTCTTCCTTTGGTGGATCACTTTGATTCCATCGGGACACGATGTGTCCTAGGAACATACTTCCTACAAAATTCGCATTTCTTGAACTTAGCAAACAATCTTTCATTCCTCAAGTTTGTAACACCATTCTTAGATGTTCCTTATGGTCTTCTCATTTTGAATAGATGAGAATGTCATCTATGAAAACCAATACAAACTTGTCCAATGCGGATGAAACACTCGGTTCATGAGGTCCATAAACACCGCTGGTGCATTAGTTAATCCGAATGGCATAACTACAAATTCATAATGCCCATATCTTGTTGAATGCGGTTTAGCTATGTCTTGGTCGTACCTTGAGTTGATGGTATCGACTTGAGATCAATCTTTTAAAATATACTGCTCCTCTCAATTGGTCGAACAAATCGTCGATTCTTGGTAAAGGATATTTGTTCTTGAGTGTCATCTTGTTCGACTCTCGATAGTCTATACACATTCTTAGGATCCATCCTTTTCTTGACGAACAAAGCAGGCGCTCCCACTAGGTCTAATGAAACCTAGGTCAGCAGTTCTTGGTTTGGATTTCGTTCTTCAATTCCTTTGGGGCCATTCGTAGGGTGCCTTTGACCTGGGCGATCACGGTTCCAAATCGATGGTAAATTCAATTGTCATCGAGGTAATCTGGTAGATCCTTAGGAAATACATGGAAATTCCTTAACAATTTCAATGTCTTCTATCTTGATTCGGCTTTTCTTCTCCGTTCGGGTAAACAAGAAAGCATGGTATCCTTCTTATTCATCATTTTCCTCGCCTTCAATGCGGACACAATTGGGACTCTCTTTCCCGTGCGATCCCATGGAAATCGTTGCTTCTGGCGGAAAATGAAATGATATTCCTTTCCTTGAAAATCGTGGGTGGTTTGCCTAACTGATCCATTCTAGGATTATATCGTCGCCCATGGACATTATGTTCAAGTTGTTGCTAGAACCTTAGTGATCCTAAGTTCAACTCTGAGTTCGGCGAATATAACGATCAGTAATCCTCCTATAGGTGAAGAGATTCTCATATCTGATTTGCCTTTATGCATAAGTCCCAATGATCTACACATGATTTTGCTATGAAAGTCGCAAGCCCGTGTCGAACAATACTATAACGGGCATGTTGAGAGGATTCCCATACTGCGTTTCCGGTCTTCGTTTTGTTGCGGTGCAAAATAGCCTAACTAAGGTAGCTAGTGGCGTGGTGCTTGCTTTCTTTGGGTTTTCTTTGTTATGCGCTGCTTGTTACAGCGTTGCCGTTGTGATTCTTGTCTTCGTTCTTGAGGTGGCTGCCTTCTTGTTGTGGTATTTGTTGTTGTGGGCTGCTTGTTGTGGAGGTTGTTGCCATTGTTGCGGTATGGTCTTTGTTGAGGTTGGGGCTGAAATTGGATAGCCCTCGGTTGGACATTCGGGTTGGTTCGGCCTTACAATTGTTTCGAGCGTATTCCGGACAAAGTTTGCGTAATGTCCTTTCATACCGCACCTAAGCGTTTCCACTTCCCGCCATGCACATTCCGTGTGCATCTTTCGGCATTTGACGCGGAAGAGCCCTTGTGCTCTTGTAGTCCTTCTTTGGAAGAATAAAGGCTTCCTCCGTCCTGCCTTGGTTTCTTGAGTTCCCGCCCTTCTTGTTTGTTACCTTTGTTTTCAAAGCTTCCTACTATTACCAAAACTAGCATCCCTTTCTCTTTCCTCTGTCCATAGTATTACGCATCGGCTAATCGGACTTATCATCGGCATTCTTTGCCTCGATGTCAAAGCTAGTGTAAGAGCCTTATATGTCATGTCTCGAAGACCAAGAGACATTCTTATTTACGGCCTTAACACGATCTAAATTTCGGCCATCTTTAAATCCGTGTCCACTTGATCCGTGCATATCTAGACATTTCAAAAGTGCGGTAATGTCGATTACCGACATCTTTTCTGTTTTAACAAGAAAAATTCATGTTCCTTCTTTTCTTGTAACTCTTGATACATACTTATCATACACTTCCTTTTAAAATCTTCCATTCGACTCTTCCATACGCTCTGCTGTGAAAGTTTTCTTCTGGCCTCCACAATCGAGCCCATTTAGCTGGAAGGCTACACGATAGTCTTTCTTGTGTTGTGCACCTTAGAAAAGTGAAAATTCTCTCAATGGTTCTCATCCTTGTTCGGCATCTTCGGACTACCTTTCCCATTGAAAGTAGGAGGTTTGTCTTAAAACAATTCTTCTATCCTGCGGTCGGTGAGGTGGAGGTGGTTGAGTCAGCACTGTTCCTCTTGTTGGAGTTCTACTCTTCTCCTAGGTGCCTCTCGCCTCTTACTTCTCGTTGGTCTTGTCTAGGAGGCGTTACATTGTGTAAAATATATCATTAGCATCATGTATCATTTTATAACTTGAATATATACAATTTCATTTCTTTGCCTTTTAGAAACAATATCTTAAATAAACATTTCATTCTTGTCATACATAAATTTGTTGCAAAAGCCATATGCTCTAGAGGTCCGGCTCATTACTCTCTACCATCGGGATATCCCTGATGGACCATAATCCACACGAATCGGATTGTATGTCATGGATGGGATTATACCCATCAAGAGTACTGTCACACTAATCCGTCTTGTCGGCGGGAACTCCGGTGATGAGGGTCTTCCATCGGTGGTAGGCGGAAGTGGTGATCGCACGGATGTCCAAATATCGAGGTGGGAAGCAGGGGCTCCCACGCTCTAGGCTGGCTGCTCCGTCCGCTGAACAAGTGCCCTCGTCAATCCGATATCGTGGTACCACGGTCGACAATCCGTGGAACCTCGGTGTCTGACCACTCGGTGAATCATCACGCCATGTATACTCCGTGGAGGAGATAAGGTCCTCTCGGTCTGCACCATAGATCTATATACATATGTCGGTGGGATGAACACGGGTAGATCACCTATCAAGTCATATCCTCGATCGCACGGTAAATGTAATCCCGAAACCTCAGCGTAGTCTTCCCAATCACATGGAAGTATAGTAAGAAGCGCTTAATGCCGTCGTAATCCGTCACGCCATAAACTCTGCATTCCTCCACAATCTAAAGTAATACATCGGGAACTCTCTAAATCCTGCTGACACACATCCAGCTTTCGATAGATCGAATAGTCTCCTCGAGTCGGGTTGGGTCTATCCTCCTCCTCGCATATGTATCTCCTCCATCATCACGATCAAAACTAACGTTAGACACTACTAATACACGATAGCGATGAGGGTAGCTTAATACTTGATTAATCAACTAGGATAAACTATTCAACCTATAACCAACGTTCTTAACCGTCTAGTGAACAAAACTCATATTGCTATGTTAAGCTACACGGTATTATAGGTTCCTTGGTTCTATTCTAAAACTCAAGCTGAACTTTACCCAGACTCTACTGGGTTTGGGAGATGGAAAAGAAATTCTGTCCTTCATAACAAATGAAGTTCAGAGTGTTAGGAATCGTGAGAAAACCATGTAAGCGGGTCTATCGAGAATGCGGTTAAAAACAAATTTACTGCGCAGTGCAGAAAATTTTCGCGATTATCTGACGTTTGAAGGTGCCAATAATGACAACATACCGCTATGGCTGCTGCCGACTTAGTATAATTATTACGTCCACGTCTTCAAATTGAAGCTTGCCGTTCTGAAATCTCGGTCCTCGATCACGATTGAAAATCATGGTTATGATCGCTCACTTTGGGTGATAAGCATCCACCTTCTTCATTCTTGTAGTCAGCGTCGTTTCCGATCATCTTCGTTCCACTTTTGCCGTTAATTCGAATTAAAACACATTCATGCTTCCTATCATTCTTTTGTTTTCTTTCATGATGGGAACATACTTCCTATATCGTCTCGTTCTTCTCAAGGCATAGCATACTTTGTTATCAACATAGATTTCATAATTCATAAGCATAACATCAAATCACATCATCCTTCGTTCATACATAGCTGTACATATCATTTTGTTTTCATACATTCATCTTAAATCATCATGATTCATTTCAAACATACATTTCAACTTAACCACTTCATATCATTGCTATCAACTTTCAAAATTTAGGATTTTGGAAAATTTCTCATTCATAACTCATCATTTCAATCATCATCACATTCAACTTTCTTTTCCTTTACTTAAAAATCTTTTCAAATTTGGCGTCATATAAAAATTTTCATTTCATAAACTCAAATGAAACTAATTACCTTTTCCCGTTGAGCTCGATGTGATGGAGTGTTGAGAATAGCGATAGATTTTCTAGAAGTCTAGTGACTCAATTCAGACTTAGTTTAGAAGGAAATGGGGTTTCATAGAGCAACAGCTACGATACCACTCTGTCGCGACCCCTCGGGATAACCGGGTGGGCGGACTAATAGGAATAGTATTCACGGATCGAATGGTGAGGACATTTCATATGAGAATATAGACCTTAAGATTAAACAAACACTTATAACGTGTCGATTCAAAAGTTGTGCCGATCGAAGGATACAACGATGCGAAAGACTTAGTTCACTTTGTTATAATATCCAACATGAAAATAAAGCAGTTCGAGTTGCGGGGAAAGTGTGTGAATACATATATGACGATATGTACTCGAGGTTATCCATTCTACGAACATCAATGACATATGGCTTTCTCACACTCTCCGTCATCGCAGGGCTCAACTGCGCACGTTTAAAACAAACATGCGGGGCTAAGTACAAAATTTGTACCCGGTGGACTTATGCGAAAACATTTATTTTCATTGAGTTACTACGCGATATAGTGGTAAGACACGAGGTTTTATTTGAAAATGCCTGCTTTACTAAAATATTTTCACGAGTTTATAAAGTTGCTTGAGCATTTTCTTGGTGTCGTGATCCGTATCCCTTATTATCGTTCCATCATTATCATAGTCGAAAGTCGTGAAGGAGGCCTCGCTTCTGACCCGTGACCGACCGTGGTGTCCTTCGGCTCGGTCACCATCGGTGTACGTTAATCTAGCGGTATAAGCTTCCGGCATAGGATCCGATATCGATTTTCATTCATAAGTTGGGAATAACCCATTAACATCACATCATCATGGATAGGATCGACACAAGCGTAAACATTTGGCGGTAATCGTTTAAAAATTTTAGCATTTGTTGAAAATCGTAAACAAGACGGTTGAAAAGAACGACAAAGTTGATCTATTTTGGTAATAAAGCCCACACGAAATTATTGTTCGTCTATCGTTTTCCTTACTCGTCAGCGTCCAGTGGTGCGTCGGGTCCACGCCTTTATATAAAAGGATGTTTTAGTGCGTCGTTTACGTAATTCGAGACTTCAAAGTCTATAATCAATTTTGATATTTCATATCGGAATTGAATTCCTTAATGAATTTAATTCGTTTCTCGAACACGATATCAATTTAACATTTCTCGTTCTTGATAGAAGCGAGATATGTGTTATAAATGACCAATTACCCTCTTGGTAAATGGTCGCGTTTTCTCGTTTTTCTTTTTCGATTTCATGACTTTAAACATGAAATCTTTTCATATTAACGTGATATCATTAGCGGATGATCGTCTTACGCATATTTATTTATCGACGTCTTTCGTGCGTTGATTTCAAAGTCGACAATTTTGACTTTTCTTAGTAAATTAATTACTAAGTCTTATTTTAATATTACGTTCTTTGAAAATCAATTTCTAATTGATTTCTTTTTATAAACTGTTTTAATATGTTTAAAATAATTTTTAAACATATAATTCATTATAAATAATGAATTTAAGGATTAAAAATCTTATTTGAAATTAAAATAGCTCACGGCTATTTTAAGTTTTATAACTTAAATAATTTCAATTTTTTTCAAATATGTCTAAAATAATATTTAGACATATATTTATTAATAAACTTGATTTAAAAGGTTTAAAATCCTTAAAAATCTTTAAATATTTTCGGTAATTATAATAAATTACCAAATGATGTAAAAATTTTTCTAATAATATATAGTGTATTATTATACACTATGGTCATTAGTATGTCATAATATCAATCAAACATTGTTCAATCATCACTTAATATTAATAAGGTCTCGGTAATTTGAAAAATGCCCAAAATTTTCTAAAATTCTACTAAATTAATACAAGGTCAAACATTAGTCCATGACATATGTATGTCATATAATTCATGATATAACATTTATACACCATATAAATGGTATATAACTCTCGACTTTTTCATTAAGCATATCAAACAATTTTATAAAATTCCAACATATATATATCATGCTCATAAACTATAGTATAGCAACATTACATCATAATATGCATCAAAGACCATTTGAAAAGGATCATTCCCTTCTTTCATTGACCAAATGTTAGATAAGTTAGGCGGTAATGAGTTTTATTGTTTTCTTGATGGTTTGTCGAGTTACTACCGGATCGCTATAGACCCGATGGATCGCAGGCTGCGTTCACGAGCCCATTTGGAACATATGCTTTTCGAAGGATGCCATTCGGACTACGATGCTCCGGTACTTTCCAGCGATGTATGATGTCTCTTTTCGACATGATAGGAGATTTTGTAGAGATCTTTATGGACGATTTTTCTATGTTTGGATCCTCATTTGATGATTGTTTAGAAAAGATTGATCGTGTACTTAGTCGTTGTGTGGAATCTGACCTTACTCTAAGTTGGGAGAAAAGTCATTTTATGGTCCGTAGTGGCATTGTGTTGGGACATGTAGTGTCTAGTCGGGGATAGAGGTTGATAGAGCTAAAGTGGAGGTGATTGAAAAATTACCCCACAAGGATGTTAAAGGAATAAGGAGTTTCTTAGGTTCATTTGGATTTTAGTCGTTTCATAGGATTTTTAATTTCCCAACCTCTTTGTCGTTTGCTTGCTCGGGATATGCTTTTCGGGTTTGTTAATGATTGCCTTGTTGCTTTTAATACCTTAAAGGACGAAACTTCGCCTCGTTGTCGGTCTAGGGCTCTTGGTTTGAAATCATGTGTGATGCTTCTAATTACTGCGTAGGAGCTATCCTAGGTCAGCGGTTGATAAAATATTATGTGTGATTTACTATGCAAGCAACTCTTAATCTTGCTCAAGTAAATTATCTGACCACGAAGAAAAGAGATGCTTGCTATGATTTTGCTCTTGATAAGTTTCGTGCTTACATCGTTGGTTCTAGGTAATAATACATAGTGATCATTACGCATAGATATTTGTTGACCAAACCCGAAGACTAGACTTATTATATGGGTGCTCTTATTGCAGAATTTGACTTAGAGATTTGAGATAGGAAAGGTAGTGAGAGTTTCATTGCCGATCATTTGTCTCGATTAGATAGTTCCCTTCGATCGTAAGTCCCATCACGAGTCCTTTCCTTATGAGCATGCTTTTAGTGCCTCTTCTATGCCTTGGTATCTTGACATTGTTAATTATTTAGCATGTGGTGAGTTGAGGCGACCTTACCTCCCGGAAGAGGCGTTTTCTTTCTGTGCGAATATTATTGGGAGGACCCTATCTTTTAAGTTAGGGAAGGATGAGGTTATCCATCGATGTATTCGGATGAGGAACACACAGGTCTGGAGATGTGTCATCAAGCTCATTGTGGTGGACATTTTGGATGACAAAATGCGCTGAGTGTTACAATCAAGTTTATTTTGGCCCACTCTTTTCAAAGATTCTCATACCTATTGTGTGTCTTGTGATGGATGTCATATCCTTAGTAAATGGAACCCGTCTCTTGTATGATCTTTCAAAACAAAAGTGGACAATAAAAAAAAAATATGTCGTTGTTGTGAAATAAGTGGGCTTAAAATTCGAATAAGGGCTCTACCCTCTTGCACATGTTGTCTCTCGAATGGAGACTCTTTGCTATGGGTATAGATATCTACGTTTGGATACTCAGTGTACAACTTGAAGGTTCCACCTAACAATTATTGTCCTATAATCGGTTTAAGTTCCACAAGTTCTTATTTAATTTTGTCATTGGGATATCTTACATGAAAGGGAACCATATAAGTTGTATATTGATTTACGAAATCATGTTGAGTGAAACTGACTATTCTATGATAAGTCACATGTTTGGATTGATGAATGAGGATCATTATATTGAGAACTATATTATTAAGATGCATTAGTGATGTGAATATGTGATTGATTCTATTTGAAGTATTGATTCTATGTGTACCATTCTTTTCAAAAACTAAAATTTGCTAGAACAGCAAAGAGTTAAGTGTGGGGTGTTGTTTTGCTTGTTTTGTTTGGTTTTCTTTGTATGTTTGATCGATTTGTTTCCTATTTGGTTATTATTGAACATCTATTATTGGAATCATGATCGTTTTGGTTTTGTGCGGGGAATGATCATGTTGAAAGCATTTTGAGCACTCAGCGCACAGCGCCGGACTCGGCGTGGCCGCGTTGGTCGCTTTCTCACGGCGTGCTCGAGAAGGCGCGTCGATTTTCCCCACGTCCAAGGCGTGGGCGCCCTCCGTCGGCGGTCCGGGTTTCCAGCGTCGGTTGGGCGCCTATGTCTGACTCGTCGAAGAGTCGTCGTCGGTGCCTCGGATCCGTCCGGCTACGAAGAGTTAGAATTCGTCCGAGTCATCGGCGTCCGGTGCTGGCGAAGTTAGAATTGAGCGAGTCATCGCGTCCGGTGCTCGTCGCGTCCGGCTCGTCGGCGTCGGTCGGGCTTCCGTTTGAGCATTGACACGTCGGCGTTGGCTTCAGTCCGGCGGAGATCACTTCTCGCCTTGTTTTTACAGCGCGCTCTGGCGCCGGTCGAGTCGGCGCTGCGCGTTATTTTTAATGCACTATATATGTTCTTTTAAGCGTGAAACACTACCTTTTCATTTTTGTCTTTTATTCTTCCTACGCTCGGGCGAGTTTGACTTTTGTTTTCCAAGCTTTCAATTATTTTTCTTTTCTTCTTTGATCGAAGAATTATTGTGAAATTATTGGATTCGTACTTTGAAGTTTAAATATCAATTCCATCGTTCGATTTGTTCGTAAGTTTCTTCTATCGCTTTATTATGTTTTCTGGTTTGATTGTTATTGATTCCTACGTTTGGTTATGATTAATATTGGTATTTGTTTAAGTAATCTTGTCTTCATCTAATCTTTCGATTCATGCCTAGGGTTTATAATTTTGATTCGTGTTCTTGATTTAAGGTTTAATTCTTGCCTAGATAATTTATACGCTTTGTCAATTTCCGTCTAGTTAATTAGTCTTTCTTTCTTTAATAATTCCTCGCCTAGGTAATCAATCAACCCTCTTGGTGATTAGAATGTTTAGGAATTTAATTGCTTTCGTGTGGTAACTTAGTACATAGCATTAAGTTTTCCTTGAGAGCGACTAGGGTTAACTTTCCTACTATAACACCTCGTTCGATTATGAGTCATTAAGAGTACACTTTTGATTGAAACACTCAACACTCCATCACATCAAGCTCAACGGGATGAGGTAGTGATTTCTTCTCAAGTTTTGAAATGAAAGGTTACATGTGAAAAGATTGAAGTCGTGTTTTGGAAAGTAGAAGTGAAAATATGTAGTGAAGTTTTATCGAAATGAAAGTTACGAGAAAAGATTGAAAAATTCCAAAACTTTATTTTGAAATCAATGAAAGTTTTGACAAGTGATATGAATTGAAGGATTGGAAGAAGTGTTGGGGATGGGCGTGATCAAAGTTAGACATGAATGTCTATGTTTGATTATGGACATAATAGTACGATAATGAAAAGTTAACTACAAAGTTGAGTGAAATATGTTCTGAGCAAGCTATGTTATGAAATCGAATAAAACATTCAAGTTTAAGTTCTTTATAATGAATGAATATATGCGAAATGACCATGAATGGCCATTGTTGAAAGGATGAATCCTTGAAATTAGAAAATGTCTTGTACAAATGAACTATGTTTTCAATATTTGAAGCTGTAGTTTCAAATCTCAATGATTATAATGAATGAATGTGTCATCTCAAAAGAACATAGACAATATAAGAAGCATGATCACGATTACGAAAGAACATAGAAATGCGAACTTCCTTCATTATGAGAACAAAAGAAAAGAGCGACCGAACGAAAGTAAAGTTAGACTCGAGCTCGGAAGCAAAGTTTGATACAAAATGAATGACATCAACTTGGCATCTTGACCTAGGCGGCATATCGACCTCGCTACGAAATTATCATGTTCGACCTCGGCGTTGACCTATGCGCCTTGACTACTGGCGGGAACTTCAACTTGACTTGACCGATACCTTGACCTCGGCATTGGTGTGAATAATTTCGGCATTGTCTTCGACTTGACTTGATGTCGACCTTTTCGACCGACTTGGCTCGACCTTGTCAACTTTGACTTGGGCATTGGCAATGACTTGGCCTCTATGACTTTGACCTCGGCGACCGACCTCGGCACGTCGACCTCGTCACGTCGACCTTGCACGTCGAACTCGGCACGTCGACCTCGGCGTCGACGAACTGCACTATCAGTGATTTTGTTTGCCCGTTCTCCTTCGTTTGAACTCCGATTTACGTATGGTTTTCGTCTACGTACTCTAACACACTTTACTTCATTTGTTATGAAGGCAGACATTTCCTCCTCCAAATTCAGAGAATCAGTGGAAGTTTAGTTCGTGGTTTACTTAGGACAAGAACCTTATAGTATGATAAAAATCTTAGAATGCTTCTAGATAGTAAGCTTCGGTGAGTAAGAAAGCAACGGCGTGTGTTGTATATGAGAACATTTCACGATGACATTTATCATTTACGGATGTGTTTGGATTGTTTATACGCTTTATAGATTTGTCGAGTTTCTCTATGCTTAAGCGGATGCGTTTAAGTTTATCTTATCTATTTATCGGATATATTTAGATTGACTTATGATAGTTTTATGCGTGACGGATGGCAGGGCACGTCACCAGCTAGGAGGTTAGGGCCGAGCAGCGCCGAGGAGGTGATTCGCATATCGTGAGTATTGGATGTCTTGGGCGATAATTTGGGAGAATTTCGATGCACTATCACCGTCGTTGGATGGATGCCCGTGAACATGGTGGCGATTTTGATGGCATCAGCGTCTTTTGACCCGATTAGTGTTTTGGGAGGACTATCTTAGGGAAGTGTCGAGCACTACAAATCGTGTTAGCGGTAATTATGATCGATCGGAGACTTCTGAGGTTCATTAGCCATTTGACCTATGTACGGTATATGGGGTTACAGGGGGACCTTATCTTCCAGAGAGTGTACTTGTGACGATTGCGGAGTGGTGTATCTGGAGGTCGAGGCGAGTTGACCTGTGGTGCCCAGATATCTAGAGGATGAGGTAGGCTTGCCCGTGGAAGAGCGGTGTTTGGTATGATTTTGTGATGATTCTTGGTATTGTTTTACATGTCATTTTCTATGATTTGTCCTATTTATGCCTTTGGATCGATTTATATTTATCGATTCGGACTTATCGTTCGTCTTGATGTTTTGTAGGAAAAGCGGCAGAAAATAGGATGAATTGGATCTACAAGGATAAGATATAATTGAAGAGCATCTCGACGGAGTTCATAGGCGGCGGATCGTGAATCGGAGTTAAAGCGAGGAGAGAAAGCGTCAGATCGCGCCCGTCGCCGTCCCTGCGGCCCAGCGACGCGCGCCTCGCTCCGTGCCTCGCCCGACTCGGCCACCCAACAGGGGTGCGGCGCGTTCAATTAACCGGTGCTGGAACAAAATCGGTGCTCCTCTCCAGCGCTGGCCCGTACCTCGCCTGCCGCCCGGCGCTCCGTCAGCTCGCCCGACCAGTAGCGCAATACCGATCGCGTTGGCCCGCGCCGCCGCCTCGCCCGGCCCATGTCTGCGCCGCTTGCCCGGCCAGCGTAATCCAGCAAGTCGCATGCCGCGCCCGTCGCCTCTTCGCCCGTCCGGCGGGCCTGCCAGCCTTCTCCATGCCCGTGCCACTTCAGCCATGCACTCAGCGCCATCTCGGTAGCTTTTCACCTATTCCTCGCGCGTTCACTTTGGTGGCGCTCCATGGAGTCGAATGTTTTCTCGGTGCGTTCGTTCGAACCAGCGTTCACTTTCAGTCGGAATGATTTACGAGCTCACTCGCTCTGAACGGCGCTTCATCTTTAATATATATAAATATCGCGCCAGGTCAAAGAAGGGTTGTTCTCGGTTTTCTCTTCACGCTTGTGAGCCTTTATTACCATGGATTCTTCGGTTCTTCAACAAATCGGCATAAGCAGATAAATCTTAGTTTAATTCTTGCTTTCGGTTTATTGAATGATTTCTTGTAATCAAGTTATATTCTTGGGATTTATCGGTTCTTGTGGAATCAACTTCATAGTTCATTGTTTATGCTTCGGTTCTGTTTTATTGGATTGATTGAAAGTGGCGATGGATTAGTTTCCATGTTCCGTTGATTTATATTGCGTAATGATTTTCTTGCTCCGTTTATTTCAAGTTCTTGTTGGATGATCGATGGTTATAGTTTATGTGCAATTAGATTTAGATTAAGGGATTGACAAACCCTATGAATAATAAATTGCATATGCTTTTGTTTATATTTCGTAGTTCGACTAGGATTGACAACCTAGTTTAGATTTATCGCTTTATTAGTTTAGCTCGGGATTGACAACCTAGCTTAGGATCATTGTTTTATTTCTCGTATTTCAATTCGGTATGTTTCAAACCCTGTTGGCATTAGAATGTTTGGGTTTTAATCGGTTATGCATGGCGACACGAACAATCATACTGTTAAGTTTTCCTTGAGAGCGACTCGTGTTAACTTATCACGCTACGATTACCTCGTCGATGCGAGTGAATTTGAGTGTGTTTTAGCTCGATCAATTTTGGCGCCGTTGGACAACTTTAGCATATTGTTTGTGTTGTTTATTTTACGTGTTTCTTTTTGTTCTTTTTTTATTTCTCCCACAGTGCGTGTAATCTTGTTTTTGTTGTTGGTGTGCATTAATGCGGGGTTACCAGCGATCAGTATGGTCGAGAAAGGGGGAGCAAGGTCAAAGTCGTATTGGGCAATTCTTCTTTGAATAAGGAGCCCATTCGATTTTCGAGGATGTCCGTTGGGCTACGAGCATCAGCGTATGATCCTATCACGAGCAACCTATAATCCATGTGGGATCAACCCCACTCGTACTATGAGGATCAAGCCTCCAATGCCTCGGGAGCAACCGCATTCCTCCTCAATATGAGTACCCACAACCACCTCCACCTCGTTACTCATACCCGGCCGTATCCACCTCCAGGGGCCGGCTTGGGAGGATGAGTTAACTCAAGAGAAGATGTCCATTCAAAAGCGGATGCTTTGGTCAAAGTTTGGATGTTGCAAGCGCTCGACTTTGCGTTTGGAGGCATAAATAGGATATGTCGAGCACCTTGATGGTATTGCGACAAGGAGGAACTTCCATATCAATCAATCAAGTCGGTGGTCACTATTCTAGGAAGTGACCCAGTATTGAGTGGGTGGAAGAGACATCGGATGAGCCGACTTTCCCAAACCAACCCGATCAAGCTTTGTGGTCACTACTCTTGAAAGTGACAATTATTGAAGATGTGGTGGGAGAGCCACGAAGAGCAGCTGCGACCAAAGGGGTGGAAAGTGAGAGCAGTGGGCACGTGTGCATGAGAAGCATAATCGAGCCCGATGACTTTTTACGAGCGGATAACAAGGAAGAGTGGGCAAATCGTCGATATCATTCCAACACCCACTCGGAGGTGAAAGAATTATCGAACACGTGGAGGAGGATGAAGAGGGATAAAGCAAGAGTGGGCACTTTCGAAGTTGATGACATGCAAACCTCGGAAGTGAAAGAGCTGCCTCGACATGTGATACGTGTTCCGGAGGAGGACACGGTGATAACAAAAGTCGGTAACTTCTATAGTATGTCGACATCTAATTCACCAAAGTATTGTGCTTTGGGAATTGATGTCATCTATTTTCTTTGGAGAATAGGATGTTCGACTTTTGCTTAAATGATTAGTTGTTTGTTTTCTTTCTTGTCCTCTGCGCTTATCTTTACTCGATGCTGCAATTAGAGATGGTATTTCTCGGTGAAGGACTATGGATAGTCCGTTGTTGGCGGGACTGCGTCGTGCTCCGACGTTAAATTAATCTTCGTGGGAGTTTACCCACAGTTTTTATTTTGCTTTCTTTCTTTCTCTTTTCTTGTTTTGTTGTTCTTTGATGCATCTTTGTCTGTTTTAGTTTTTGCTCGTAGGGAAGTTGTCAGCGGTGAGATGAAGCCGTGATGCTCGGCTCTGCAGCACATTAAATGCGATTATCGAGGATATCATCCTCTATGGTTATTTTGAGTTCTTAATGTTTTGCCTTGGAGGCGAGTCTCGATTTAAAATAATGGGGATGTTTGCTCGTTTTGTGTCGTTTCATATATTTTGTATGTAATGATGTGCCTTATGCTTATTTTGATTGTTTGGACGTAAGCTTTGTCATGCGAGTAAGTTAGGATTTTGATTTTATTGAACTACGTGGTATTGATCAAATTGATTTTGAATTTTCGAAACTTTTGGTGATATATGATTTGAGTATAATGTGAATTAGCGAGGCTGTGATTGATAGAAAATGAATAGGGAAATTGATGTGATTTGTCCGGCTAATGTTAGGGGTAGTGTTAACATTGTGGTTGCCTATATACTTGTTTCATTTATATATAAAAAATGAAAAGAAAAAAAAGTGAAAAAAAAGAAGAAAATGAGAATGAAAACTCAGTATTTTGTTGAGATTGTTGAAATGGAGGATGGGATTATGTCCTCTTTCTGTAATTTGAGAAATGGACATGGGAAACCACGTTAGGAGACTTGAGTTCATCGAGTTCACTTTCGAATATTGTTCAATCTGTTAAAACATTCTTTGTTTTATAAAAGAAACTTGTTGCTAAAGGTGACCACATTAGTTAGTTCACCAACGGAGAGTTGGGTGCGAGAGATTACCTTTTATTTATTGAAAATCAATTTGGTTCTTGATTTATTTCATATTATCTTTGAATTAAGTAAATACCAAGTGTGGAAATCGATAAGGTTTGATTGATTAGAATAAGAGTTAAGTTGCATGAATTATCTTCCCTATTCTTATTAGTATAGACTTTGCTTGAGGACAAGCAAATGGATAAGTGTGGGGAGTTGTTTGGTATGATTTTGTGATGATTCTTGGTATTGTTTTACATGTCATTTCTATGATTTGTCCTATTTATGCCTTTGGTTCGATTAATATTTATCGATTCGGACTTACCGTTCGTCTCGATGTTTTGTAGGAAAAGTAAAATAGGATGAATTGAATCTACCAGGATCAGATATAATTGAAGAGCATCTCGGCGGGAGTTCATAGGCGGCGGATCGCGTCGGAGTTCAACGAGGAAGAAGCATGAAGCGTCCAATCGCGCCGTCGCCCGTCCGCGGCCCAGCGCCGCGCGCCGCGCGCCGTGCCTCGCCCGACTCGGCCACCCAGCGGTCGAGCGCGTGTTCAATTTGCTCGGTCTTTGGAACAAAACCGGCGCTCACTCTCAGCCCCTAGCCGCGCCGCCTCGCCTCGCCACGCGCGGCTCCGTCGGTAGCCTCGCCCGGCCAGCGCGTTGGCCCGCTCACCCGCCTCGCCCGAGCACCCATGTCCCGCGCGTGCTCGCCCGGCGAATGCAATCGGCGCGTCGCATGCCGATGCCGTCGCCTCGCCCGCTCGCTCGCGCCGTCCGTGGCCTCCAGCCCTTCTCGCACGCCCGTACCACTTCAGCGTGCGCCGTCAGCGCCCATCTCGAGCGCTTTCACCTATTTCCTCGGCGTTTAATTTGGTGGCGCTCACAAAGGTCGAATGTTTTCTCGGCGTTCGTTCGAACAGCGTTCACTTTCAATCGAGAATGATTTACGAGCTCACGCTCGCTCTGAACGGCGCTCATCTTTAATTTATATAAATATCGCGCCTAGGTCAAAAGAAGGGCATTCTCGGTTTTCTCTTCACGCTATTGTGAGCCTTATTCACCATGGATTCTTCGGTTCTTCAACAAATCGATAACAGATAAATCTTAGTTTAATTCTTGCTTCGGTTTATTGAATGATTTCTTGTAATCAAGTTATATTCTTGGGATTTATCGGTTCTTGTGGAATCAACTTCATAGTTCATTGTTTATGCTTTGGTTCTACTTTTTATTGGATTGATTCATAGCGACGATGGATTGGTTTCCATGTTCCGTTGATTTATATTGCGTAATGATTTTCTTGCTCTCGTTTATTTCAAGTTCTTGTTGGATGATCGATAGTTATAGTTTATGTGCAATTAGATTTAGATTAGGATTGACAAACCTATGAATAATAAATTGCATATGCTTTTGTTTATCGCTTGGATTTATTGCTTTGTAGTTTAACTAGGATTGACAACCCCTAGTTTAGATTTATCGCTTTATTAGTTTAGCTGGGATTGACAACTAGCTTGGGATCATTGTTTTATTTCTGTATTTCAATTCGGTATGTTTCAAACCCTGTTGGCATTAGAATGTTTGGGTTTTAATCGTTTTACGTGCGACACGAACAATGCATACATTAAGTTTTCCTTGAGGGCAGTCGTGTTAACTTATCACGCTACGATTACCTCGTGCGATTACGAGTGAATTTGAGTGTGTTTGAGCTCGATCAGCGGCCGACCGAGGCCAGGACACGGTTTTCCCCTTTGGTTGGACATCCATCCGACCACCACTCGGTGCTACCACCGATGATGGCGCCACGCCTCAATGAAACCATACCGCGCCAGTAGCGGATGAGTGTGTCGGACACGCCACGGCTTCTGATTCGATCGCGACATACACACTATTGGGGATGCGGGCGGGACCATCTAGAATGCAGCGCGCGAGATGATTGAGGAGGACTACGATGAGGAGGAGGATCGAAGGAGGATCTGAAGAGGATGAGGCAGTGAGATTCAGACGATGAGTGGATGGATGCGTGTGATATGTATAGTGTAGTATAGTATATGTGTGTAGCATGCTTGGTTACGTCGGTGGTAGAAAGAAACATGGTATTTTGTAATGTTATGTAGCCGATATGTATGTGACTTCTTTTGTGATGGTGCTTGTATAAAACGACCTCCTAAGGCCGATTTTCGATATATATATATATATATATATATATATATATATATATATATATATATATATATATATGATGACCACGAAATGGGCTTTCGGCAAAAATGTGTATGACAAAGATAAATGGTTTATTAAAATTTGTTTTATGATAAGATTATATGATGATATTATATATGTTTAAATTGTGATCATGATATGCGATGTTAATTATATGTTTTATATAACGAATGCCGCTAGAAGAGATCTGAGCGGGGATCGGAGGTGGGGAAGAGGAATGGGCGGAGGTAGGAAGGGGTGGGTTCCCACCCGGCGAGAAAGCAATACCACAACCACCCCCCTCTGCACGATCGTGGGATAGAGGCTTTCTTAGGCAGACCCGCCTTCCTTTAATAGAAAGGAAGTCGAGCGATGCGAGCGGTGGATCGAGAACCATGGAGAGAATTTTCGACTTTCTACGATGCGGTCTGAGGGCTATCATGTTACTTTTCAACTCTGGACTGCCGACACGGTGGGAAGCTAGGAGGAAAATCATAACGCCCGAGCAGATGGGCGATTTCACAGGAGGACTTGAAGGGAAATGTATGAAATACATTCAGCTATAGGAAGAAGAAGGAGGTAGATTCTTCAACCGAAGCGAGGAAAAGATGTTAGTGACGGACTATGATCGCACTTTTGCGATATGTCGAATATGCTCGATCAAGTAACACAGATATGAAGATATCGAGAAAAGTTCGAAGCAGGCCTAAGGCCGGAGATAAGGATACTCTCTTCGATCGTGGAATTTGACTTACGGAGCCTTGGTGGGCTTTGGATATTGAGCAACTATGCGGAAGATAAGCCGGCAACCAGGACACAAAATACAATGGTAGCGAAATGGGAGGAAATTTTAATACAAATAATTGAGAAATTTGGAACATCAATAGAGGCCGTGGCGAGGCGTGGCGCCCTGAGGCGAGAATGGAAGCGGTTTTCCTACACGAAGGGTCCACGAGGCGGTGAAGACTCTTCCTGCCCAAAATGCCAAAAATGCACAAAGGAATGTGCTTGGCGGGCGGCGGTTGTTTCAAATGTGGCGTGAAGGGCTTATGCTAATGATTGCCGAGATGCTGGGAGTAATGGGAAGGCGAAATCGGCGGTCGATGCCCGACCACTCGGTATTCAATTTCAGCCCACCACAGCAACGGTGGCAACAACCCGGGCTCGGCAGCAACAACAGCCGGCGTCGGCAACAATAGCAGCGCGGCGGCGGCGCGACAACAGAGAATCGGCAAAGGCAAGCACCCGTCGGCCGCAGGCTCGGGGCTAGGCTACGCTCTGCCGGAGCGAATGAGCGAGAACCGAAAGGCGGTATGGAAAATCCTTCTCAACATACATTATATAGTATTGTTCGACGGTGCCGCTTCTTTCATCGTATGTCGATATGTTGGGACTTAGCTGATAAAAAATCGGGATATGAGAATCTCTTCACCCTATAGGAGGGATTATGATTACATTTTGCTCGAACCTAGATTGAACTTAGGATCACTAGGGTTGGCAAATAATTGAACATAATACCCATGGGTGGCGTAGATATAATCTAGGAATGGAGGTTAGTGAAACCACTCACGATTCTTTGCAGAGGAAAATATCATTTCATTTTCACGGACAAAACTACGACTTCATGGAATCGACATGGGAAAGAAGATGATTATATTACTTTGAGGCAGGAGATGATAACAAGAAAGGATGTCGCGCATTTCTTGTTACAGATGGAGGATAAAAGCAGAGATGAAGCGAAGATTGAGATGTGAAATTTCGGATGTTTTCAAATCTACGAGGATTACCACGATGACATTGGAATTTACCATCGACTTGGAACCGGATCGGCTCATGTCAGGCACCCGAGAATGGCCCAAAGGTGGAAGATGAAAATCAAATGAGCTGTTGGACCTAGGTTTCATTAGACCTAGTGTTTGCAGGGCGGTATTATTTGTCGAAAAAGGATGGATATTTAGAGATGTGTATAGATACTAGCGAGATAACAATGGACACAGAACAAATACCCTTTGCAGGATCGATGATTGTTTGATCGATAAGGAGCAGTGGATTCTCAAGATTGATCTCAAGTCGGGATACCATCAACTCAATGCGACAAGATGTATAGCTAAAGCGCATTCGAAAGATATGGCCATTATGAATTTGTAGTTATGCCGTTCGGGTTAACAAATGCCCGTATTATGGACCTCATGAATCGAGTGTTTCATCCGTACTTAGACAAGTTTATCTTGGTTTCATAGATGATATTCTCGTCTATCAAAAATGAGGAAAACCATAAGGAACATTGAAGGGTTTGCAAACTTTGAGGTGACGACTTTTGCTAAGTTAGCAAATAGATTTTGGTGAAGGTAATGTTCCTCGGACAATCTGTCTCGATGGAGATAAAGTAGATCCGACCAGAAGTGAGCGGTGCAGAATGGAACGAGACCTCGAGAATGAGATCGAGTTTTCTAGGATTGGTGGTTATTCGGAGATTCATTGAGGATTCTCCAAAATAGCAAGACCAATGACTGCTACTCGAAGGAAAATTAATACTTGGTGAAGAATGTGAGCAGTTTAAAACTCAGGAAAGTTAACAAGTGCAGTACTAGCGGTTCGAGCGAGACAAAGAATATGTGGTCTCGATGCTTCGAAGAGCACTGGGTTGCGTCTTGATGCGAGAAGGAAAAGTAATAGCATGCGTCCGACAACTTAGACCACATGGTGAACTACAACCATGACACGAATAATGATGGTTCATCCTAAAATATGGAACACCATCTCATGGGTGAGATGTGAAATCTATCTGAGATCATAAGAGTTTGAAATACTTTTTGAGCAGAGATCTAAACATGAGGAGAAGATGGCTCGAACTAGTAAAAGATTACGTGGTATTAACTATCACGGCGAGGTAAATGTGAGTAGGCGTGCTTGGTCGTAAAAATCAAACTAAATTGGGATGTCTCTTTACAGGAAGAAAAACTTCGTTGAAGAGTTCGAAAGAATGAAGATAGAATGGTTGAAGACGATCAGAGTTGTATTGCTACTACACTCACTTTGACACGACTTAAGAAAAGGATCATAGGCGGAGGAATGATGAAAAGTTGGAAAAGCAAGGGTCGAGGTGAGAACTAAATGATACGATCCTCGTTGGTACAAAGGATCTAACAACCAGCGGAAGATTTTGAGCGAAACCAATGGAAAATCCCAAAACCTCGAATCTAACCAGTGATATAGGTTAGTATGTGCCTATACACGCGGATGTTGATGCGACTCGGGGATGAATGACCGCGAGCGAGGGATGGATGTCTCGTCGATACATCGATAATTGAATTCCTTGCAAACATAAGAAAATTGAGAGCTCTTGAAGAGAATAAAACTCAAATATATTAGTAAATCAAAAGTTGAATATTTGTATGCTTCTACAACACTATATAGGCTAAAATAAAGAACCATAATCCTTGTCGAAGAAGGATTCCTAATCAACAGGACTCCTATCAAAGAAGGATTCTAACTAATATAAAAACTAATTCAACTAGGAAACTATTTAATCTAACATCTAAATGGGCTGCGAAAATAATTAAAGTTAAAGTGCCCAACAATATCGGACTCCATCATTCAGCCTCCTCTTGAGAAGGATTTGTCCTCAATCAAATGATCACTATATCAATGAGTGACTTTTCTTATTCATCACCACTTCAAATCACTAGCTACATGAGAACAAGACTTTTGGATTACTCATTTCTCCTTACTTCCATCACTTTGCCCAACCAACTTCACCAACTGACTCCTTTGCATGACTTGATCCTTATAAACTTGTTTTGCGATAAGAGGAACAAGTGACACTTTCTTTGATTGAATTCGAGGGTATTTGTTAGTAAATCCATCATGCTTCCTTTTCTATCAAGCGCCACTCGTCCCAATAGTATATGGCTGCTGCATGAATCGAATCACAAAGAACTTCATCTTCATACTTGCCGATGCGAAATGGAATCTTCACTTGCCGTCACTTTGACAACCACTATCATTCCATACTTGCAATCAATATGGCTTGGGATGCTTCACTAATGGTAGCCTAACTTCTCTCAACCATGGTCATGCTAGCCGTATTGGTACAACTCCACCATCGATGATCATGCTCCATACCTTATCTTTGACATGACACCTCTATGAAAGATGTTCTCTCATTTCTCTGTATCACTCACTTGATTACGACACTCAAGCTCTCCTAGCAACAAAAATGAGTGCATCGGTGCTATCTCCTCAACAGCCGGAATCCTCAAGGTGGCATCTCGGATTAGTAGCCTCTCCTTCATCATCGGTCACCACTCTCCATCATCGAATGATCATCACCTCTTATTCGGACACTCTCTAGCAATATGTCCAATTCCATGACAAGTAAAACACGAATCACGGTTCACAGTGCAGTCGGGGTTGGCTTGAGTTGTGTAACTGTAGGATCATTCTTGGCTTTTCAAATGGCCACTCCCCATTCGGATGCTCATCTTTCTTCCATTGGTGCCCTCTTGATGAAGAACCACTAACATTTTGGTGCTCCAATTGGTGATTTTGCCGTGTTCAGCTATTACCCTCCTCTTTAGTTGGTTCTCAATCTTTATGGCCATGTAGACCATATCCTCCAACTCGACATAATGTTGCAACTCCACTCCATTCGAATCTCCCAATTCAATCCATCCAAAAATCTTGCCATATTAGCCTCTCTATCTTGAACAATATTGGCTCATTATCATGGCTACTTCCATCTCCTTAGTAGTCATCCACACTCCTCGCACTTGCCTCAAATTCGTAATTTGTTATACAGCTCACGATAATAATGATTAGGCACAAATCTTCTCATCACCTTATCTCGTCCCATGTGGGATAAGGCTCTCGATTCCTCCTCCTACTACTCACCAATTGATCCCACCAAACAAGTGCATAATCGGAGAACTCTATTCTCTAACCCTTGAGCTCGGAATAATTATGCAATCAAACATGAGCTCAACTTTCTCTTTATTCAAGTATAATTCAGGGATCATTTTCCCGAAAAGAAGGATGTTCATCTTGATGCCGCTCAGTTGTTATCTTCTCGATCCCTTCCTCTAGGTGCCTTTCATTAAAATCGAAACTCATCTTCCTCATTTCACCTCTTCGATCTATTATCTCGATGAAAATTTACGCCTCTCTTGTCCTCCCCTCGTTGATACACAATAGGATCTAGCCGATGTCGCTCCTCTTCTGAGGTCTCTCTATGCGATAATCGATCATGCAGCTCTCCCGTCTCCTTTGGATTATCATTCCCAATTAAAACATGGCTCCATCATGAATTTTGTTTGGCGGTGATAGAATCATCGTCCTTATGACATGACCCGTCGACTCCACTTGGAGCATTGTTGGACTGACGGATGGATGAGCGGCGGATGGCGAATGGATGGACGACGAGCGGATGGATGACGAGCGGATGAGCGGCGAATGGATGGCTCGATACCAATGATACGATCTCGTTGGTACAAAGGATCTCGACACGTGAGCGGAAGATTTTGAGCGAAACCAATGGAAAATCCCAAAACCTCTGAATCTAACCAAGTGATATAGGTCGTATATGTGCCTATACCCCAGCGTGATGTTGATGCGACAACTCGGGGATGATGAAAGACACGCGAGCGAGGGATGGATGTCTGTCGATCGTCGTGTAATTCCTTGGCAAACACAAAATTCAAGAGCTCTTGAAGAGATAAAACTCAAATATATTAAGTAAATCAAAAGTGAATATTTTCATATGCTTACAAGCCTTTATATAGGCTAAAATAAAGAACCACTAATCCTTGTCGAAGAAGGATTCCTAATCAACAGGACTCCTTATCAAGAAGGATTCTAACTAATATAAAACCTAATTCAACTAGGAAACTATTTAATCTAACATCTAAATGGGCTGAAAATAATTAAAGTTAACGTGCCCAACAATATCGGACTCCATCATTTGATGATCGTCCATCGTAGCAGGCTATCAGAGTGGATATATTGGTCAACCTTCCCCTTTGAGCAGCGCTTTTGGGGTGAAGTTAGGGTGCCCATTATCATTTGTTATCGAGTGACCTTCCATGGTCGGTATCTCATAAGGTTCGCGGATCACCGGAGGCGATCGGGTCTTATGAGTGGGGATGATAAGTCCCACATCGCCATGAGCTTATCTGAGTGGATATAATTGGTCGAACCTTCCCCTTTGGCGCTTTTGGGGTGAAGTTAGGGTGCCCACTTATCACTAAAGACAGAAGAATTTTCGAGCGTCAACAATGCCTTATTGTTTGAGGAAAGATTATGTATTCGAACAATGACGACTTCAAAATGAAATAATGAGTGAAGCTCATGAGACTCATATCCGCCCGTAGGCGGTACTAAGATGTACCAAGACTTGGAGAATAATTACGGTGGGAAGGCATAAGCGAGGCGTAGCCTCTTTTGTAGAAGCGTTGTCTTGCTTGTCGAAGTGAAAGCATTACAAAAGACCCTACGAAAATTCTGACCTTTGGGAATACCGAATGGAAATGGGAGGATATAGCGATGGATTTTGTTCGGGTTTACCAAAGTCAAAAGAACTTGCTATATGGGTAGTAGTGGATAGACTCACAAAGTGTGCGCATTTTACGCAATTCGGATTACACATGGATCGATAAGTTAGCCAGTTATGTAAAAGAAATTATGCCTTTGCGAGTGCGAAATCTATCACGTCGGATAGAGATTCTAAATTCACTTGAGATTAGGTTGGCTTACAAAAAGAATTAGCAGTTGAATTTCGACCGGACGTTCCTTACAGACCGATGGACAATCGGAAGGATGATTCAAACTCGAATATCTTTGAAACGATAGTGTTGGATCGAGGGCAAAGTGGAAGGCGTTTACCCCAAATTGAGTTTGCTACAATAATAGTTATCAGCGGCGATTAATATGGCCTCATCTGAGCTTTATATGGAAAGAAATGTCGATCACCGCTTTATTGGGATGAAGTAGGTGAGAGAAGAGTTTTAAGGAGCTGATAAGTGAAATGATTGAGATCGTCGTCAAATTAAGCGAAAGAATAAAGAAGCTCAAGATGAGCGAAGTCTTACTGATAGCGTAGATCGAGCTACATTTTGAAAGTGGAGATAAAGTCTTTCTTAAAGTCTCTCCATCGAGGGGAATTATAAGGTTTGGAGTGAAAGGAAAATTAAGACCCGTTTTATAGGACCTTATGAGATCTACAGAAAGAATAGGCCGATTGCCTATAGATTGGCTCTTGCAAGTTTGGGAATGTACACAATGTTTTTCACGTGTCACAACTAAGAAATGCGTATATGATTCGAAACACGTGATACATCAGATGCGTGATCCTCAACCCGAGATATGAGTTATGAAGAAGAACCTACGGCTATTCTAGACCCGAGGTTCAACATAGCAAGCAGTTCCTTCTGAACTCCAGTCCTTCTTTCACCGCTTTGCTCACCTTCACATCCATGGTCATGACAATGCACGAGTCCTCTCACGGGACATGAGTCTATTGATTGGAGCTACGACTCGACGGAAGATGCATGTCGGCATGTTTCTTGCACAACACTTTCGAGATGCAAGCCGAGTGCTCGGGGAGCATGAGATATGCATAGGGGATTCGTTACCCCATTCTGATTTCTTGGGGTGACGATTCGTGAGAGTCCTATCTCAGATATTTTCTGGACAAGCCCTGTCATATGTCGGAGCGTTCTTGAAGAGACACCCAACCGTTACCTCGGCTACGACCAAGCAACCGATCGATTCCGCTTTGCCACCACGGATATCACGGTTTGAGCACCTTAGGCCACCACAGACCAATTGGAACTTATTCGGTCTCACTATTCATGGGTTCGGCGAATGCGCGCGACATCGAGGCGTGAGCGACGAGGAGGCCAAGCGAGCCGCCAGTGGCCCCAGCAGGTGACATATTGCACCCTCCACCGTTGCGACCCGGTATATGGCGCATGGGCGCATAGATGGTCGACTTGACCACGTGACAGGCGCGGCGTCCATTTTGGCCAGCGGCACAATTCGAGCAACAACAAGTCCTCCTGCCCAACACCAAGCACATCAAAAACCAACGTCGAATGATGGAGATGATGCAGGTTGGGATCGATGTGAGTTCTATCCACCGCGAATGTGGCGCATGCCAGTGAGTCTATCTCCATACTCTTTTACGCAAACCTTATTGCCTCTGGTTCTACTTTACAATAAGTTTGGGGGATGGACGAGTTTGGTTGGTTGAGAGTCTGTTTATGTTTTATGTTTTCTTGTAAAGTTGTTATGCTTTGGGGCTTTTGTAGGTATACGTCGATCAACGAGTTAAGTGAAATGTGTTAATACATGTTACATGATGATAGAAATTTTTGAAAAATGTTGTTTATAGTGCATGATGTGTTTGGAAGCAAGCATGAATGACTTGAGATTGCTTAGCTTGTTGTTTCACCATTGCTTTAAACCGTGAGACTTGAGCTTCCTTGTATAAACATTTATCTGTTTCTTTTAATTGTATGATATCGTGCATGTAATTATCTTCTAGAACTTGCCGTTTTTACGTGTCGAGGCTGCAATATGTGTTTTGAATATGGAAAGGATAAAAGGTCTTTGCTAAACCACATATTTACCCAAACACTAGCGATGATATATACCGTTTGTCACTTCTTTGAGCCTTTATTAGACTTTATTCTTTCGATTAACCGGATGATAGGGGTGAGGATGGATATGGGAATCAAATGGGAGAAAATTTTGTTTGATATTCTAAGTGGGATAAAAGATAAAGGATGGTACCGTGTGACAAAGAATAGACCACTAAGCTCTATTACAAGCAGAAAAGAAAAAAAAATTGTGAAAAATGTGAGCATAAAGGAAGTCAATTATCATAGTATATGGTACCATGAGTTGCATAAATGATTGAATTAGCATGTTGGAAAGAAAAGGAAATGGACAAAGTCCATATGAGTTGATTATATAAATGGAGGTGCTTGGAGTATATTTGAGTCACTTAGCCGTATATTATCCTACCTTGACCAATGTGCTATATTACTACCTATGAAAGTCCTTTTGATCCTAATTTGAGCGCATTTGATGTGGTGGAGATATATAGAAATGGAAAGCCTATGGTGAGATATTTGCAATGCATTGATTATTGAGTGTATACCGTCCTTTATTTCTTTATGAGTTGAGTGTACTCTATATATTACACTTGATAAGCCTCGTTTTACATGATTTATAAGGCTATATTCGTTTAGTTTCTAAGTGATAAGTGATCTTTTGAGTTGTCTTTTGATATATTTATGTTTACCTTGGAAGATATTATGCGTGTGTATTTCATGTCATTTAGCATAGGTTTTAATGTCAAAAGGTGGATCACGATAAAGAGGAATCAATAGCCGGATCGGAGCTCATGCGAAGAAGTTTGAAAGCAGCGTTGAATATGATGAAATGGATTTGACAAGGATGGATGTACAAAGTTTACTATGTTAAAGCATCTCAATAGTAGGTGCAAGCGGTTGTAATTGTCGGACGAGAGAGAGCAGGCGAAGCAGTGATGCGTGCGGAGAAAAAGGCGATTCGCGAGTTTTGCTCGCGACCTAAGTGAGGCAAAAGCTGAAAATCATAATTTTCAGCAATTTGAGACACTGGTCCATGTATACTTCTAATCCAGATCAGAATATGATTGAATCGTCGAATAGGATTGAATCAGATCGAGAAGGATTGAATCGAATATGATTGAATCGAAGTCGAGAATAGGATTGGAATTTATGAAAAAGGGGCTTATGTTTTATTATAAATAGGAGATAAGCGGTAGCTTAGAAACACCATTCAACACCATTCGGAAGCGAACACAAATTCTTCTTTATTTTCTTTTGCAAGTTCTTTTCCGTTTAATTTAGTTTAGCTTTTTCTTTAAGTATTTTCATTCCAATTTCATAGTTTAGTATTAGAATTGAAATTTCTTCGGTTCAAGTCGCTACTATTGTTCTTCGTGGATTCTTACGGTTTATCTATCTACCTTAATTTATGTTTTATTTAATTATTTATTGCTTTGGTAATTTAATTATCGTAGCTAAAATTCATCTTGATCTAGGGTTTGCATGATTCGATCCTATATGTTGTGATTCATTAACACTATTTACCTTCGGGCATTGATTCATGATTCTTGGTGCTTATTTATGTGTTGATTCGATCAATCTTGATGCATATCTAGTTGTCGGTTAATTACGTAATTGTATTAATTGTCGATCGATCTTGAGTGCATGATACGAATAAGCGCTTGAGTCGTGGGCGAGATAGGATATTCGTGAAGCATATTCTTAGTGATCCTTTTGGGTTACTTGTTTTCACCTAGAATGGTAGGAAAACTAAGTAATCTCATAATTATCGTAATTGAAGTTGTTGGTTATATTTGTGATCTTCCATCTTATGCGGATTAAAGTTAGCTAATAGGAGCAGGATAAACATACATTGTGGGTAGGATTTATGCATCCTAGGGTTAGTCTTTTATCTGTTTATCATCTTTGATATTTATTGCTTTCTTTTATTTTACGTTTGGCTACATACTGTGGATTAAATTAAAGCCATAAACCTTTACCCTTTTTACGTGCGAATAATGATGAATTATCGTTGAGCTAGCTTACGTGTTTCGTATTACAATCCACTGGATCGATACTCTACTTCTATATCGCCTTTTCGTGTGAAAAATGGGCGATCAAATTTTGGCGCGTTCTTGAGGTTATTAGATTACATAGGAATAATTTGAGGATTTGGATTTATTAATTCAAGTTATATATTATATTATGTATTTATTGTTATGATGTGAATTCTCTCTTTTCGGGTAGTTTATCGTCTGAATCTCGAGGACCTCTGAAATATTACTAGATCCGAGATCAAGCTCTCAAGGAGAAGAGGGCGAGAGAGAAGGCGGTGCAATGACTAATCCACGAGCAGGGCATTCCTCCGATCAAGGCTGCATGTTGCGATTTGGCAATCCGACTCAGGATGGCGAATATGGGACTCCTAGTCCTGCTCGAGCGAGACCTCTGAATTATATGTACCGACCTCCCTGAGCAATTCCAGGAGGCGGATGGGGCCCGGTCAATCTGAACAACGAGTTAAAGCGGCCCTGTCGGCATAGTACAAGGAGGAGCGGTTTGGGGAGGAGTCACGGAGGACCCGAATGCTCATCTTGAGACATTCTCGACATTTGTGACACCATCAAGCAGAATGGGGTGCCACAGAGACACGATTCGGATCGCGTGTTGGATTCTCTGTGATCGAGGCGAAGAGTGGTTGAAGTTTGGACCACGGGCATAAGCAGTTGGGGATCTTTGAAAAGTTCCTCTCAAGTATTTTCATGACCAAAGCCCGGAAAATCATCTCAGAGATCTCCCTTCTCCCGGCTAGGAGATGAGTCATTGTTTGAGTCGTGGGAGGCGATTAGGGGCCTATTGAGAAAGTGCCCACAACACGAATTCTCGAGACGATCACGTTCTACGGTGGGTGACATGGCATACAGGAGCATAGTGGATGCGTCGGCGGTGGATGTTTATTGAATGAATCGTGTGAGGCCGGTCGCATCATAGAAGAGATGGCGGCAAATAGTTATCAATGGCCAGCGGCAATGGTTAAGCGGCGTTGTCGAGGCGATTGAAATCTGCGGTGATGAAGCAATTCCTCTTTGAAGAGTCGGATCGGGGCGAAGAGTCGACCACATCAATCGGAGGAATCTGGGAAAATCGGCATCTGATGCGAATACGAAATCATCAAATTTCTCGTCTTGACCCAATAATTTTCATGACCTCGCGGGTTTCTCGATTCGAATGGGTGATTCGAGGCGAAGAAGCCGAGTCTAGAGGACATGATCGGTGATTGGTTGTAAGCAACCAACAATTGACAACGAACGAACTCATTTATAAGCAACACGGGCGAAGATTAATCATTTGGAGTCCTTTGTGATGGCTATGGGAAAGCATATGAAGATTTTGGAAAATCAGTTGGTCAGATGGCAAATGCGAGTTGAATGCACTACAAAAGCAGGCGATTTCAAAGTGTCTGGGGGCCGAAAAATCAATGTTTCGCCATCAGACGAAAGTGGACAAGCTTACCCGAGCCATGACAGAAAGTAAAATGGGCGAAACTTCGCGACCGAGCTCGTGACGCGAGCCGATCGCGAGTCGAATTTTCCAGAGCTCGCGACCCGAACGCGCCAGACGACGCATGACCATGATTGTCGCCCAGTTTGTTCGCGGCCAGTAGTAATTTCGAGCGAAGGAGGATTGCGCCATGAAGGCGCCTCGCGACCTTCCAGTGATCCGAGGTCAACCCGAAGGACCTCAGAATCGATTCTGCCGTACCTCCTCCGGTCCCATTTAGGTCGACTAGTCAAGTCGAAATATGACGAGGAGTTTCTGGCGTTCAAAGAGATTTTCAAAGTTGAGATCAATTTGCCTCTCTTTGAGCAACTGCGAAACATCTTGGGATACATGAAATTTTTAAAGGCGGCATTGACAAGAAGAGTGGGAAATTTGAAAAATTACCTGTCAGAAGAATCTGATGCCGTCTTGAGAGGCTCCCTCTAAGCGAAGGATCCCGATAGTTTTACGTTGGGTGCGAGATTGCGAGACACGTTCCCCAACGTGTTGTGTGATTTAAGGCGACATAAACACGATCGTTAAATGTGTTCAATCGCTTGGGCGGGCAAGCGAAGAAGACCTCCATTTCGTTAATGATGGTGACGGTCGATCGCATACCCTAAGGGGATAGTTGAGGATGTGTTGGTAAGAGTTGGGATTTTATCTTTCCAGTGATTTTGTTATTTTAGACATTCACGAATTTAAAATCAACCACTAATCTTGGGTAGGCCTTTTCTAGCAGCGGTGCTTTAATTGGCGTGGGAAGGTGATCTAACTTTTCGTGTTAGGATGAAAGCTGAAAATCTCAATCTATGGCATCCGCGACACGATAGTGCGAGCATGAAGTGTGTCATTCGATCACCTTTGCACTAGCTAAATCTCGAGCTTGGATGTCACACTAGTTGACAAGGTGCTACAAAGAAAAGATGGACTCGGCATGGAACTCAGGTGACTTGTTCAAGTTTGGGAGGCCACTTCCGAGACTCGATGGTGGTGCGGTCAGCGAAAATATGGAGGCAACAAAGATTTGGTAAGAAGGCTGGCCGAATCACCGATTGATCGAGGTTAGTATTGCAACTAAAGACATTTAAATTTAGCACTTGTTGGGAGGTAACCCAATGTTTTTCTTTGTTTTGGTTTGTTTTTCGTTTTGTTTTTTCTTTTTGTTTGTGTTTGTTTTGTTTTCGTGTTTGGGTTTTGTATACATTTTGTGGGTTGAGTTGAATGACGAGCGTGGATGATGAAATTGTTTTATTAGAAAATCTATTGTAATTGATTTTGTGAGGCGAAGCATGTTATGATTGTTGTAGTATTAAGCCTTTGAGAACTTGATCGCATTTTGAAACACTGTGAGACTTGAGCTTTTTTTGTCATATCTTTTCGGTCTTGTTTTTCTGTGTGAATAGTTTGAAATAGCATGTGTTTCTAGAACTTGCTCGGTTCTTTTCGAGGTTGCATTGATGTGCTTAAAATTTTGAAATGATATTAGGCATTCTTTTCTTAGCTATACACTATCGAACACTAACTTTGTTATTATCCTTTGATGAGCCGTTTGAGCCTACCTTATTTATTCATATAGCGTGGGTTGGGTTATGTTGTTAGTGTGATTTTTGGTTGCTTGAATGAAAAAGGTTGAGAAAAGAAAGGAAGAGAATAATTGTTGAGAAGTGATAATAATAAAAATAGTTGCTTACCCGTATAAGTTCAAAAAAATTAAAAAATAAAAAAAATAAATGACACAAGTGTGTGAAAAGAACATAAATGGGTAAGTAGCTAGTGCTTTGAGATGAGTATATCACTTATATGAAAATTGTGGAATTCTTAGAAAAATGACTCTTTGGTGTAGAGATTTGAAATGAATTGTGAAAGTTTGGGAATTATGTCTTGTAATACTTATGATGTTTTTCATTATGGGATTATGAGTCACTTAGCCTAAATATATCATACCACCAAATAGCTACATTATAACCTTATATAAAGACCTTTTTGATCTTAGTTCTTGAGCACATATTTGAGCAATGGAGAATTAAGCGATCTGCAACTTATGGTAGATTCCATGTGTTTTAAACTTTGAGTATACACTCCTCCTTGATACACTTAGTGTTTGAGTTTTCATATATATATATATATATATATATCCATGTCGTGAGGATTGAGTTTGAGAAGGCATGCTTATGATTATGATGATGTGTGGAGTTGAGCGAAAGATGTTGTGATTTGATTCATTTGAGTGAATCGTTTATTGCTCATTGCTCGAGGCTTATTGCTTTTATCGTTCGACTCTTTACACATCTGGTCGTCTCTCTCTTGTTTTAATTTGTTTGAGGACAAACAAAAGGGTAAGTTGGGGGAGTTGATAAGCTTCGTTTTACATGATTTATAAGGCTATATTCGTTTCGTTTCTAAGTGATAAGTGATCTTTTGAGTTGTCTTTTGATATATTTATGTTTACCTTGGAAGATATTATGCCGTGTGTATTTCATGTCATTTTAGCATAGGTTTTAATGTCAAAAGGTGGATCACGATAAAGAGGAATCAATAGCCGGATCGCGAGCTCATGCAGAAGGCATTTAAAGCGGCGTTGAATATGATGAAATGGATTCGACAGGATGGATGTACAAAGTTTACTATGTTAAAGAGCATCTCAATAGTAGGTGCAAGCGGTTGTAATTGGTCGGACGAGAGAGAGCGGAGGCGAAAGCAGAGAGTGCGGCGTCGGAGAAAAAGGCGATTCGCGGTTTTGCTCGCGACCTAAGGTCATGAGGAAAACTGCGAAATCATAATTTTCAGCAATTTGAGACACCTGGTCCATGTATACTTCTAATCCGAGTCGAGAATATGATTGAATCAGTCGAATAGGATTGAATCAGTCGAATAGGATTGAATCGAGTTAGAATATGATTGAATCAGTCGAGAATAGGATTGAAATTTATGAAAAAAGGGAGCTTATGTTTTATTATAAATAGGGAGATAAGCGGTAGCTTAGAAACACCATTCAACACCATTCGAGGCAACACAAATTCTTCTTTATTTTCTTTTGCGAGTTCTTTTCCGTTTAATTTAGTTTAGCTTTTTCTTTAAGTATTTTCATTCCAATTTCATAGTTTAGTATTAGAATTCGAATTTCTTCGGTTCAAGTCGCTACAATTGTTCTTCGTGGATTCTTACGGTTTATCTATCTACCTTAATTTATGTTTTATTTAATTATTTATTGCTTTGGTAATTTAATTATCGTAGCTAAAATTCCATCTTGATCTAGGGTTTGCATGATTCGATCCTATGTTGTGATTTGTATAACTATTTACCTTCGGGCATTGATTCATGATTCTTGGTGCTTATTATATGTGTTGATTTGATCAATCTTGATGCATATCTAGTTGTCGGTTAATTACGTAATTGTATTAATTGTCAATCGATCTTGAGTGCATGATCGAATAAGCCTGGTTGAGATAGGATATTCGTGAAGCATATTCTTAGTGATCCTTTGGGTTACTTGTTTTCACCTAGAATGGTAGGAAAACTCGTAATCTCTTGCCCAATTATATAATTGAAGTTGTTGGTTATATTTGTGATCTTCCATCTTATGCGGATTAAAATTAGCTAATAGGACAGGATAAACATACATTGTGGGTAGGATTTATGCATCCATAGGGTTAGTCTTTTATACATTTTATCATCTTTGATATTTATTGCTTTCTTTTATTTTACGTTTGGCTACATACTTTGGATTAAATTCGAAGCCCTTAAACCTTTACCCTTTTTACGTGCGAATAATGATGAATTATCGTTGAGCTAGCTTACGTGTTTTATATTACAATCTGTGGATACGATACTACTACACTTCATATATCGCCTTTCACGTGTGAAAAAGGGGCGATCACACATGCCGTTGTGAGGTGGAATTCAATGAGATTTTGCTTTTAATGGTTGTACATTGTCGAGTTGACTAATGTGTCGTGTGCGCTAATGATTTTGAGCTTTGAGATATTTACGAAGCGTTATTGTGTTAATCACCTTTCTTGGCCTTTCGTTGATCTTTCTTTGTGTCTCTTTTCTTTTGGTTTTGTTTTGTTTGAGGACAAACAATGCTTTAAGTTTGGGGGTTTGATAAGCAGCATTTACGTTTATTGTTGTTGTTTAAAGATGATTTTAGTTGATAAAGTGCATTTATATCTTGGATCTCAATGCTTTTACATATTTTGGAAGATCTTGCTCTTGGGTTCCGTTTGGTGTTTTGTAGGCTTATAAGTTGAAAACGAAGCATGGAGCGAAGCGAGCGACGAAGGCAAAAACCATACCTAGCCACCTTGCGGCGCTAAAGTGAGGCGCAATATCGCTGACGGATGGGTCGCGACCGACTGTGCGGCCAGGGTCGGCCATGAGAAATCCCATGCCGACCCGGCGACCAGCGACCAGAGATAATGCCCGCGAGCTACCCAGCGTGCGAGAGACTCTTGCAGATTTCTCGACCATACCTAGCGACCCGAGAGGATGAGGCAGCGGACCCAGCGCGCATGAGCAGAAGACCGTGGCGAGGATGTTCCCGTGAGACCGAGCTCGACAGCGATCCGGCTCGCGGCGTGGCGGCGGACTCAAGTGGGGTTTGACCCAATTCTATAAATAGGGCATTACCCCTCGCTAACCTTCTAGCGATTTTAGGCGTTTTCCTCGGTTTTTCTCTATTTTCACATATTTTCACTTTAGCTTTGATTTAGATTCATTCTAGTATTAGTTTTCAATCATTACGCACTTGTTCTACGCATTGTTAACCTTTGGAGCGATTTCGTCGAAGGAATTCCATCGTTTTCCGTTTTCCGTTGGGTTTGGATCTGAACCAACTATTATTCTTCAGGCAGCTTCCTACGGGTTTATCAATTTAATTTGTTTTATGATTATCTATATTTAATTTCGTTATTTATGTCTAGCTAATTTCGTTCTAATCCAAGGGTTTGCATGATTCTATCCTATATGTTGTGATTCACTGCTATTGTTATTTACCTTCAGGGCATTGATTCATGATTCTTGGTGCTTAATTATATGTTGATTTAATCAATCTTGATGCATATCATGGTTGTCGATTAATTATAACCATTTAATTGTCAATCGATCTTGAATGCATGATATGGATAAACGCGAGTCATAAGCGAGATAGGAACATTCGTGAAAGCATATTCTTTGTGATCCTTTTGGGTTATTTTCCTCTGAGGCGTGATGATGGGAAAATGTAATCAACTATCACAATTAATAAATGCGAAGTTGTTGGTTATATGTGTGATCTTCCATCTTATGCGGATTAAAATTGGTTAATAATAAGCGGGATAAACATATGTTGTGGATAGGATTAATGCATCCACAGGGTTAGTCTTTCTTAATAGTTTCATCTTTGGTATTTATTGCTTTCGTTTATTTTCATCACCTTTGCTTTGGATTTAATGTCAAAGCCTAAAACCCTAAAACCAAATTTGTGCTTGGATAATGATGAATTATTGTTGAGTTAGATTACGTGTTTAGCATTCATCCACAGTGGATACGATACTACTTACCTTATACTTGCGTTTTCGTGTTAAAAAGTGACGATCGGTATAGATAAGTGACTTGACTTGGTTGATTGTCTGCTGGTAGCGTCTCGGCGTATTGATGGATCAAAGTGGGATGAGTTCTTCTATCGGACCGTCGTGAAGAACCTAGATCTCGGTGACTTTCGTTGATCTAAACCTCGATAAGGTATTAGGTGGTATGAGTA